>JANZLQ010000037.1:19676000-19695420 GCA_026212715.1 Elanus axillaris | reverse complement strand
CGGAGCGCCCGGCTCGGGGCACCGCACCGCCCGCTTCTGCACCCGGGTTCCTCCGCTCCTACCGCTTACAGCCCAGGCACCGGTATCGCAATCATCGGAAAAAACCCACCTTTTTTCTTTTATCCGCTGTTTTTTCGTGGTTTTTGGTTTTTTTTTTGAGTATGACTATGCTGCTTTTTTCCCCCTCAATAGCCACCCATTGCAAATGAGTCCTTTGTTGTTGTTGTTGTTTAGGTTTAAGGTTTACTCTGGTTGTGAACATTTTTTTTCCCCCCCCAAGTCGTTATTTAACCCAAAGCATTGCATCACTCGTAAGTAAAATGATATTTTTTTTTTAGTGTTTGCTTTGGATTAATAACTCAGCACTTGCATTCCTTCGAGAGCTTACGCGTCTTTTGTAACCATCAGAAGTTGTAGCAGCAGCGGGTTACTCCGTGGCTGTCCGGGCTCCCTGTCTGGACTCCACTCAAGTCCATGAAACCACTTGTAGGCATTTCTCTGGATGCCAGATCAGTTCCCAGGACTGATTAATTTTCAGAGGAAAGAGTGTGTAGAAATTTTTTAAAATTTGAGATTTTCAATTTCCTTTTAAGTAGAAATATTTCCAGCAATAGAGGACCAGTTTATAGAAGTCTGTAATTAGAGTTGTGGCTACACCTTTAAAGCATAATTAATCCATTAAATAAAGTAATAGTGAAGCACTGAATAATAGATCAAGGATAAAGCAGATTCAAAAAGTAAAAACAGATTAGAACTAGAAAACGTTACCTTATTAACTACCGCAGTGCATTTCTGCTTAAACCACTTTGATGCATTTTTGGCTTCTGATGAATGGGCAAACCTCAGATGAGAGCTGACGTAGGTGTTCCTGTCCCCATCCTCTGAGCCTGAAAGGCGCTTTTCCTTTGCAATTTAAGGACTTGTTTCAAACCTTCCTCACTTCAGTGGTGGTTCATGCACTGACTTCAGTTGTCTTTGGAGCTGGCATTTCACCTGGGATTTTTTCCTTGAGCTGAATTTTCCACAAATCTCTGTTTAAGTGGGGTGCTGAAGAGGAATGTCCTTCATGTTGTGTCCTGTGAAGATCAGGAGTAGCGGTACGAATTACACGTCGCAGATAAGGTGTGGGCAGGAGCATTTGGGTTGAATATTTTCAAAACTTGTCATACATTTTTGGAAAGAAAGCCTTAGAAGTTCTGCCAGATGTATATATGTGTGTGAGTTTCAAAAGTAAATTTTTCAGCACAGTGTTTTAGATACCCTTGGTGGCTTGCTTCACTCCAGGACCAGTCCCACAGAGACGGATGGGGTTTGGGATACACAGCTGAGGGGAAAAAAAAGAAAAGGGGGGAGTCAGGAGCTGGCTGGTGAGGAATAGCAGAGCCTGTGACTTCAGCTGAGCAGTGGACGCCGGCATGCCGGGGACAGCCAAAACCACTGGACCTGCAGGCTTTTTGTGACTACAGCAAAATTAGACCATTAGAGTGCTTTTTCTGAGAGAGAGAGAGAGAGAGGTTGGAAAATAAACATTATCTATCTGACAGGCTGTAGTGGTCGTTTTATGGCAATATTAGTCTTGTAAGTAAATACTCTGTGTGATTGGGCATAGAGCTGTCTGCGTCGTTAACTGTGTGTTTAGGAGGAGTGCTAGCTGTTTGGGTTACGCACACTACTTAATGGCTTGACCCTAATGCAACAGCTTTTTCCTAAATTGCTGGCTGATCTGTAAAAACGTATTTTGATCAGGCTTCTGCTGGTTGAACTAGAATATTTACCCAGTAGAGTACAGTCTAATGGCATTTATCATGTAAATCCTGAGGTAAGAGCTGTAAGTTTTTTTCCTCAAGCGAACGTTGGTTCTGATACGCAGTCTTTCCCAGAGTTGTTTTCCTCTTTTATGTACATTTTTACAAGTTTGCCTGTTTATGTACTGCTGACCAGCGCCTTTGGTCTGTCACTCCTTCTGTCAGACTTTAAGAGAGTAGCGAGTTAATTAAGCTTACCTTTTGGGTGTAATCAGAACCTTTAACTAATGGTATTTCTCACTGGAGAAAAAGAGACTGGGGTTTTGCGTTAAATTCATATAATAAAAAGTCTGATAAACTTTTCATTAAAAAATAGGCGAAAGATGTGCAGTAACCTGTTTCCAAACCCCAGCATGTCAATTGCTCGTCATGGTTTCTGGTTTTTTTTTAAAACATACCCAGTAGCTTGCATTTTGGGTTGTGCTTGTCTAAGCTGTATTGGGTAAGTGGCTGAAATATTTCCCCCCTGCCTTGCAGGGGGAATGCTACCACAGTAGCATTTTCTGGGATGTGGGCACTTACGCAACCTTTTTTCTATTACACATTTAAGACCTCTTTTAGTTACATGTAATCCTAGATAAGAACCACAGAACCCACATTTAAACTTCTATTTTAGCTACTTCCACTTGGACTTCTCTAATAAAACTACCATGCAGCCCTGTATTTGCAAAGGCACTCAACCATAAGATATTATCATAAGAAACTAGATGGAATAGTTACTTAAAAGTCTTTAAATTAATGGAAAATTTCCTGTCTTAGCTACTCCATAAGACAAGATTCCCGACTGTTTGGTGCGCTTGGTCCTTGCGCCTGCCAGAGCTCACCCAGGCTCCGATCTGGGAAGGCAGAATGGCACGTGCCACGGTCCATCAGTGCTCGGAAGTTGGGACTGTAAATCACTGACCGTCCTGGATTTTGCCCTGAGCAGCTCTGCATGGGGTCACAGCTTTAAACAGCTTGGGCTCAACTCTGAGACGTGCCAGGAGCCTGTACGTTCAGATCCGTGGGAGATACAAGTATTGCGAATGGGCCTTAAATCCTGTTACTCAGCCTTAACGAGCTATCGGAACTTGCAGGGTGTCAGAGGCAGCTCTTGAGCACCTGATCTGTCCTATTTCTGGAGTATATTTACTGTTAATTTTATTTGCCTGATGCTGTATTGAACTCCAGGCCTGCAACCGAGACCAGCAGTGCGGAGGAGGGATGTGCTGTGCGGTCAGCCTCTGGATCCGCAGCCTGCGAATGTGCACGCCGATGGGAAATTTGGGAGAGGAGTGCCATCCTTTGAGTCACCGAGTGAGTATGTCACCGGGGGGCTGTGGGACCGGAGCAGGCAGGGCACAAAGGAACAGGGATATACTGCACTGTACGTCACATTGCACAAAAACTATACGTGGTGAAAAGGCAGGGAAACATCCCATGCGTTATGATACCCAGTCATTTGCATCTGTATGGAAATAGCACTGCAGGTACCTACGTAAGGAAATACATTACTGTCGGAATTATGCTGAAGGGAATCCGAGGATGAAAGTACTACAGAATTTCCAGATTGTTTTCTCATTAAGTTTGTTGTTGCTGTTTTGCATCATTACGTGATCTGAAACAGCTCTAGCAGTTCCCAAGCCCAGCCCTGCCAACGCCTACGCGTGTGAGCAGGAGCGTAGCAAATGGCACCGACCTCGGTGGAACTGGACAAGATCCCACCACAAGCGTAAAAGCGTCACCAGCCGGTGTTGGCACACCTGGTGCATCACTGCAGCACGGTCCCTGCCGTCAAACAGCAATGTCCTGGTGTGCTCCAGAGGCTGAGAGCCACTGATGACTTCAAAAGCCATTGAGAAGGTGCTGATACACGCTTGCGCTTGAGAAAACTCACCACGCGCTCTCTTTGCTTTGATTCTACCTATTGATTTCAAACATATATGTATTTATACATCTATATACACACACATATGACACTAGTTACGTATTAGCACCTTATTATATGATACACTATATTATTAATATCATGATATTAACAAATACATTTATTTAAAGCCATGTAATTATGTACATTATAGGTACTATGAAAAAGGCTGCTTATTTGTAAGTGATACAAAAGACTGAATGGGATGTTACCAAGGAGCTTGAGAGCTTGGTGGTCTTCAGAGCTGTCCTCAGGGAAGAGTATGGCCCGAGAGTCATCCCATGCGAAAGATGCCAAGGCAATAAACTTAGATTATAAACACGCAGCTAGTTAGCTGCCTCTCTCACTGTCCCATCCAATGCCTGGCTTCCCAGTTCGGTATCTATGGTTTATTTTCTCAGTTTTAGGAAGTTCAAGGCTCTGTTCTGTTGCAGTTAAATTTTTAGATCTTCTGTTGTGATATCGGGGACCAAATTCTCATTTTTACTATGTAATGTAGCAGGGTTTTCTTGTAAGGGCTCTTTATATTAACAGGAGTCTCAGGATAAAAGAAATTGGCTTCTAGGTTTTTTATGAGCTTATCGCTATTAGGCAATAATTTATACCGTCTGATCTATTTTAAGCTAATTGCCTGCATAAATACAATCAGAGAAGATGCCTGTCCACCCCAGCCTTACAGTCATAGTCACTGATGTTTATAAGCTTTAGGAGGTTAATTTTAGATTCAGATTCCTCACCCCACTGCTCCTCACCACAAACGCAAAGCAAACTGATTTACTGTAGTATGTGAAAGCAGGTATTTTTAAGGATGGAGAGTTTGTTCAACGGTTCCTCTCCCCTCAATATTTGGGTGGGGGGCAGCTGGGACACCAGTCGCCCTGAGCACCAAAACCTTTCCTTTGCCTGCAGGTCAGGTTCAAAGCAGGCACCACCACGGCCGTGCCACCGCCTTGGGGACCTCCAGAGGGGATACCCTGGAGATGATGGCTGGGCAGTTGGACTTCCACCTTCTAGTTTCCTTCTCAGCAACTAGATGGCATTGGCTTGATGCCGACAGCGATCTCAGCTGGCGTTGCAGAGGCAGGGTTTGCAGGCAGGGCCAGGCAGGTGAGGTTTGTCAGGTTCAGCAGACAGAGCTGGCAGCACACGGGTGGCTTTGCTGCCGCTCTGCGCCTTGCGCATAACCCCCAATCTCTCCCAGCAGGTCCCTTGTTTCCTTTTTCACCTACAAACTCCCATGGCCTCGTGCTCGTTAAAACCTGGCGCTGGGCGCACGGCGTGGGGAAAAGTGCACCGGCTCAGCCGGCGATGCCAGCGCCGGCTCCGGGTTCGTAGGCTCTGCCTGTGCAGAAAAAAAGCCGCACGCCCCGGCAAAGCACCGGTCCTGCAGAGCTGTCACCCGCTGCCTGTCCCCAAACCGGTGTGTTATTAAGCCACGACTTTGGCGTGGGAGTCCCACTGAAAGGAGCGTTCCCCTGCAGCGAATGTAACGTTTTGAATAAAGCACTTGAGCTGTCGGAGGGCTGAGAGGTATCTCTGAGTCAGTCTTACCAGCCTGAGGAGCTCGGATTTTAGGTTTTTTCTGCAGTGCTGTGCGTGGGCAGGCGAGAGGTGTGATTCCCATGGGGAGTCCCCAGCACCCGTGGTCGGTGGCCTCTCCGCTCACGCCGGGGCAGAGGGGCCGTGGTGGGTGGCATGGGGAAGCCCACGGCATCCCTCGCCCTGGGGCTGCTCTTCAGATGGTGCCGGGCAGGGGCCGGTGCTGGCCCAGGGCACCGCAGGCGATGTGAGCCCCCCGCTCACCCCCCAGTACCTGATGGGGTGTCACTGGAGTCGGGCAGGTCCTTGGTGTGACGCAGGGGGGACATGCGGGATTGTCTCCCTTTGACTTTCTTAAAGAGAAAATTTGCAGACCGACACAAAACGATCTTGGAATATTAAAATCGCAGGCTCAAAACACCCAGAAATCTGGAAATGAGGGAATTGGGGCTGCCTGCCTGGCTTGCAGCAGTGGCTTTATACCTCTGTGCTTCCCTCGCTGCATCCCGATGGATGCTCAGTGCGCGCTGCCGGCCGGCAGCACCGCAGCTCCCGGCCACGCTGTCCCAGCTGGGCTCGGCTCATGTGCTGGCGGAGGCACAGCTCCTGTAAAAGACAGAGCTCGTGATCAAGTTGTTAAAGAGCGTCAGCACGTATGCGCATCGTGACACAATTAAATTTGTGTAACGCGGTCCGTATGTGCGCTCCCTGCAACACAGTGTGGCTGGAAAAGGGTGGAATGAATTCGGAAACGTCTGCCTTGTCGTGAAAAGGATCCTGCTCAAAGGGAGGTCAGGCGAGATGACCCCCTGAGGTCCCTGCCAGCCTGAATTACTATGGGATCCTGCGGTTCCCAAGTCCTGCTATGCAGCTGACAGGCTGCTCTGTGCCGTACGACAACGCAGGAATCGGGGCAGGCGGAAACCCCTGCACAGTAAATGCCGCAAAACGTGATGCTAAAGGCCGGTGTAGTTTCACAACAAACTCCTTTATGAACCGGGAGTAAATGGAGAGAACACGTGCCACATATGTAGATTTACACAGCAACACGGACTGCTATATTTTGCTCTTAAAATAACTTTTAAAAAGTTAGAAAAACTTTCCCAGTGGCTTGACCGGGAAATGCGATGGGGTAGGCTTTGCCATCTGCTCTCCAGCCCCCGTGCTGCAGCTCGTGGGGAATTAACTGCCGCGGAGGGAGGTGGGCAGCGTTCCCTGTATCCCCAGTATTCATCCAAATCCACACACCTCCGCCCCACCAAGCAGCACCGCTGCTGCGCTCCCTGTCCCTGACGTCTGTGCTCCTTGTTCCCAGGTTCCCTTCTCCGGGCGGCGGATGCACCACACCTGCCCGTGTCTCCCCAGCCTGGCCTGCGTACGGACTTCTCCCAGCAAATTCAAATGTTTACCGGACTTCAGAAAAGAAGATGTCTTTTTTTAGCAGGAGCTATTCTGCGCTAGAAAGAGCCACTCGATGTGTTCTTTTTCCTGTTATTGTGATGAACAAGGTACTTGCCAGGGGAAACCCTTTACCATACTTTCCTGCCTCACCAACATTAAAACCGAAGATGAGATACTGTGCTGCAGTGGCCAAGGTTTTCAGGAGGGACTCGCGGTGGCAGATGCTTTCATTGTGGGGTGAGCAAAATGACATCTGCTAAAGCGATATTGCTTTCTGAGGGCAGGAGCTTAGCGCTTTCTGAACCGTCTCGTGGTCTTCATGGTTCCAGCTGAACCCCAGAATGAAAACGTCCAAGATTATTGTCAGTTTTGGAAAATTTTGGCCACATTTTCACATTTTGGAATGCCTGAATCGAACCGAGAGTTGAACAACTGCACAGTGTCAAGCATATGACAATTGCCAAAAACCTGTATTTACATAACATTTCGTATCTTTATTAATATAACTGTATTTGTAAGTTAGGCGCATCTCTAGGGTAAAAGTTTAATCGATAGCTGTAGTTTTTACACTTTTTAAAAGTGGCGGGTGGAACCAAAGCATTTCAATATTCAAAGCATTAAAAGATTTTGTTATTTTAGTATTCTAAGATGAGAAGAAGTTGTTGTTACTTAAGTTGGTGTAAAACTACCTGATCATCTCAAACTATGTATTAAGATGTAGTTTATATTAAAAAAGGAACCCTGAAGTTTATTGTAATGGGCTGCCTGACTTCTTGTATATGTATCAAATTTGCTGTGTAAAAATTCTGTATCAGAATAACGGCAGTATATAATTTGATTTATTTTAATATTATAACATTATTTTGTCATTGTGGTTTTCCATTTTTGTTCAGTGTAATCACATACTCGATTCACCCAAGCTAGCAGAGCTGCTTACGGATAGCTTAGCAAAAGATTATATGCCTCTGGCTGCTTTTAGGGAAACTCAGCAGTATACAAGGCATGAACTCCTCAACCAAGCTGTGGTCTTAGACGATGGAGAAATCTTGGTGTAGCTAATACGAGAGGTTTTTCTTGGCACATGCCTCAAAGAATCAACTTTAGCCCAGCGAACATCAAATTTGTGGGTTTTCTATGAAATACTGTGCAACTTCATATGTACTTGTCATCCCTGGAGCTGGAATTCCAATAGTTTGTGTGAGTTTCACACATTTCTTGCTCTCAGACATGCAAACATATGCTGGAACTGGAAAAGTGAAGTCATTCATCTTTCAACAATCAGTGCTTTGCTGCTGATGATGATGGGGGTGGGGGGAAAAAAGTTAGCACACTTGTATTAAGCCAAACACCTGTATTAATCAGAGAAGATGAGAAACATCCCAGTGAGTTTACCAGGTACCTTTCACTGGGCTCCACAGCCTCCCTGAGGAGACAGAAAGGAACAACTGGCCTTGTTATTTTGCCAGATCCTTGTGGATCCTGCACACGTTAGAAAAATAAACGTCCTGAAAGATAGGATTGCATCTTCCTGGCTCAAGACAGCCCAACCCCAGCGCTCTATATATTTTGCTTTGCCCTTTGCAGAGGCGATACGGCAGCTCTGCAAGTGGCAGCAGACTCAGGTCCTGCAGGAAAAAAAAAAAAAAAGTCATCTGAGGTGCCACCAAATGGTACTTTTGGATGTGTTTTGCGTTAATGTGGTCAGGTTCAAAATGCCTGTATTAGATCTGAAGTCTTAGAGGGGCTCATCGCTAACCCAAAGGGCTAAACTGCGCTGGTGAAAGACTAGCTCATTCCCATGCTAATGCAGTGACATGCGAGCACTGCAGAAATTCCCATAGCCTGGATTTAAGGACTTTTCTGTCCTTTTTGCTTTTTTGTCTGTGTCTATCAGTATAAAATTAGCTTAATACCATGGACTTCTATTTACACTCAAAGGGAGAATCAAGAAGGAAAACAGCAGCAGCCCAAGAGTGTATGAGTTCCATCTCTTGCTCCATTCATTTTTACCAAGGCACATTGTCTTGGTGCTCGAAACGATGAACCGTAGCAGGAAACGCCAGCCCTGCTTCTCATCTCCCACTGGCATAGATCACCAGCGATTCCACTGAAGGTAATAATCCTGGTTTGTATCACTGGAAATGAGTGGACAATTATATCTGATGACTGCCATAGACCTGCCATGCTGAACTCCTAGGAGAGTTTATCAGACAAGAGCAGAGCAACTTTGTAGTTGTAATTTGTGCCAATTAACTTGTGGGATTAGGCATTTATCTGGGTAATGAGAACAGCCCCAATTACACGAGATCAAAGTTCACACCATCCATCGGAGGTCGAAGTACTCCTGTCCGGCAGATCCTCCTGGACAGGGCTTTAGGAAGGTGCTTCTTGGAGAGAGACATTATCCTGTACTTGCCCTCGAGGGGCTTCTCCACACCTTCCTTGCCACAGCCCGTCTGCCTGCTGCCGGAGCGTGGCTGCTGGCTTAGAAGAGCTAAAGGCAAAACCTCACTGTCCTACATCCCCACTATATTCACTTGGCAATCATTACGACGATTCCCCTTTTAGTAATTTAATTCTCATTAATTGACACTCACAATGAAGGTTAGTTGATTTGAGAGATCATTTTGGAAGGAAGACTAAGCTTGTGCATCCCAATTCTTTCCTAAACTCTGTCCTAATCAATTATCTTTTCTCTTGTCCTGGGGGAGATTTCCAAACCCAAGCGCACTTGCAAAGTGCCTTTACTTTCCTTCTGCAGTGGAAGGGGGGTGGGGGGAAAGCCCTTTACCTTTGCTTTACAGCGATAATAGGTAAACCAGTGACCACAACAAGTATCTGAAATGTAAATGGCCACGCGTGCCCCTCTGCTTTTCTCTTAAGCCAGCTTTTGACTTGAGGGACACAGCAAACGGGACTCAACGTGAATGATGGACAAAGTGGCCAGCCCCGAGCCAGCTCTGCCGTGCGAGGTTTTCTGCAGCCCCCCGTGCTGCTCAGTCTGCCTCGGCATCATCCTGGCAATAATCCCAGGTCAGGAACAGCTTCCTCGCCCACCTGGGAGGAGGAGAGGGGGGCAGGCCCTTACAAGAGAAATCGGACAAGAAAAGAGAACAAAACCCGTGCAGCCCTGGAAACACCTTTGTGGAAGGGAGAAGTCTCATTCTCCAGTACGCGCAGCTTGTTAGGAGAGAGCCTTGTTCAAACACTTCCCTTTATTCACTCCACTTAGGAGATCTGTGCCAACGTTTGGTTTAATTTTATTAATATTGGAGTAATATTATTAATTATTAAAAGAAATGTGTGCATTAATTTTTAATATTATATTAATATTTATGTTGCAGATATGCTATAGAATAATGATGATATCACGCAAACCTGTAGGACTTTCCGTGCTTATTCCCAGATATTGGGTTAACAGAGAGCTATTTCAGGAAAGGATACCACCACATATAATGAGTTGCTGCCTTAATTTGATTACATGCTTATTAGGAAGGGGGAAGCAAGGTGTTTCGGGCTTGCGGGTGCACAGCTGGCTGAGCAAGCATGCACCTGTAAGCCTGAGGGAGCTGGAGGGAAAGCTCTGCTGCTGAGCTGGAGAAAACCCAGCTGAAATTCAGCCTCATCTGCAGCCTCCTGCCCACAATCCCCCCCTGAGAGATGTGGTCGCTTTAAAAAAAAAAAAAAAAAGTTACAAAGTCTTTGGGTGAGGGGGTGAAACAACATAAATTCTCCTGGTTGTGTGGTAAGAGGGACTCAGATCTGCATGGGCACTTACTTAGGAGACAGGTCACAATCCTGGTTTTACAGGAGGAGTAGCTGAAGTCAGGCTGCTTATCACAAGATTGAAGTTTATTTTGGTAGTTAAGAAAAGAGGCTGGAGCAGCACATGGATTACTCTAAGGTAAGAAATAGGGTTAAGGTTGGTTTTGTTCCTTTGTAGGTGGGCTGGAACCTAGAGACTTTTTGTTACCCTCTAGCTGTAGTGACTTCGGAGACTTTATGGTGTACCTTATCGAGGGCTGCTTTGCTAATTTGTGTCATCAGCGTAATAGACTAACAGCGAGTATGACCACAGGGGAGGTCCTCACTGATGCCGTCCCCCTGCCCCAGTAGCTCTCGGTTTGTTATTACTGCACAGATGGATATTCCAAAGAAACAGAAGGTGCTGAGAATCCCTTGATTTAAACAAGATGTCTCAGGAATTTGATCTTGATAATGTGTAACGTGTTTTCCAGAAGGAATTAGAAAATTGCAGGAAGAGAAAAGATTGTGCAAATACAAGAGGATTTTGATAACAGCAAAATCAATGCGCCTTTCTTTATTACATAGATATGAAATGCCAAACCAGCAGGGGTACAGCTGTTAGACTAATCAATAATTCTGAGCACAGGAATGGAGATGAGTTTAGTGCACATCAAACATACAGCAAATCACCTATCATTTCTCAAGGAGAGTCTTGATGCAGGCAGACCAGCCCAACGCAGTAGGATACATCTCAATGATTTGGCGAGGCAGATTCCCCTGTATTATCCAGCTGCCTTAGAGGACGGTGGAGCTTTTGAGTCGCTCCGCTTGGTTGTCAGGGCTGGGAAAGGCTGAATGTGAAGGGCTGAAGCCGAGTAAGCCTGCTGTGCTGAAGGGAGGGTGGATGGCAGCATGTTTCAAGGCAAGAAGTACGGCGCAGGGTAACAGCAAGGTGTGCAGGAAAAGAGGAATGAGCAATATAACCATATAGCACACTTGTAAACAGCCCCGTGGCAGGGCTTTCCCAAAGGTCTGAGCGTAAGACGGTGTAGTATGGGGGGAAAAAATGAACGTTTGCACAATGTAAAAATGACAAAAAGTCTCGTCTGCAAACCCCAATTTGCCTGGGAAACGGGCTGCGTGTTCATTGTGTGCCAGGAGTGCCCAGAGCATCCCAGATCGATGCTCCTTTGCACCACGGCAGCAGATACCAGCGTGTTACAGGCACGTTGCTGTCCCCAGAAAGTTACAAATCTCGTAGACCAGACAAAGCACGTGTCTGTGCCGTACGTGGCGTGTACCCACACCGCTGCAGCCTGAGCTATCCTGGGAGCCGTAACTGTCCTGTGCCGCGTCCCAGCAGGCGGCACGGGAAGGATGGGCTGTAGCTGCGTCCTTGCCAGTGCCCCACAGATGTGAGCGCAGGGACTCCCGTGGGGCTCCGCGTTGCACCGCGTGGGCAGCGTATCGCTTCTTGGGCTGGGAATCCCACCCAGGCCTCCCAAATCCCAGCGCTGTGCCTCTGCCGCAGTATCGCAACATGTGGAAGGGATTAAATCTGGGTTTAAATGTAATGTGGCTTTGTAAATCCCAAGGCTGTGATGCAATTCAGAAGCAGACTGAAAACACGGCCTGGTTCCAGCCAAGTGAGTAGGGCTGACCCTTCTTTATTTACTTTTTCTCTTGTACACGTGAGTGCGCTCATATTGCTTCATGCAGACATTTGTGGGCTCTTTCAGGGCAAACAGGCAGCCGTGGCTCTTGCTGCAGAGAGCTCACAAACGAGTAAAGCTGCTATTAATTTCAGGGGGTGTGAAGCTGGGCCCACCCTTTATTTACTCTCTAGGCTACACTGGAGCCCAGGCAGCAGAGCACATCTCTTAACTGCTTTCATGGGACCTGCCAGAAAGGCCAGCTCAGGGAGAGACACTGGCGAGGCAGCTGCAAACGTGTTCACTCTTTCCAAAAATTTCACTGCATCCTGTCACATCAGTAGATTCCGCCCCACCCCCACCCCCCAATTTCTTCTCTCACATGGGTGAAACCTTGACAGTAAGGTCCCCCACCCCTTTAAATTCAACGGCAAAACTTCCCGACTGTGGCAGTGTCATAATTTTGACTCCCTCCCCACCCTGGTTTCATTAAACTCCCCAAAGCTGCTAACAAACCTTTCACGCATTGCAACAGAGCCTTCAACTCTTTGGATTTGGTTTACATCAGCACTTACGCTCAGACAGATATTGCACAAACGGAGAGTAAGAAAAACTCTTGTCTGGCTGAGAGTTTAGGATCTTGGGAGAGGAGGGGAAAATAGCACGGAGACCCCCGTCCTCACCGGCAGCACTGCCGGCAGGTCCTGCAGAGCCCGGCTTCCGCAGCATCCTTCGTCGCCCTGCCGGGAAGCACTTCGGTGATGCTCAGCCTAAACGTCTCCCTCCTTGCTTTCACACCACGGCTCTGAGCTATACCTCTGCCTGTGATTCTGCTGGCTCCTTGGCTCGGGTGCCCACATTCTCCCCCTTTAGTCACACTGCAGCTTGGCTGAACATATTGCCTGTTCATCCGCCTTCCTCCACACCCAGATGTCTTCTGCAGCTTTGCCGGAGATCGCTCCCCTCGGGGCACCCGGAGCCGGTCCCTCTGCCCCAGGGCACCCAGGGACCGTCCCCTCTCCTCTGGCCCTCAGCACGCTGGGGGACCTGCTGTGTGGTGTGAGCATGCAAGGCCTAATGAGGGAGGAAAAGGAAAAAGCCCGGCTGATTTACTCGACTATCAAGCTACTCAACGGTTTCCTTTCCATCACCCTCCTGCAAGCACTTGGTGACAGATGGGGACAGATTGAGTGGTTCGATGGAGTGAGGTAATATTGCACTAAATCATTCCTTCCTCTCGCTGTCAGAAAGCACCCAGACTTCAGCCATCCCTTCTGAATCTTCCTGTGTTTCCCTCTGTGGATTTTTTTTTTAATGACAAAGCCATTTTAGCTCTACCTCTGCTGAAATTTCCGAGAGAAGCAAACACTGGTATTTATAAGGTATGATAAAATGGGTGTTGTAAAACAGTTAGCAAAAGGAAGGAGTGAATCGCTGCAAGACAGAGAGGGCTCTGCTGCTGTTTACTAGTGTTTCTGATTTCTCTTTCTCCCTGCGTGCGTGGGCCGAGCCCCAGACCCCGGCACGGGGACCCCGGCCGGGCAGGCAGCCGGCGCCTGGGCTGGTGTGCCGTGGGCAGGCGTGCAGGCTCACGCTCCTCGTCTCGCAGACGGAAGATCCGTTTTTTTTCCCTGGATGATTGTTTCCAATGGTTAATCATCCCCACATAAAAACACAGGATTTTTTTTTAAATTTTTTTTTTAATGACACACCAGTAAATAATATTCAGAAACTTTAGGATGGGTTTTTTCTTCACTGGGCGATCTCTTGATTTCTGCCTACTCTATTAGTGCTGTGATGACTGCCTGAAATTAACTGGGACTTCATAGCTTCCCTGTGCCCTTGCAAAACTAGCTTTGAACTTGAAAGCCTCCTACACAAAGTGCTTTGCGCTATCAACCTGGTCACGGTAGAGGTGAAAAATGTGGCACTGAAGAAAGTGGCTTTCCGATAAATACATCCACAGTACAACCATGCATGACTCACGAGATCAAAGACAGAGTGCAAGTACTGAGGTCATTAAGCATGAATAGAAATACAGAAATGCAACAGCTTGCATTAAAGGCTTAGCTTGACTTTAAAGCTAAGCGATGAAAGCTTATGTAGTCAGCGATTGTTCACCCGTGATAATGCTCTGCTCTTGCCATCAGTAGTTCTGTGCTCTACAAAGGTGAGGAAGAATAATTAATCATTTTTCAGATAAAAGTAGCGAGGTGTGGGGCAGTTAATGACTTGTACCAACTGAAAATAGGCTCAGGGATGCTCAGCATCATCAGCTCTAGGGAAAGTCAGTGCTGCAGACGTCAGGCCTGTTGGAAAATCGGCTCTTGATCACCAGTTCTACAACCGATGGGTGAGTAAGGATTTACCCCACACAAGGGCCTTCATGAATGACATGGCATCAGAGGTCACCAGCATAAAAGGAGGTTTGGGGTAAGACTTCCATTGACGCAGCCCCAGCCCAGCACGACCCTGCAGCAGCTTTTGAGAGACCACCTTCACTGACCGTCTTTCTCTGATGGCTCGGTTTCTTTGAGATGTCGTATACTTCATAATACGCTGAAGCTTAAGAACACCATAGCATGGGTGGTGCTTCCTTGGTCCGTACCGCAAAAGAGTTAATTGTAGCCTGTGCAGTGTTTTGAGCAACTATAAAGGAAGCTGTGCTAAAATTGAGGATTTTAGGGAACATCTATTAGAAAACAGCCCCCCTGCCACGTTTCTAATAGTTTTTTGATTTGCAGCATAACTAATCTAATAAGGTTTCTGGGCTATTCTGAAACTGCACAGAATTATCTCATCTGCAGCCTCAGTTAATGAAGTGCCTTGAGATACTTAACATTGCATTCTGCCAATATGCGTCTGTTACTCTGACCGGAGCCACTTCTCTCGGGGTGGTTTGTTGGCAGTTCTGAGCAAGGGCAGCTGCTACAGGGGAGCAAAGTGACTGTGCTGAACCGCATGGGGCAAGTGGCAGAGGTCCAGCCAAACTCCACGCATCCTTTGCTGGGAAGGGAGGGAAAATGCCAGCTTTGCTCTCCTCTGAGCTCAGCACAAGGTATCCCAGGGCAGTCCCACAGCATATGGCAGAGCAGCCTTCTGGAGGTGTAGCTGTATCACATCCAGGTAGAGCCCCAGGAAAGAATTGTCGCTATCGGACTAAGCCAAATTCCTGCCCTTTTTCCTCAAGGCTACTGGCTTCACACCATTCTGGGGGGCAGCTTTGTCTCCCCTGGTGCAGACCTGGTACTGGGAAAGCAAATGATGACAGCTTGTGGGCTACGCATCTCCCTGCTCATCCTCCACCTCTAGCACGACCTCTGAATGAGACCTTTACCCAACAAGATAATTTGGCTGGGGCCAAATATTTCGGCCCCTTTCCTAGCACACTCTTTCCAAACGTAACAGCAGAGCTAGAAGCACCCCACAGTACTCCAAGCGTTTTATGTTGCAAATCGGGCATCACCATAGCTGCTACTTGTTGAGATTTCAGACCAGCGTCATTTTTCAAGCTGGCCTGACATTTAAGTTTATGCTAAAAACCTCCACTGACTTCAAGATTTGGACTGGGAGCGTTTACAAGGAATGTGTGAAATACCTGGTGAGTGAGCGAAGATGCCAGCAGCAATCAAGATTTTTCCAGAGCAGCTCTCTGTGCGACTGCAGTTCTTCACCACAGATATGCAAAAGCAAGCGCTCCGTGACCTCTGAGCCAGACTGCGGAGAATCTCTGGGGGAGGTGATGTTGGTATTTCCTGTGATACTCAGCACTCGTGTCGCCCAGAATATGGAAAACTATCATACATCTTCCTGGAGGGGTATAGAGAAGCCTCAATCTATATTCTGGTCAAGCACAGGTAGCTGGAAGAGCTGGGAGAGCCCCACTGCCGTGCAGCTCACCAAACCCTCCAAGGACGTTGCATTTTGGTCAGTGGGGATGGGGAGAGGGGTTCAGGCCAACCGAGTTTTTGCAAGTGAGCCCAGGACTTGCGCAACAAGCTGCAATAGCTTCTCACGTGGATGCGGGAGGTAATTATCACCCAGCTCTGAGTCTCGGCCATTAGCGCTTCTGAGCAAGGTCAGCAACACTCAGGTTTTTGGATGGGCAGCTGGGGGGAGGGAAGCGTACAGCTGCTCCTCGCAGGTCCCAAGAGCATCAGCAATGGCTCCCTGTGCTCAGCCCGTTCTCCCTAATGTTACTTCTCTTGTTTTGTTATCCCGAGCAGGCTTTCGTCCTCTCTGACACCCTTTCTCTGATCTTGGTCAACGCATTTAATCTCCGTGACCCATTTTCCCCACGTGCAGACTAAAGGATGCTGTGAGAACGTGCTAATGCTGTGCTTTGGAAATGCTTTTTTTTTTTTTTTAACTTTCTTATCTTTTCTCAGATTTCAGAAGGAATAGTTATCCTCTGGTGGCTCTCCAGCCCTTTCTGGTTTTTCATACTTTCTTGGTGCTCTCTCAGCCAGCAGGACAGACTTGTAAAGCGGTGGGTGTTGGTATGCCAGCACCAAGTACCGTTTCATTTTCTGCCACGTGGTTGTCCTTGATATTTAGTTTCACATTTTCTGGAATGAAGCCCTATTGTACAACATCCATCTAAACCCTGAATTAAAGCTACTGGAGTTCCTTCTCTTTTGTACTAGCGTGGCCAGGATCATAATCTACCTGACGTTACAAGTACCTAAAGTATAAAATTAACTTCAAATGGCGCCGGCTCTGCCCTCAGAGTACGTCAGAAGTCCTGAAGCAGCCCTGGAAGCTACATGCAAGCAAAAGGCAGGGTACAGAGATAATATTTTAAAACTTTTTCGTATCCTTTTGCTGTAGCCAGTGTTAAAGAACTCTCAGTTGTGGATGGGTCTGGTTGCCACTGATGGGTGATAGCAAAGCATCTGTTACCTTCAGTGGGTAAGAACCGGGCTTACCCACCTAGCGAGGGCATTGCCGAGATGGGGGATGCCTATGCACAGATTGGCGTTCGGTACAGCAGCGCGGCTAAGCCGAGTCTAAATAAAACCATCGGATCACCCAAAGGTGATTTTTGTTTCATCCCCCGCGTATGCGATTGACTATAGAACTTGTGCTTAATTTTTCTAGAAGTGAAAAATCTGGTCCTTGCAGCTTTTAAGGAGGTTTTAAAATAACTATTCTCTCATCTCTGTGGTTTAAATAGAATCATAACCATACTACTTATAGCTGGAAGAGAGACAGGATGCCAAAATATCAGGCATTTTTAATAGAGTATGAGAAAGAAAACAGTGGCTTGGGTACCAGCCAGGATTAGGAAAAAGAAGGCAAGACTTGAGGTACAGATCACAGTTTGGGCCCCTACATAGGGAGCTGCTTAAATTTTAAGGAAACAGGATTCCACAAAAGTTGGAATCCTGCTGAAAAGACCTAACAGTAGAACAGGCATGTAAGGTATACTTGGAACGCAATTCCCAGCAACAGCGTCGACACCCTGCCCCCAAGTCTTTGTAATGCAACTCTACCCCGCTACTCTCTAAGATTCACTAAGCTGTGATCTGATATTCCATGAGGAAAATATAATTAGCACTGATAACCAGCTTCTGCTGTGTTCTGAAGTTCTTGACAGCTTTCCTTCTGTACCCAGATGCATTTTCAAACAGCTTTGGAAACGATCGTTAAGGCTCCCTTTGTTTTCAAGACAGCCCATGCACGGTCCCATTTCTCAGCCCAGCTCTGGCAGTATCAGTACAGCTCCATCCTCCTCCTCCTCCTGCCTACCTTCGCGGCAGCCATCCCCAAAGCTCAGATTGCAAACCTCTCCTTACGCTCTTCAAGAACGGTTGCCTCTCTGGTGTTCAGATCTGAGCTGGGGGTGGAAAGCAAGACATAAAACCAAACCAGCTGCCCCACCTCATTTAATTCCCTGCCTAAATCTGAAGCTGCCACCTTCGCCCTCTTCTGATCTGTCACGCGCGTCCCTTCTGTGCTCAACGTCAGAGCAAGGACAACCGTTTCTCGGTTGATGTCTAACAACTTCGGACTACTCTCTACAGAAATACTCTTCGCACAGACGCAGGCTTCTTCGTGGAAACTGAGCTCATCTCTGTCATTTTGTGTGTGACTCGCTCCAGCGCTGCGATGTAAATGTTTGTAAATGTTATATGATACATCAGAAAGAAAGCCCGCCGGGGACGGCTTCCCCTGAGATGGCTAAAAAGTTGTGTCAGGATCCTGCCATCAGGCTGCTGGTTAAAACGCTTCCAGAGAAGTTTTTGTAAAACAATAAAGCAGGTTAAAATGCCATGCTTAATAAATGTAAATTGCCCATTAAGAATATAGTTTACCAATGAGTACAGTATTAACCAAGCCACCGTGTTAAAAACCTGCTTTGCCAACTAAAATCAGCGAGCCACAATTCCGCACTCTTTTCTACCATTAACAGAGGAGCGATTACCTAAAACAGAAATCTGGTTTCAGCAGACACAAAGAATTGTGCTATATTTCAGCCTCTTGCCCATCATGAACTTACTTAAGCCTTCTTAAAAATAGCTTTAGTCACTTTTATTGGTATAAACACCTAAATTGAGATCTAACAGCAAATAAGGATTGTGCTTGTCCATAATAACCTCGGCTGCGAAATCTACTCAGACACAAGACATACAACCTTCCACATACACAAGTTATTTGTCAGCAAAGCAGAATGCTGCCATTCTGAAACAATTACATACAGTAAAGGTTTTCAAGATTTTATTAAAGAAAACAGTCAAAATGTACAAGTATTACCCAGGTTTGTAGATAACTTCCTATAAAGGCAGTAAAATATGAATTTCAATCTAGGTTTTAAAAACTGCTATAGTTGATTATTTTTAAAGTTGGCATTTTAAAATCACGTCTCACAAATAGTTCTGAAATATTACCAAATGAATAGTGCAACAAGAAAATTGAAATTAGTTCTACACTGTTTGCATGTCAAGCAAAAAAGTTATAAGTAACTGCTTCAAATACTCAAACCATTTGAGAATGAATGAACCCAACAGCTCCTACCAAAAACTGACTTCTGACCACATTAGGAACGTCCTCTTCTTGTTCTTCACTTACTTAAAATCAAATAATAATAAAACAACACCTCTTGAGGTCATCAAAAATAACTTTAGTATAAAATTGTCTTGGCCCTTATCAAATATTACAATGAGTAAAATTGTTAAGCCTTTATCAAAACAGACAGGAATAGGGAAACAAACAAACAAAAAAAGTATGTCATGGCCTTAATCCGTACCTGTTGGACTCATGTCTAGAAATGTTAGAAGAAGCAAGACCAGAAACTCGGAGCCCCGTTTAGTTTTTAAAAACCACACAACCACAGAGAAAAACAGCTTCTTACTGCCTAAGGTTTGGGG
>JANZLQ010000037.1:19659271-19673783 GCA_026212715.1 Elanus axillaris | reverse complement strand
GGGGGGGGGGGGGGTGACCCCGGTTACAGGTGATGGATGGGTCTGTGTGCGTGGTGTGTACGCCCGTATACACGCGTGGTGATATGTAGCGCATGTAGGTATCGACCCGCTCTAGCCATACATCGGTGACACACCTGTGGCACGTTCACCCCGTGCTTTTGCTAGATTTAGCCCCACTAAAGCGCCGTCTAACGCTTTCTGTGCGCGGGGAGCCAAGTCCGGTAGCGCCTGTTGCAGCAGAGTGGCCGGGCACGCCGTCCCTTGCTGGGGAAGGAGCTTTGCAGCACGCTCGGGTGGCAAGTGTTTCAGTGGGAACATCAAGGAGAAGCTGCCTCTGCGAGTCAGGAGCCTGACCTTTGGGGCCCGACTGGCGTTCCCAAGAACGCCAGGGGAGAAAATGTCCCTAACCCACACGGATGCTTTCCGCGTTTCCGCTTTGTGCCGGGGCCGACCAGCTCCCAGGCTCAGTTGCACGAGGCCGGGGCAGGTTTTTGCGAGTTGGGTAAAACACCTTTGGCCTGGCTAGCACAAAGCGTCCGCCGATGCACCCGTACGTTGGTGCGGGTTTATAACGCGCAGTTTAATTAACGTAGGCCAGTGAGATGCAGATCCTTGTCCTCTCTCTCCTGCTTTGCCATCCTTGTGTATGTAGGGCAAGGCCTCTCTGTGCGCCTTGTAAGGCACGCACCACCACGCGGCCCTGGGCTCGCTGGAGACGCTAATGCAATTATCGTACTATTACTGAGTTTCCTTCATGGCCTCTTGTGAAGGACACGTCTGAAATCCTTTTTGAGCATTCTATTAAAAGCCATCGGTAAATTCAGCGTTATTCCAGAAATGATAGCAATTAAACTGCCTGCATCAGCCCCAAAAGCGGATGTCGGTGGAGCAGCTTTTGAGCGGATCTTTCTGGCTGGTTTCAGAAAGTCTCGCTGCGTGTGGCGGGGGGCAGGCACCGACCTCGATGGTGCCACCAGACATCCAGAGCAGCTCTGCTGAACTCCTGGCGTTTAAACAGTGGTGGAACCAAAACCAGACTTTGGCCCAAAGACGAGTTGAGGACAACCTGTACCACACGCAGGACTTCATTTGCCTGTGGATCTGGTTTGTATCTGTTATTTATTGCCGGTGTTGGGAGAGCAAAGAAATCCTGAGAGGAAAAAAAAAAAAAAAGTGGCAGATAATTGAGGCTGCTTTTTGCTTCCTACCAGTACGTGTCTAAGCTGTTTTCAGTTGTTAGGTTTCTCATTTGCACCAAAGTTTTACTGGAACAGAGAATTGCCCAGGGGCTGTTCAGTGCTTTGTGCAATTTTCAAGGCGTTTCTCACATCCGTGCAGTGACTGACTCGAGCGCCGGGTGCGCGATGTCCCCTCGGCAGCCCCGTCACCGGCATCGGGAGCGATGTCTTCCCGGAGGAGCCGGGGACACGGCGTGCCTCGCTTGCCCCCGGTGCAACGGGGGTCCGCGTGAACAGCCTCTCCCACGGCAGGGTGCCGGCAGCCAAAGCGCTTTGCCAAGCACGAGTCCGAGGATCGGTTGTCCTTGGGGGTGCGTGGCTTTGCAGAGGACCAGAGGAGACCTCATGGCCCGCGTTAGCTCTCTGATCTCTGCCGTCAAGTGAGCAAAAGGGAGTAACACACCTGCTTCCCTCCTCTGTGCCTTCGGGTAGGGTTTCTCCTCTCCCTGAATGCTCGCCAGCGCAGCTGAGCTGGCTCAGGAGCTGCTCTAATTCACTGCTATCTTGCCAGGCCAGCAGCAAGTTGCTAGCTCATCTTTCTCCCACCTGTAGCGAGGGGAGAGCCGGCAGGGAATGGTGTTTCATCCATCTTCCCAGGCCTGCTCCCCTGACGGGGCTGCCCTGTAGTGCTATAGGCAGCGCGAGCCAGGAATTCGGGGCTGGCTTCCTCGCGGGGCTGGCCGAGAGGCGTGATGCCAAAGGAACAGCCAAAAGGAACGGAGAAAATAAGGGGCAGGTGGGGCGTTCGTACAGTCTTGGTACGAGCAGGCTCCTTGCCTCCCAAAGGGGCTGACACGGGGTTAGACCCACCAGGAAAACTCTGCCTGTTAGTTACACTCCAGCCCTTGTTCCCATCTCCCTGCCGGGGGAAGAGCCCTCCCTGCCCCAAGCAGTCATGCCTGCGCCTCGGGGTGCTTCACCTCTTCTTTGCATCCGGCCCGTCAGGTTCAACCCAGTTCCTTGCCCAGGCTGGGTCTCAATTTGGACATTAGGACGGTGCCACATTTACAGGAGTTGACTAAAAAATGAGAAATAGGGTGTTTTGTAGCCCCTCTGCTTTTGCAGAACTGCTCGAGGAGCAATTCCGGCTTGCAGGGACTGCGGTGCCTGGGGAGGTGGCCGCTGTTAAAAGGAGCAGCAGGGAATGCCCCGCCGTCCCCGCAGCGAAGCCTTCGCCCTCGGCACTGCCGGCGGGAGCACCTCCGTGCAGGGGTGTACCCCTGGACACGGCACGGCACTGAAACACGGCTCCTGCCTCCCGTGCCCAGGCAGGGGCTGAAAACACTGGGTGTATTTTGATTTGGGGATGGCCGGACAAAAGCCAGATCCGTCGCAGCGGGTGTGGGGAACAGGTAATTTCCAGAGATGGTAATGAGCGTTTTAAGCTATTTCCCTTTCTCGCTATAATCACTTCCACAAAACAGGTTTAATGAAGAGCTGTTCGCTGCTTACAAAATGGTGCTGCACAAGCTAGATGGATTCCTCTGACCTTTCAATGTGCTTTACTTGAATTGGCTGCCCCTTCATGTTCTCCGCTCGCTGCCTTGAACGGGAAAGACAGCTGAAACACAGACTCTTACAGCAAGTACTGTGGCACATCGCCGCCTTTCCACCGATCGCCGGTCTTCTGCCTGAAACCGTAGCTATTTATTATTGGTGGTGGTATTTGTGTTCTTGTGTCTGGGAGCTCTGCGTAACGTTTCTGGCAAGAGAAGTGACCTGTATCCTTGGTACTACTGTAGTAGAAATCAGTGTTATCTCTGGTGTGACATAAGGGGAGAAGTGGGAAATGTCTGGACGTGCCTGAAGGACAAACCCAGACCCCCTCCGTGGCTGAGACGCCAGCGGCAAGCAGGACAGGTGAGAGCAGTCAGCCAAAACAATTTTGCCGTCACAGATAATTCAGGCAAGAAAAAGTTTTCAGGCTTAGTAATCAAGGAGATGGAAAGGTCAGTCTGGAGCAGAGAGGGATAACGGCGGCTTGAGTCGGATGCTGGCAGAAGGAAGGTTTGGGTCCTCCTGCCCAGCTTCCTGTAATTCCCAGACAGCTCTCTGGATGACATTCATTATTTGTGTTATCTTTGCACCTAACGGAGTGAGTCAGGGACCGGGCTGCTACATAAGCAAAACAAAAAGCTGTCCCTTTGCCAAGGGAACTTAGAATCTGACCGTGAGATGGGAGAGAGAGCTGATAGGAACCCTGGAGAAGGGGGAGGACGAGCAAACAGCAAGGCTGCAGCCCAGGGAATGGCATCGGTGTAACCGCGGCTATCACTCATCCCTGCAGAGAGAGGAGGGAGTGCAAGGAGATAATGAGGTAGGTTTGTGGGTGTTTGCAAGGATCATGATAATACTTTGTGACAACAACAGAACAGAAGATGACACATTAAGGTAATGTTTGGGCACCGGCTAACATGAAAACAGCGTGAGAAGTTTGAAGTCTGCAAAATTTACTGTGCTACCCAAAATAACTGCCTTGCACAGGAGTCATGCTTGCCCTCTGTAATCGGGGCACAGCCAAGGTACACGCTAGTGAAATGAAGACAGATGTAAAGCCACGCTGGGAAACCCCCACCCTACCTCTCGCTCGCAGAGGGTCCAGGTGTCAGGTCGGGGATGGGGCACTGGGGACTGCCATCAGCCTGGGAAGAGCGTGGGCAAGCAGAGGCTGGATCTGTGCCCAGCCAAACACTAGTGAAGCATTTTGGGTGCGGTTTTGTTCACAGAAGTATTAGTGCCGTCGTGCAAAATGTCCAGGTGACACCAAAGTGGATGAGAGCATTCATGTCGCTGTTGAATCCCAATTCCCTGGATGGCAGCAGAGGATCTGCAGGCAAACAGTCACATAGCTGCATCTATCTGGCAGAGAGGTATCTGACAGCTAGCTATCATGTTTTTCAAGGGCTTATTCCTAGCTGTTTAATACTTCATATGCTCTCTTGGGGAGGGAGGAGAGAAGAACGGAGGAGTGTATTTGGCACAGCAGGGAAGTGGACTCGGGTCTTTTCCATCCCTTAGTGCTGTGCTGTTGCAGAGGGAGAGAAAGCCTCCTTCCACAGCGGTACTAATCCTCCTCCACAGTGAGCTGAACGTTTTGAACTTGAACAACTCCTCGCATTTTTCCCCCATGTGATTGTGAGTCAGGCTGAGCTTCTCTATTCTTCTCCATAATTGAGTAGGAGATTATTTTGACTGGAAATAACCAGACACGGGTATCATGGCCGTGAATGCCTCCATGCATGCCACTTGCTAAAAGTTCTGTAGCCTTCTGCAAAGGGAGCTGGTCTTTAAAGGCTTTGCTCAATGGAGAGGGAAGAAAAGCAGAGGGGAAGAATAGCTCCTTCCTGCTCACTTCTATCACTGGCTCTGCTAAACTTAACCCGCTGAATTGTTGGTGACGTGCTGTTCCTCAGAAGCAGCTCTTTTGAGGAAGAACTCCCCTGTGACATGGGGAACAGCCACGGCGAGACAGGAAATATCCCCGACATTATGGCTTTCTACATCATGTAGTAGCTGCGACCCAGTCCCATGGCCGTGCTGAGAAAGTTACAAAAAGCCATTCCTCTAAAATCTCCAGGGAAGCTCTCCAGGCACAGATTTTCCTGTTCCGTCTCTTCTTCTCTCCGTAGTTCTCTCTCAGGGGATCTAGACCATCTGCCTGGGCTGCACTTCCCACCCCTCTGCCCTGGAGGCAGCGAGGGTCCGGAGGAGCGCAGGGCAAGGGAGAAGCGGATGCAACGTGAGGCCACGTCACGGCGCGTGGTTCCTCCGCTGCCGCGGCCGGCGAGGCTGTGAGACGCCATGCCCTGCCGGTTTCGGCTCTCGGTGGGTACCAGGGAGGTGGGTGCAGCCCCTCCTCAGGGCTGAGTTTCAGCTACGCGCTCTGCTCCTAGCAAAGCCGGATACTGAGGAGCGTTTCACAAGATCAGTCTTTCTCCAGTTTATACGTAAGTGGGATCGCTTCAGGCTATTGAACCAGCCTGCTGCAGACTAGCCAACCCCAGAAGTTTTATCTGTGCTGTAGCAACCTCAAGCCGCTGCTGTTCTGCTTGTGCATCTAATGTCTCAGCTGCTTACTGAGGAGCTAATGAGCTTTTGGAGATACATGGTTGCTATAAACTCCTTAGGCCGGAGATAAGCAGCTTACTGCCTTTAGGAGCACTGCCAGCCCTTGGCTCTGCCGCGGTGGTGCTTCTCAGGCCCCAAGTTCTTCATTAGCAGGAAGGGTTATAACGGGTTGCAGTAAATAAGTGTATTCCTAATTACATGCGTACGGGCGTGTGCTGCAGCCATCTCCACGGGCTGAGGTAAAACCTGGCAGCAGGAGAAATGGGCACGAACAGGCTTTACATGCTGTCTTGTCACGTCTCCCTGCACGACCGGCTTCAACCCTCGCAATCTGCCTTCTCTGCGCAGGGGCTGCCCCATCTCGGCAGGGCAGGGTGAAACCACCACCTCGTCACGGCGGGTTGGCCTTCGGCACCCAACAGCAAACTCGCCGTGGGCAGCTTCCGAATAAAAGGTGGCTGTTTTGATTATGAAACAACTTATTATTTCCATTGCTAGCCTTTCTCTGCTTTTGGGTAGAACCACTACGAACACCTGCCTAGGAAATTCACTGGCTAAAAAAAAAAGAGGTAATGCACAACTGAAAGTTCATTGTCAAAGTCACCGTGAAAGCAGGTTTTTACTTCCTTAGTATGACTTCAGCCCTTGCTGTTTTCCACTCGCCGTCTACAGTGTCTGCCAGCAAAAGCAATCCTGCTGCAGCTGGTCAACAGGCTGCACTTGCTACTCTTCCTAAAGGCTAAGGAGAGCCTTCAGATAAAATCTGCTTGGCTCGTCAAAGCGTCTTCATCTTACTGTGTGTTTCACTTCCCCCCCCCTGCCTTTTACATATTGCCCAGGTATCAGTTAGCCCAACAGCACTCTTTCAAGGTATAACTAGGAACATAATCTGGTATGCAGCTCTCAATTTTTTGTTTAGCTGCTGTCCTTGGAGAAGTTTTGGAATTAATCTAATTGTCAGGGAGAGTTATTTGAGGTGCTGCGAGTAGCTTCTGATACCATCTTTGAACGTGAGTAAATAAAATCTGAAAGCTGATTTCTTTGCTGCTCTACTGTCCTTATATATTACCTTTCCTGTTGGGTTATACCTGTGCAGAGCTTAGACCGAAGCCAGAACTACTCTCTTGTTTTGGCACTCTGTGCAAATGGATATCCCCTCCTTGCCTGTGGCCCCTTCCGCCCCCTCCACAGCTGGCGGAAATGAAAGGATGAGCAATGTCAAAACCTTCAATGGGACTAAAACTGTGAGATTTAACAGTATCAGAGAGTCGAGGAACACTACTTGAATGCTAAATTCTTAGTGAAACGGGTGATGTTTGCTGAGCTAAAGCCCTTGCCAGGGTGTCGGCGTGGGATGATGATCCAGCAGCGTATTCCCGTGGCCGAAAGCAGCGGTTCGGAGACCAGCCCAAGGCTCTCCACCGCTGCTGAAGCAGTTCAGACAGTTCAGCACCACGTCTGGAATTCAAATCAAGCCATCACCAGATTCATGCTCAAGGGCTGAGAGTCGCTAACTAACCCTTCTGTATTTAAATTACTTATTCAACAAAGTCGTCCTCTCGTCATTTAATTTTGAACTATAGAAATAGCACGTAAAAAGGTTTTGCAGTTTAGAAGTGTTCGTGGGTCTCAACCAACTTTGTAAGCTAAGTAAAGTGTGAGAAACATTTTTTGCCGTAGTATCCTATCAAGTGAGCTTTTAAGGCAGGCTGATGAAAAGGAATCTATTATTTTAATAGCTTTTTCTCTCTGGTAAAAGGTCTTGCTAACTTACTGAAGCAGAGCTTGAAATAACAGATAAAAACTGTCAGAAAAGCTCTGATGTAGTCTGGAGCTGAGTGAAAATTGTGACCAAAATCTGAGCCTGATCCAACCCAGAGTTAAATGCCAAAATGCCCCAGGATTCCTCGGATCATCATGCAGGCTGTTAAGGATAACAAACAGCTTATTTGTTTGGGGCTGGGTCGCTTTGTTTCTTAGTTGTTGTTCCTTTTGTGCAAAGGGTTTTTCTTTGGGAGGATTGGGTGGTTTCATTTTTTATTTATTTGGCCTTTTGCTCTTGTATTTTACCTCATAAAGTTCACTTCAGTGATGCAGGGCTGATGCGGGAAAACCTCCCAGAGCTGTGTTAAACCTCAAGTCTTCATACCTGAGAGGAGCAGGGTATGGGCTTTTGGTAAGAGCCAACAGGTTTCACGTTGTTTGTGATGTTGAAAAAAATTGTTGTGGTTATATGCATTGGTTTTATGCATCATACAAGAGCCTCGTCGAAAGCCTCTGCATATCGTTTGAGTGCTGGTCGAATTACCTTTACAATAAGGGCACGATGACTGGGAGGACTGTGCAGAGCTGTATGATTTTCATCCATGCAATGCGTGAGCCCAGCCTGGGAAGCAAACCTCATCTGCCAAGTTCTGTAGGGCCATTTCCAGCTTTTCTTGAAGGAGGGACTTGGCTCTGCTACCAATAAATAAAGTGGGAATTTTGACACTGATTTGAAAGGGAGCTAAACGGTGCTCCATGAAAAGGGAGCACTAGCATGCAATGCTGCTTTTCTTTTTTTTCTTATTAATGTGACTAATTAAATGTTTGTATTTTTTTAAGCACTAACTGGGTTTTGATGGTCGTTTAGAGACTTTGAGAAAGTCAATAATTGTGATGAAACAAGACTGTAGACTCCAGAACAAAGTCCACATGAAATCCGTGGTGTTGCTAGGATACAGCTATTAGTATTTTCAGTTGGTTGGGGTATTTTTTTGGTGTGTTTTTTTTTAATAGAGTCGGCCTAAGCTCCCTTACAAACAGTAGAAGAATACGTGACTGCCTGATCCCATTTACGTGATGCTCCTTCGATTCACAGTAATGAAGCCAAACTTGACCCATCAGTTGCAGCCACTTTTATTTGTGAAGAAGAAACACAGAGAGTAATTTTGACCTGAGCTAGAGGGAGCACATTTTATCTGAATCTTGATTTTTTTTTTAAAAAAACGATGTGCAGGGTTTTCTCCCTGTGGGTGTTATATTGCTGAAGTCAGTCTCCCTCTAGTGGTTTGTTTCCAGAGGGGCCCTTGGCTTTGCTGGCTTGGACGGGTACCAAATTCGGTAGAGTGTGATGGCAGAAAGTTGAATGACCCCTGTGAGCTGAACCGTAAAGCAGCAACGAGCTCATAATTTTTAAGAGATAGGCATAAAACCTATACAGATATTCTTTTATGTGGGTTTTATATTTTAGGATTTGGTTATTGTTTACAGTATCAATAGGAGATGAGGCTTTCCATCCCAGGCTTACTCTGTGGTACAGGCTAACATGGTTTTCTAGGTGCGTAGGATGTGACTCTTGCACATTGTTTCCTTCAGCTGTATACTGGGATGCCTGTAAAAAAAAGATCATTATTTAAGCTCATCTTCCACATCAAAGCCAATGCCAGATGTGGTGCCAGTAACATTCTTTTTGGTTTAGTATAGC
The DNA here is from genome assembly GCA_026212715.1 of Elanus axillaris. Lineage (NCBI taxonomy): Eukaryota > Metazoa > Chordata > Aves > Accipitriformes > Accipitridae > Elanus > Elanus axillaris. The sequence continues at coordinate 19,665,011 of JANZLQ010000037.1, read as the reverse complement.
ACAGAATAGCATTGTGGATCGTGCTATTTTGGGATCCCCATGTTTGGGGAAGCACTATCTAAGTGAAGCACTCTGTAGATATTTTACTGGGAAATAAGGAAAAGACAGCTGTTTGGAGTTTGTTTCCAACATATAACTTAGATTTGAGGTCTTGACAGGTTCCTTCCATTCATGCCCTGACCTCACCTCTGCTGGGCACCTCTTCCTTTAGCACCTAAGGTAGCTCCAGTGCCTTACAAGCGTGGGGAACGGGAAGGGGGAGGGATGAAGGCAGAAGCCTGGCATCCAAAGCTGAGTAAGGAATTCAAGTCTCCTAACACCCGATGCACGGACTGGATGCCACGTTAAGCCAGTTCAGCTCCCCCGGAGATGGCTGCGTAAATAACAAAGATCTAATGTAAAGTATATTGAAGTCAATACATGCCTTTACTTAACTGCAAAGGGCTTCGGATGAGGCTCAGCCTTCCTTCACAAGTGGCGGTAACCAAAGAGAGCTGGGATTGTGCAGTGCATCGAGGAGCCTGGAAGGACTGATGTCCTCCCAGCTAGTACACTAAGGTGAGGTAGCTAGAGGACTGGTACTGCCGCCTTCGTGTTCACGTCTGGCGGAAGCCTGTCCTGTGATTTGCTTTTTCGTATACCAGAGGAGCTGTTTGGCTTTGGGGTTTCCTTTATAAACTGTAATAGAGCGAACGCTTGGAGAAATGTAGGATCACCTGCCCCAGAAGTTAGCAAGCTCTCACTCTGTTCTCGCAGGCCCCTGGACCCGGAGGTTATGAGATGCCATCGCCTTCCTGTGAAGCCTTTTACAGTATGTTCAGTTATGTAACAACTTGAAGTGTAAGCCTTTACCTTTGTTTGACTTTTTTTACTTAATGCTCTGCTTCTATTGGGCGATCGGGAATCTTGATCCCTTGGGACACTGCTTAAAACGCTTTCCTTTGGACGCTGCTCTGCAAAATCTGCACAGCAGTTCCCATGATAGTGATTTTGGAGCCAATTTTGTCTTTCATTTTTGTTTTCACTTTTCAGGATGAAGTTTCCGTGCAGTCTCCTGGCCAAAGCTGATTTGATTTTGGTTTACAGCTTGAGCAAGAACTATGCTGTTTTGTTTTTTTTTAATATTAAAAATATGCATTTACTCCTAGCACAAAATTCTTGCACTTTTTAACAGCTCCACAGCTAAAAAAAGCAGTCGTACAAATTGAGTATGCGCATGGTCCTCTCTGAGACTTGTTCTACCATCACTCACAGACAGTAAGTTAATAGGAGTTATGTTTACAAGGAGGTCACGGACACTTATGGGATGCCCATGAAGGCATGAAGTGGCTTTACTTTTATGTAATTGTATAGAGGTTGGTTTTTTTTTTTTAGACTTTCACAACGCATACGTAGGAACTTTTTTAATAAGGAAGGAAAGGATCTAGTTAAAGTGCACTTCTTTTTGGACTAGCGAACGGCTATGCCCATTGTACAAACCAAGGAAAGGTTTCTCTGCTTGTTGGACTTTGGCAGGCTCATGCATTTGAAGGAAAACTGCAAGGAACGGGAGCTTGCAGGAACCAGCTGTGTGAGGAACCTCTCCTGCGGAGCGGTGCTTGGTGCTGGGGGGGAAACCTTCTGTCCCAGGCAGGGCTGGACTCGAGCCTGCGAGAAAAACAGGCGCGGCGAGCCAGTTTGTTTTTAACAAAGTGAAGTTAGGCAGTATCATTTAGTTCTGACATGTTCCCACTATGCAGCAAATGAAGAACTCACTAAATACAGCATATCTCTGGCCATATCATTTGAATATAACTCGTTTCCATGACAACCTCTGCTTAACAGCTTGGCTGATATGAAATCATTCCTAGATGAGGGAGCTTTTGCCAAAAGCTTTGGGATTCAACAATTTAATACCGCGTTTTAGCTTTTAAAAAACATTTATTTAAGCCACTGGAAGCAAATATCAAATAAAATCCCTTCAACCTCACCTCTGCTTCGGCTCTCGGTTGATCAGTTTATCTTCCTGGGAACCTCTCAGAAGCAGCTTTTGTGTTACTTAATATGCTTCTGAAGTCCCAGGCAGTGTTTCAAGAGCAAGTGATCGTGACACCAGCGTTTGGTAGAGAAATTACATTTCATGGCTGTTGGCTCGGCCTGCGAGGCAGCGGGGCAGCGGCGGCAGCAGCTGGGCACAGCAGCCAAGGCTTGTGCTCGAGCCATCCTTCCAATCCGGGAAGGTTTATGCTCCAACTAGCTCTGCCTCGGAGTTAAAAAGAGGAGCTTCGGCCGGAGAGAGGTCTAGCCCAACATTCCACACCATTCATTTTGTGTCAGGAGCACTGAGCAAACAAACCCAGGTTATCTATTAGATGTTTTAAGGTGCAATACCTGTCACCTCGGAAATAACTGTGGAACGCTTCCAGGGTGGAAATGCAACGTGACTGCTCATATGGTGCTGGTTTCCTTCCTCCCTTCCAGGTGCTACATTGCATTGGAACATAGCTAAAATAAGCCTAATGCTTTCCTAATATTCCTCATGCACGCAGGCATTGCAGTTGCCACAGTGATGGTATGCAGCTGTCAGATGGAGAAAGGATGGTCCTGAAGGTTTTAAGAGGCAATCGGCCCCTTCAAACCGCTGTTGCTTTATATCGCAGGGAGTCCCTGCGCTAGCTGGGAGCAGGGGCTATGGGAAAAGCTACCGGAACAGGCAAATAACGTTTCAAGCACATGTAACGTACCGTTGCTGTCAAGATTTTGGGATCAGCAAGGATTATAAGAGTAGGGATTTAAATCTCAAGTAAACCCATGGAAAGAGTTACAAAGTATTCATTGTTTCTTCTTGGCTATAAGGTGCCTGCTTCAGCTCTAATTAGCCCCAGCGTGGAGCGACTTGGGCCTTTGCTGTGGCAAAGAGGTTCAGGTGCCTGAAAGTGGGTGCAGACAAGCAGTGCTAAGAGCACAGAATGGGGCAGAACAGTATTTCTCACTCCAGGGTTCTTTTTTTGTTGGTTTGCTTTTGTTTTTTTTTCCTCCCCCAGTTGTTACCTGGGAGGATTTCAGCTGTTACCCATCTGTAATCAGCTGAGCTGATCTACCGGCTGACTCCTGCTCTCAGCCAGAGAGTCCTGCTTTATAAGGCCTTAGCAGAAAACAGCCTGTTTTCCTGGAGACCTCTACAAGCAGAAGGAGGACGTGGCTGGGAGAAGGTGTAAGGAACAGAGCCAAAAGCCCCTTCTCCGGTGGTGAGCTTTAAGCAACTCATCTCGCCTTTGCACCATCTCGTAGCATGGGACTGCACCGTAACACAGTTTGTTGACAGTAAATCTGCTTGAGAAGGTACAAAAGCACAGGAGCTGGCATCGCCAGGGTTTCTTTTAAAAGGAGCCTTCCAGATCTATGGCAAATACCAACAAAGCAAATTTTTAATTAAAGCCCTATAGCTATCTCTCTGATAAAGTTAATAATTTCCTGGGATTTTTAATCTCTGAACTGATTTCATTCAAGGTGTGCTGACAGCGCAAGGTGGCTAAGCAGAATCAGGGTGCTGCTCTCATGATCATTTTTCCTTGTGAGATTCATCTTGGGAGACTCGTTTTTGCCTCTGTCACGACTTCTGCGAAATCTCTGTAGGCAAAGGATGCGCTAATTCAATACGTCCTGCGATTGCCCTTCCTCCACAACCAGATTCATTTACTGTTAGTTGAGATTCCCGCAGCATACCTTGTGCCACTCTGCAGCCTGGCATTTACCGATGAAAACGAGAAATAAAGGGAGGCTTTACACGTCTCATTTGGAATAATGATGCAGACTCTACTGCCTGGTACTCGCTCCGTGTCTCAGAGGTGTGGGGGTTGTACTTCTATATTGTTCCTTGCAGTTCAGATTGTTTATAACAGAGTAATTTTTTTTTTTTTTTTTTACCTGAGCTATAATGTTTTAAATGATGAGCAGCTCTCTGATAATGGAATCTGGAGGTTTTCACTGAAGCCTATGGTTCCCGTGCAGGTGCTGGATTCAAAGTTAGTTTTTGCAGTACAGTCTAGTGCGTTCGGCCTTATTTCCAGAGTGATTCTGCTGCATATCTTAGATTTAATACTTTGTTGGCAACCTCAGCAGAGGACACCAAAAATGTATTAGGCGTGGAGACTGTCAGTGGCAGTCACAGAGGCAAGATGTGGCCCTTCAGGGTTGTAAGAAATTAGCACTCTCCTCCTCTCCTCCTGTCTTCTCTAGCTCTTCTGAGAAAATCTGTGCCTAGATATAGCCATTTATTGCGGGTTTTTTTTTTTTCAGGATTAACATTTTTGGTGGGCTCATCATTAAAATAGAGAGAAAACGCTTGGAGTGGGCATAGCAATGAATTTTTAGATTCCAAGCTCTCCCAAACGGTCATTATCTTGCCTTCTATTTAAAGAGGAGTAAATTAAATTGCGAGAGATGGTGCAACTGGTTTTGCAGATCTTATTTAATTTGGCTTAGCAGTTAGCATTTTCCATCTGCCCAACATAATCATTAACTTTTTTGTTTCTTCATTGTCGCTGTACAAACTGCTTTTAATGGGTGATCTCTGCCTTTTCTTACTGTTAGATTTTTATTTCTTTAAAGGAGTGTGTCTTTACTGATTTTTCTTTTGGGATGCAGTACATATAAAATTATTCATCCTACTAAGTCTGCTTGCAAAAGGAAGCCTCTGTGATTCATGGTCTTTGATCCTGCTGTGGGTGTTTAACTTTACTACTGTGCCTAGTCCCGCTGGGGAGAATCTTAATTTCAAAAATACTATTATAAAAATAACGTGAGGTTTTTAGCACATGTCTATGTCGGATTATGAGGAGCAACTCTATAAAACCAAGCATCTAAATTAACTAGGCTGTAGGGAAGGTGAGAAGATAGATAAATTATTCCCCCCACCCCAGGACTGGAAAGGTTCACTGTCGTGTTATCGTCTCCGTCCACGGTCAGTTTGCGCGGTACTCATCCCTCCGTTTCGTGAACGTGCAAGGGCTTTGTGTCCTAAAACTCGGATTTTTCGGAGAGGTTTAGTTTTCTGGTCAGCACTGCCAAGCCGAACTGAGCACGAAGGTTATTTTCTGCAGAAAGGGGGCCCCGGAGACTCGTCAGGTCTGGGTTTAGATGCGAGTACGGGCAGAGAAGGGGCTGCCGGGGGCGGGACGGTGGCAGCGGGCACCCAGCGCGCCCGAACCCCTCCCAGCGGCGGGTCCCCGGAAAGGTCTGACGAAGCAGATCCGGGCTCCCCGCCCGGCGGCGCCCCGCCCGAGGGACGGACACCTGCGTGGGGGCGCCTGCCTGTGCTGGGCCTCGGCCCTTTTCCGGAGCCTTCGCGTGAGCCCCTGCCCTGCCCACCGCCGTCACCCTGCCTCCCGCCCCCCCTCCCCGTCCTTCCACTCCGCCGTGGCCCTGCGGATGCCTCCCGAGTCCCGCTCCCGCCCCTTGCCCGGGCACCTCCGCGGGGGCGCGCCTTCTCCTCGCCGCCTGCTCCCCCCCACGACCTCCTCCTCCTGCCCACCACTCTTTATTGTTACTCGTCTTATTCTAGGTTTTCTTCCGCTCCTCGGCTCTCAGCCCTTCTCTGGCACCGGCCCCGGCCCGCGGTTCTGGGCCGGCTCCCCGGTGAGCCGGGCGGGCGCTGCCGCCGCGCCTCTGGAGAGGCTCCGGGAGCGCTCGGGCAAACCCCTTCTGCCAAGTGCCGTCAGTGCTGGCGGCGGCTGCTGCGTAACCCAGCCGGCGGACCACT
>JANZLQ010000037.1:19624401-19659171 GCA_026212715.1 Elanus axillaris | reverse complement strand
CCCCGAGCGCCGCGGCGGCGAGCGGGAGGCGGCGGGCGGCCGGGGCCGGCGGCGACGGGGCGGGCAGGCGGGCGAGCCGGCGGGGCTGCCGCTCCACTCGCCCTGGACCTTTTGGCTGGACAAGTGAGTGGGACCGGGGGGCGGTGGTGGGCAACAGCCCCGCGGGACGCGGGGACACGCGTGGGGAGCTTAAAGAGGGGACCCCCCCCCCTCCGCCCCAAATCCGTCCGAGGGAAGCATCTCCGCTCTTCACAGCCCGGGGGTCACCCTGCCCCCCCCCCGGGGTGGGGGGGAGCGTTTTCTGGGGTTTGATAAAATAGATTTCGGAACCGCTTTCGGTTTTGTAGCTCCTCTACGGCCGCACGTTGATTGAGGCGACGTCGGTGGTGGGTTAAACTCTAAATTTAGACATGACGCTCGCAAAGCCCCGGGAATAGAAGGCGAAAGGTTGGGCGCTGCTGCTGCTGGGTTCGTAGGCGGCCGGGCCGGCCCCACCGGGAGCGAGTCCCACGCGTGACCGTGACGCGTCGAGGTCGCTCACTCTACTCAAGGCTGGACTCCTGCGGATGATCAGGTCTTCAAAGCCGCAGCGATCTGTTTTGAAGGATTAGCTGCAATTTGTTAACTAAGGGCAGTGTGGCTGTCGCAGTTGGTGTGGTTCAAGTTTTGGGGCTTACGGTCTCGGAAAGCGGCTGCAAAGGGAGTTTCCCCCCCCACGGAAATAGAAAGTTTAAAACCAGGACTTGATACCGTTTTTTTCTAGTGTGTCTTTTCTTGCTGGCATCTTGTTTTGAATCTTCTACATCTCGCTTTTCTCAATTTTCTGTTGTATTTCTCCCCTCTCCCCCGCACTCCAGAAGGAAAGTTCTCTCCTTTATAAGCCTTTCTGCTGCTGAACTTACTATACTGCCTCATACTATTGGTAAAATTCTGTTGGGTTTTTTGTTGTTTAGTTTTTGGGGGGTTTTTGTAGCTTTTCAACTCATGACAGTCAAATAGGAAGAAACTATTGAAAGCACACAAATACTCTGAGGTCCTGCAAATCAGATCTTATAAAAAAAGGGGTTAATCCTTTTGAACCCATGACATAGTTATGGGTGGGTTCAGGATCCAAGTTGTGTTTTCTGTTTGTTTGTTTTTAAAAAGCACCATTTGGACTGCTGTTTAAGCAAGCTACTATCCAGATTGGTTTGTTTACACAAGCCATGTGGAGATAAGCATGCCTATCTTTTATAATCAACATCGGAAGTTAAAATCCCTTTCAAGTTCCTGACTTGTATCATGTTTTGTTGTTTTTTTTTTTCTTAAGTCTTGGTTCCACTGTGGGCTCTTAAAATTGAGTTATTCTATTTTTGCATCACATATAAGTGCATTTAATTAGGTAGTATTGTTCTTCCTTAACTTATAAAATCAAGTGTGTCTGTATAAGAAAAAAAAAGTTGGGGGGGTGTAGGACCTTATATATTGTGTGTTTTTCTTGCCAGCAACAGTGATAGAGTAATGGCAGGGAACAAAAATGACAGCAAACAAGGCATGCTTCGTACATTTAAAAAACATTTACAGCATTAAAAAGCACACAGGAGGTTAAACCATGAACTTAATTTACTGCAGTGTGTGAAGGTTCATGTCTCTCTGCAGAGTCCTGCAGAAGTAGCTGTGACATTTATTGGTACGCCCATGCAGAATTGATGGAGGGATCGTTGCTTAGGCTTGTGTAGGTTGGACTTTCCATGGAAGATAATTGTGGGCACTTTGTAACTTACTTTAGTAAGACCTAGTGTGGAGCAGTGATGTTTCCTCATGAGATGGTATTGATTTTTGACTGCTACTACATTTTACCCTACTTGGACTGAAAAGCAGGAAGAAGTGATGCTTAAGGATAAATAGACGTTGAGATGGCTATGTAGTTATCTTTTTCTATTAACTTACTGTGAGAGAGATCCATGACATACGTTTTAACATCTTCAAAATGTATCTTTTCAGTAAGTCACGCTGTTAAAGTAAAGGTCCATCATCTAGGCAGTACTTTCTGCCGCAACTAGTGATACGCTACCAAGTGATTTCCCCTGGGGTTCATGACCTCGCTTTCATCGTAGTGTCACTCAGTACATCTCCTGCTTTAGAAGTAAATGCCTTTATTTCATCCACATTAGCACTTGTTTCTGTGAATGGCTTGGCACAGGCTTGACATCAGGAGGCTGGGATCCCGTGACCAGGTTCTGGTTCGTTGCCATTATCTTACACGTGTCACGGGGCATCTGCGTTTCCTGTAAGTGCTAAGCCTTTCTTGGTACGTGGGTCTGAAATAGTAACCACCTGATATCACTCTTGTATCTTACCCCTTATATGCTTTAGGAAAGTGAGCACGATGGAAGCTTTTGGGAGAATATTATTCACCAGCTTGACAAATAAGATCCCATCTATGATCTTCAAATGCTCGCAGGTCAGCAGTTTCATAGGAGGCGGCAGAGAAGCTGTCGGGTGTTTTTCTCTTGAGAGCAACGAGATTTCCTTTTTAACTTAGATGTTTTAAGGTTATGTGCTAAAGGTTTTGAGACCAGGAGTTTAGAACTGCGGTTTCATTTGTCTCTTCTGCAGGTTTCCAAGTTCATACCTACACGTGTCATCCGTAGTATTTTTGCATGCTTAGAACTGCAGTTTCATTTGTCCGTTCCGCAGGCTTCCACGTTGGTACCTACATGTCTCATTCGTAGTATTTTTGCATGCAGCCACGTTATGGGGCATGGGGAATTTCAGCAAGCCCTGCGGATGCCTTCGGTGCCACCTTGGGAAGCTGATTCTTGCTGGTGGCTCTTCACACTCGCATCTCTCTCGGTGAGGCTCTGGATTGGTGCAGGGTCCGGCTTATAGTGGCCTCTGGCTTTGAAATGAAAGATAGCTTTTCTAGTTTTTGCTACACTGTGTAGTCTTTCGGGTTTCTACAATAAAGTGCCAATACGCATCACTGAATATAACAAATTAAACCCAAGGTTTACAGATCTGGTCACTATATTCATGTTGTGTAGCACATTAGCCACGGGGATTGCACAAAAGAAGTCAAGTGAGATGACCATCAAAGGCTGGGATGTCCTGGATAACAAGCCACGTTAGGCACTTGAAACCATCCCTGAATGGGATTTGGGGTTGTGGATCTGGGTGCAATCTTTGTGGAAATACAAAGCTGTGAAGCTGATTGTGCTTTTTGATGTACATGTGGACATGATGCAAATATCCTACTCTGTAAACCTTGCAAGTCATGACTGTTGTTTAGCCTGGGTATTGTATGCCATCTTATGTTTAATGCTACACCAAGTAAGCCTTTCCCTACCAAAATAACAGAGGGAACGTACTAGTACTAGTAGCTGTCTGATTTTTTTCAGCCTCACAACGAGAAGCCGGAGGTTTTGTCAGTGGTAGCAGTTTTCAGTCCAACGTGTGTGCGTGCACGTGCAATAATGAAGATGTTGCATGTCCTTGCAAAAAGCCATCTTTTGAAGATCAAACTGCACTTGAGCTGCCAGCGTTGCTGACAGATCGCTTTCAGTCAACCGTGAGGAATCTATCGGTACCCTTCTACACAAACCAGTGCTACCAGAAACTGAACACGCATCACACAAAAGCGTAGTGCAGAAGTCTCACTTCTAGATAAACATCGTCAAAGATGCGCTCGCTTCCATGGAAGTCTGAGAGCGCAGCAGGGCAGATTGCGTTGCAGGATCGTGGCCTGCCTGCCTTGTCTTCTTGCCTGACTCCTAACAGTGCTTTTTAGGTAATTTTGTTTCTATTGGAAGAATAGTTTAACTCTTCTGTATCTTTGTGAGGGGGAGAATATGCTTATAAACATTGTCAAATACAATGCAATGTTATTGGTCTGCTCTGGGAAAATAACAATATTCTTGCATAAACATTATCCTTATGTGCTGTTTTCTCTCTTATCTTGTTATACTGCTGAGTTCTATATAAACGAAGTTTAGTAGGTAAATTGTGATAACTGAACCATTTTCATAGTAATTGTGAATCTTCATAACTAAACACATCAGATATTTGAAACTAAACTTAATAATTTTCCTTCTTCCCTATAGCAAAATCTTATTTATCTAGGATCATCTATTTCATCTATAAAAGCTTATGAGTAGGTGGCTTACAATGAAAAATGATGGTTAATATTATAAGAACGTTCAACCCGGTAAATGCATTTTGACAGGCTTTGATGGCTTGAAATCAGTCTTTGTATTCAGAATAGATTAGCAGATTTTATGTAGTTGCCACAGCATGTTTTTGAGTTTATGCTTTGTAAGTAAATATTTTGCTTATTTATACCAAAAGCAGTTGCAGCTAAGTACTTACAGGGGTGTTTTCAAAAGTGCTTGGCAGCTTTTAAAGCTCCCGCTAAAGCCGTGATGAGATTCCCACTGGGAAACAAAGGCCAGTGTGAGAACATGTGAAAAAAACTTCTATCCTTAATTCTTCGCAGGGAAACAGAAGAGCTACAGTTCAGCATCAGACATTAACATAAGCACAACCACCTGGAGGTTTATTCATGGATAAAACAATGGAATTTATCTTCGTACCCTTTGTTCTTTATTCATGCTGGAATAATGGAGGAGTAGTGAAGCAAGCTGGCATTAGGATTCAGTTTGCCTAGGTTATTCCTGTTTCCACGTTCCACTTCTGACGCCCATGCAGTTTACCGTGAGACGCTGTACAGTGGGTCTGGCCTGATCAGGTAACTCGGTTATTCCTGATATTGCACTAAAATTTCTCCCATAAAGATTCTGAAGATGCAGAAAAGTGGCATCACAGGGCACAGAACAGGCAGACCCGGAGAACTGTCGAACATTTGACGTGCAGGCTCTCCACGGGGAGCCCGGCCGTGGGTTTGTAGGCGGTGTGGTGACAGACCATCCATCTCCATCCCCGGCAGAGCTGTCGGTGCCCGGCTGGTGCTGTGACCCGCGTCCCCTCCCGTTAGGGTGCTCGCGGGGATCTGCAGGGCCTCTGGGGTTCCCTGGGGACGAGTTGCTCACCATGGCAATAATTAACAGCTCAGTATGGTATATCGGATTAACTGTACTGTTGATGACAGTAAAATTATCCAAAGGGGAGGAATCCCGTAATGGCTTCAATTCAAGGGTTAGTATTTGCAGGGTTCTCATTTTGTAGTAGCGTGTGTGTTGAAGTATTTGGCAACGTACGCAACCATCTTACTACTCCTAGTTTATAGCATAAGTGTTTGCTGGAAGAGTTGCAGAAGTAGGAATTTCTACAGATTCCTTCACTTGGAAGTCATCTGCCATTTCTGCTAACTTAATTTAAACTTATTCTGCGTACTCAGTTAAAAAAAAAATAAAAATTGCAATTTCACAGGTTTCGAGGCACAAAACCCCCTCAGTTGTTGTCTGTGCTGATCTGCTATGTTTATGGGTGGCTATCACGGAAGCACTGGGGTTCAGATTTGTCAGCAGTGTCATTTTGTAGGAAATTCTGGGCTTTTTCCTTCTGTCTGTCTGCGATTAAAATACCATCTCTGCCTTACACTCATTCATTAAACCAAATTTGTGCGGGTGTAATTTCTGCAGCAAATGATCCTGAACTTTTAAATTGATGCATGTCGTCATTTGCTCATTTGCAGTCCTTTCAGTAGGTTTTGGTTTGGGTTTTTTTGTGGGTTTTTTTGTTAATAAAGTCTGGGGCTTCATGCTCATACCCATAAACCACTGACACTTTCCAGAGCTGGGTGAAAGGCTGAAATAATGCCGTGTAATCTTGTGGGCACGCAGCACTTGCCAGGCAGGTTACTAGAAATAAATGGTCACTCACCTTAACTGTTAAAACAGATAATTTGCTGGTCAGTTGCTGTTTCCTGCCAGCTGATCACATAGTTTCTCTGGAAAATGTTATTTGCAACTATCAAAATGAACCATTTTACGACCTCGGAGTGGAATATTCTGTCTTACCTGTCTTAGCTGCTCTTTGAAATGGCATTGAATTTGCTAAATGGCTACCATGATTATTCTAGATAACATTTGAAGGCTATGGTTAGAGAATAGATTTTAATCTTTTATTTGAGCAGACCTTACTGTCGAAACATCTCAGTGGCAGTATCAGTGAGAGTACAGAGAGCGGTGATACTGTATGGTGTACAGCAAAGTTAACCCTTTATGCACTGGTGACCGCTAAGCTAGCAAACTGGCAGCAGTAGTGCCGAAGAGAAGTAATTTCTTGGGGCAGTGGTGTGGGTCAGCAAGAGGCAAAGTTCTCTCAGGTTTTGCCTGATTGTGTTCTATTATATGGGAAACAAACTGTTAGCAGAGAAGTGCTACTTCTGTCGGCAACACGGTAAAAACAAGGGGTAGTTTGTTGCAAAGCCACTGCTCCCTACTGACAAATGCAGTTAAATCACCTGATAAGTTTTAAAGTCTGTTTTAACTCACTACTTTTTTGTGTGTGCATGCATTCAAAAGCCATCTGACTAACTCTGTTTCTGTTAAATACTGTGAATTTCTCTTTTTGCTCTTTAATGCCAAGCATAGAGTGTAAGGGGAAAAAACGAAGAAACCAAAAGAACCACAGCCTCAAAAAACCCCAAACCTTACTATGATAATTCTTTTTGAGCAAGTTGGTTGTTGTTGTTTTCAAGTGATCAGTTTTTCCATGGGAGTTTTCATAGTTCATAAGCCACAGGACTAGGACCTGTACCACAGCAATTTCTTGGGGTTTTTTTTGTTTGTTTTTATAACCTCTAGTTAAAGTTATTTTTGAGATTTGGACGTGTAACACTCTTTTCTCATCAGTTCCACCATTGCAGTGTACTCATGTCTAGTGATTAACAAGCAAATAGTAAAGTAGATGTTTGTCTTTTCTACACTGAAAAAGTTGGGAAGGATTTATCTGCTGGTTTTGTATGTATTTTTAAAGTAACTTACTGTGAAAGACGCCTTCAAAAAAACCTTGCCGCTGTTATTAAAGTTTTGAAGACGTGATGCTGTTTCAGTAGTTTTGCATATTGAGTTTCTTCCTTTACATGAGTATCTGGGGTTTTGCCCCAGAGCGTGAACTGTGTCTGTAAGAACTGAGAGTTACTTTAGTGTTTTCCTGGACATAGTTCTTGCTGATCAGATGTATCAGGGCAAACAGCCCCATTGATGGGAGGGTTACTGAGGTCTTGTTTGCCCTTATCTTTTCTTCAGCAGGTACCTGGGCAACAACTAGTTTTTTTCCTCTGTTTCCATAAATGTAATCATTTTACACATTTTTGTTTCCTCTTCTGAGATGCAATGGGAGGTTGCTTTGTCATTGATCTTTGTTTTTCTTTAGAAATCCTATTTCGGCTTTGAGGTGGGGGGGTGGGGGGGGCATGTTTTCAGTTCTAACAAACTGAATGTGCCTTAGCAATTTTGATCTCATTCCCCCCAAATTGTGCCTGTGGGGGCATGCGCTGGGAATTGTAAGATGGGTGTTAGGGAGTGCTGTTAGTGCAGTGAGGGGAACCAGTGGTGCCTGAGGATGTGGATGCACCGTCCCACGCCTCATGCACCGATGAAGGTTATAAATAGAATTATTTCGGTTGGAGAAGACCTTTAAGACGACGGGGTGCTGCGTGTGCCTAAAGGGAGCAGCTCCGGGCGGGAATTGGGAGCAGTCAGTGGGAGGGTGGGCTTGAGGAGCTAAACGGTGCCCGGTGCGCACCATTGCAAGCCTGCAGAATGGCGATGAAGCCAGCCCCAGGACCTCTTGGCTGTGTGGGAAGCGCTGGCGGTAGCCATGGCTCGGAGGAATAAATGCGGAGGAGCCGCCCCAAGTTTTGGGGGGTTCCCGGCTGCCGGGGCTCCCTGCCGCAGGGGAGGGAGCTCGCATCAGCCCGCACGCGTGTCCCATCCACTCAGGGGGAGACCGAGGAGCTTGTCCCGGTCGCGGGATGGGGCGGGGCGTGGGGCGGGCCACGCCCTGCCCCACCGCACCACGCCCGCTGGCCCTGCAGAGCACTGTTAGGCTTGGTTTGGAGCTCCCGATTCCCCTGTTTAATCAAAATATTTTACAAAATACGGGGTGAATCTTAATTTATTCAAAAGTATCAAAGCGCTTGAATTCCTATCTCTAAGTGATTCCTGATAATTGGAGTTGGAGCTTATTATGCAACTTTGAGTATTTTGACTTCATGCTGGTAGGATTCACTTTCCTCATCCATCTGCCTTCTCCCCACTTGATAAAATAAATATTTCTATTAATCTCCATTTTGGTTCCAAGGTCGCTTCCTGGTACGACAGCAGCTGAATGTGCATCAAATTTGAAGAAGATTTATACAGTACAAACAGTACAGGTAAGGCGCATAGCTTTGCTATGGGAGTTGCCACACATTTTTAATGTAACTTCACAGCTTAGGTTTCATTTTTCCTCATACGGACGAGTCGCACTTGTGGCTTTGTGTACGTATGGTATGAAGCATAAGTGTTATTGGCTGTGTGTGGTATTGCTTGGTCATTGAATTTCATTTGGCTTTCCACACCAGGAAAGGAGGAAGCGTATTGGCTTGACCAGGCAAGCCCCCTCTTCTTAACCTTGCCTGAGTTTGCACTTGTGCCTCTATTGGATTTTTACTTGATGTATATTAAATATTTTTCCTGCCTTTTCACCGTTTTTTTTTTAAGTACAGAAAATCATTACACAAAGAAGCAAAGAACCCCACAAGCTGTAATTTTTAGTCTTTCTCTCCTTAAGCATGAATTTAAAAAAAATAAAGATCTAGCAAACTGACTTGAATTAAAGTACTTTTAAATCCTGCAATACTGGCAGCAATGAGAAATTCTGCAGGTCTGTATCATCTCCAGTGCTGAGCTGTGGGCATCTCTTGCAAGTGAAATTGCGTTTCTATTTTAATGTTTTAGCGTTAAATGTAGTAAATTGGTATTTGTCTCACCTTAATCTTAAGTTGTCCCTAGTTCCCTAAATCTCTGGAATTCTAAGGTAATGCCAAAACTGTCGCTTTGAAGGAGCCCAGCCGTAGCGACCTATTGAAGTTTTAAACAAGGCTTTCTCATTAACGTCTGCACAACTTGTTATATTGCATGAGATATTTTTTTTTTTTCCTAGCTAACAGGCGTAAGAAAGGAATTTGCTTTAGGAGTTTTATGGAGGCGAGGTTATCAGTGGAAGTACTTTGGCATAAAGCATGGAAGTGTCCTGCAGACCCCTGGGAGAGGTTTCCTCTCACCTCTCCATGTCAGCAGAATGTTCCCATCGCTCATGTAATGAAGTGACACTGAAGTTAAAGCTGACAACAGAAGTGGGTTTATTTCAAGATGGGCTGCAATGGTTCCTGTTGACAAATGGACAGCTTAAGACCGCAAAGTAGTGTATGCAGTATCCAGTGTTATCCATTTTTCCCAGTCCAAATCCAGCCTTCATTATTAAAATGATTCGGCTTTATTGTCTGAAAAACTTGAGGGTTTCTTCTCATCAGGCTGGGGTTGAAAATACAAAAATCTCCTTCAGATCCTCTGGGAAGGCTCATGGTCTGGATGAGGTTATCAGAAGCTAGCAGCGTGGCCCACAGTGTGTCTTACTGTGCTATCATACGAATAATATGATCTTCCTTGGGGAAGCAAAACCAAAATCTTCGTTGACTTTGTCACTGTCCTTCATGGGCAGTAGCTAGTCAATGGGCAAAGCCCGTCTGCAGTGCCCGAAGGCCGTTTAAAAACCAAACCTTCCAAACGGAGTCCCTGGTTCAGGACAAAGGAGCTCTCAAGTCTTTCCACTGTCATCTGCCGACATGGCTCTGCTCCTTCTACTCCTGTCGGTAGCTTTAGGGTTTGGGCACACAACCAGGTAAGTAAGGGTAAGATGAAAGTTGAAACGGGCTGTTTCATACCAATTTTTTATATTTTTAATAGCCTTCCGTCTCTTCTCGTGACTGGGTAGTGGTAATGGCTGGTAGGTAGAATTGTCAAGGGCCACAAAATTTTACCACGTGATGTTGCAAACTTTGTTTCTGAAGTTGTGCTGATGAGTAAGTATTAGATAATACTTAATGAGTTGTACTAATGCTTAATATTGCATCATCGCATGTTGATGCAACGTAAGTCTTTTAAAAATCCTTTCTTATTCCCAGCTGTTGGATAAAGAAGAAGGGGGATTGGGATCTTTTCAGTCATCCCTCCCTGTTGCTCACCACTGCTTTTGGGTGCATTTTATCCACCCCAAACATGTATGACAGCCTCTGCAGAAACGCTGGGAAATAATCCTGATGGTTCCTGGTAACTTGGATCTTCTAATTTCTCCCCCATTCCAGTATTAACATGTGCATCTCCAGTTCCTTGCATCTGGTTGAAACTTCTCACTGTAATCTAGACAAAATAGTTGTGTTGCTAGTTAGGCATTTAATTCAACAGAATTACTGTTTGTGGTGGTTTTGTAACTCAAGGTAATAATCATCGTGAAGTTTTAGGCTAGTCTTAAGTGAAACAAGGTGAGTATTTGATATAAGTATATATTTTTAATATGCTAAGGAAGTGTTATGGACTGCTTTGTTCTGACATATTTAGTGTAACTGATTTTGATGATTTTTTTTTTCCTCTCTATTCCTAAGGGCTTTGATGCTAAAGTACTCCACAGTTCAACTGCTTCCCTTTTTCCTACCTCCACCTTATGCAGAATTGGTATCTACAAAAAAAAAGTAGAAGTGAAATTGCAACAAGTTCTTTTCAAGGCATTTTATTATAACGTAGAAGGTGCCAGTTCTCTAGGAGCAGGATATGTAATTGTTCTAGAGAAAACAAACAAAGAAGTAAATCTGCATGAAACTTACTCTCTTGTGTTACTGCAACTAGTATTTTTTCCTTTTAAGGATTTCTGGAGTGTCTACAACAACATTCCTCCTGTGACAAATTTGCCTCTGAGATGTAGTTACCATTTAATGCGGGGAGAAAGACGTCCGCTTTGGTACGTGCGTTATCATCAGGCATTTCTGGGAACGGGCAGTGAAAAACCCTGCAGTGGTGAAAGGAGGCAGTCGTGGGACAGGAGAGTCTTGTGTCTGTTGCCTGCAAATGCCTGAACTTAAGACACCTATGAAAGAAATATCCTAAGGATCTTGTTAAGCTTAAAAGCGACTTATACTAAGGAGTCTTTATTAAAATCAGACAGTAATTTAATTGTCCACCTCTGAACGTAAATGTAAGAAAGAAATTAAATTACGAAATAGAAATCAAGAAATTAAAAAGTGACTCTGAATTTCAGTTCGAGAATATGCAGAATATGTTGCTTGTATTTGAATTAATTTTAACTTGCATTTTTTTTTCTTTCCACTGAAGCTAGTGTAATAATGATGCAAACGGCTGATGGTCCTTAACTGTTCTTCACCTGTGCAAAAGTATGCTTCGTATACATATAAATGCACATATAGCTTGGATTAAAACTAATTTAAGGCGTTATGAAATGATTCATTGCAGCAAATTCCTACTTGACTGTAGGACGGTAATGGAATCAAGTATGAATCATTGAGGTTTCCCTTTCAGAAATGGAGTTTTGCCTACCTTCTCCCTGGTGCATTCTGTCACATCTGAATTAGAGACCCTAAGCTCTTTCTGAAGAGTTTGGATCTTTTGGGCATCATTTGCATAGATTGTGATTGCATTAGAGTTCTTTAACTTGATCATGTTAAGTCAAAGTGGGTGGTGGCTTACTACAGATTTCTGTCCTAATCTACTGAACAAGTAAATAATTTTCTCAAGTGAAATGCACCTGAAGGTCTGCATTACTTTTCTAAAAATACTGTGACTGGTCAGGATGCCTAAACTGGCTTTGAAAAAATCTGCATGTTGTGTGTGTAAATCAGCTGGGCCATTGTGTGAAGGTCTTGATATCCGTGTCAGGATGAGTGAGAACATTTTGGGGTTTGGTTTCTTGGTTTTTATATTTCTAGTTTTGATTTGGTAAGTGACTGTTAATTAGAGGTGTGAAATGCAAAGGCCTCTTCTAAAAATGATACATCTATTTTAAGACTGTTAAAGTAATTTTTGTATTTTAGGAAAGGGATTGCAAGAGATTGATCTCATCACTAACCTGCTAATTTGCAGTAATTAGTGCCAAGAAGCTTTTCTCAGATTACAGCTACAGTGTCGTGGCTAATTGCGGCATTGTTTTTTAGAAAGAAAAACAAATCCTGAAGTAAGAATCGAGGACTGTAGATTTTTTGAGGATGTCCTTCCAAAGCTTTCCCCCTCCGTTCCCCAGTGTTTGGGTTGGTGGGAGACCATTGACCCTGCGGAATCTCTGTGGGTCTCATAATGGGCTTAAATATCCCAAAGATTAATTTTAGATTATTCCTTAAACTTTGGTATTACAGAGTTTTAACAAGAAACTAGAACCCTAATTTAAAATAAACTTGATGCTCACAGGTTTGTACATCATGCCTTTGTCATTATGAAGCAGTTGAACGGTTATGTCCGCCCTGACCCTGGGCAGCTTCAGCCTTTCTTTTAATAAGAGCCATTAATTTCTAGCTGTCACAGAACTGCAATGAAGTGTGCTCGTGTTCTTTGGTTAAACTGGATGAACTGGAGTGTAATAAGCTGTTTCTGTGAAACCATGCCAGAGTTTTTCCAAAATAAAAAGTTACCATAGTAAAACATAAAATTGCTTTGTGGCTTGTTCCCGTATAGTGTGCAGCCACTTCAAAGATGGTCTGTAGTCAGGGAAAATCTAAGTGTTTTCCAACACAAAAAATTTAGGAAAGGGATGAGTTGCTGAGATGCATTTCACATGACCAGTGAAAGAATTATCTCTGATGTCAGAAGTCATAGCCTGAGTCATGCTACGTGGAGTTAGTAATTGCATTTCAGAAGGGATTTTTCTGGGGAAATTAAACCCCAAACATAAGGTTATCTAGATGTGGATATGAATGTTTATTTTCACTGATCTATTTCCCATAACCAGGGAAGAGGAAAGCAATGCCAAAGGAGGTATATGGAAAATGAAGGTCCTTAAAGAAAGTACGGTATGTTGTATTGACTTTTTTCTTAGACCGTGTTTAGGAAGGGGGTTTCTTTAAACTCCATCTGATAAAGCTGTTGTAAAGCTTTTTAGTTCTGCATCACCCAACACAACAACCAAGCACTATTCTAATGTCTCTAACTTTATTATAAGACAAGGAGTGAAAGTTTCTTTTCCAATAATTCTATGCTTTTGGTAACATTTGTCGATGTATTATCAAGCAAATGAAAGCTGCAGTGTTAATACTCCATTTCCATTTGGAAACACGGTATTTTATAATCACCTTTGTTCTCAAGACTGTTTGCTTACAGGCATGCAGAGAAAGATATAAAAAACTTTTCCTGATAACATTTTCTGTTAAATTATAGCCAGAACCTGAGTAATGCTCTTCAAAAGTCCACACACAGGGTCCAGCACAACTTCCAGAGTTTCACTGAAATGCTCCTAAACATGCTGTCAAACTCAGTAGGGCTGTTTCTGCTTGGCACTGCTTGTTTGCACCTACGTATGGCTGTGACTTTCTGTTGCCAAACGCGGACCAAGGCATCGTTTCCACCAATAACTAATCCCACCTCATGGCTTGTTCCCACTGGAAGGGGGAAGATCTTGCTCATTCTCTCCTGATCCCTCTTGCACTGGCTCTGGCGCTCACTGGACTCTTTTTATGAGCCAGCTTAATGCACTCTGATGTCAGAAAAAGTGGCCTGTTTATTTTAATTTGAGTGTATGGCCGGGAGAGGTTTTTTGATGGGTATAGAGTGTAAAGGGGAAAAGATGAGTAGGATCATCCCCTTTGGCAACAGTGAGTTGCCAGATCACCTTGTGTACATCTTGTGAAACTGTAGTGCTGCCTTTTTTTTTTTTTTTTTTTTTAATTTTAAAAATAAGAGAAAATCTGGTCGGGCATGTCATTGTTCTAGCCCTGCTGAAATAACTGGGTTTCTCTTTGTGCCCCTAATCAAATGCACATGAGTAACTTCTCCTGTGAACTGTCACGGTGAGATCTTACCTCTTCACATGTGGTGTTTATGTGTGTAAGTATGTTCTGGATCAGGTCTCTAAACACGAAAAGTGAACTGTCAAAAAAATGTGACAGCCTTGCAGAAGGCATTAAATGCTGAAAGATGGTACTTGAAATTTCAGCCAAAAGATAATTGATTCTTGCCTGTGGGCATTTTCCCCATATGTGAATTGCAGCTTTCCTCCCCTGCAGTCCCAAGGGATCACAAAAGACTAAAATCTTTTTTTTTCTTCTTACAATCCAAGATGTGAAGATTGTCAGAAGTGACAAGTGGTTTGGGAAGCCTGCATTACTGGGTGGTGAATTTAGGGACCTCAGAGGCCTTGTTTTTCAGAGGCTGAATGATAGACCCTTTTTGAAATGAAGGTACTTTTTGATCTCTCAAACTCTGTACCACACGTCGTAGGTCACTTCTGAAAGGTTTAATTGAAAGTGAACTTCAGTCAGCTTTTAGTGCCTCTGTAAATAGCATAAATAATACCTTTATGCCTGTTTCTCGTTTTTTGGCTTCATTCTTCATCACATGTGCACACAGCATCTCCTTGGCTAACGTAAACCATCTTGTACAGACCTGACTCAAAAAGATGATATGCTATAGCAGCTCTTGGGGAGGGTGTGGAGGGAGGCAAATGCAGGTTTCTCTAAAGATACCGGTCTTTCAAGTGGCATGAAAAACGGACTGACAAAATACTGACACTTAAATGTTGTTGCATGTGTACGGTGACACTTCTGTATGACAGTTTTTAATACAGAAACTAATGCTTTTTAGATCCTCATAAGCCTGATCCTGCAGCTGCTTACTACTGGATGAAGTGCTTCCTACCCTTGAGACCGTTAGGACAACTCAGAGTAGTGAGCACTGCGCCGGGTGATGAGCGTGCGTGGTCAGTCCCGTCACCCACCCCGGAGCTGTTCCGCTGGCGGGCGAAGGACGGGCGCCGTGGCAGAGGCCGTCACGCCGACGTCTCCAGCCGGCCTGGGGAGCATCAGATGGTCCTTCCCATAGCACAGCTTTAGCTGATGTGTTGGATTAGATGATAAAGGGTCACAGAAATCCTTTGTGTTCCAGCAGACGGCTTAGGAGTACGCAGAAACAGGCCTTAAAGGAGTTTATTAGTTGGCCGTTTTTGTGGCTGCTTGCTTTTTGGTTTAACCTGGTGCATTTGATGTGTTGGGTTTTTCAGTAGTACTAAAACTCAAGCTAACTTCATGTAGCAGAAAAGACATTCCTTAAAAGTACCGTAGAATCACAGAATGGTTTGGGCTGGAAGGGACCTTTGAGGATCATCTGGTTCCAACCCCCCTGCAGTGAGCAGGGACATCTGCAACTCCATCGGGTCGCTCAGAGCCCTGTCCAGCCTGACCCGGAATGTTTCCAGGGATGGGGCATCCACCACCTCCCTGGGCAACCTGGGCCAGGGTTTCGCCACCCTCGTCGTAAAAAATCTCTTCCTTCTATCTCATCTGAATGTACCCTCGGTCAGTTTGAAACCGTTACCCCTTGTCCTACAAGTAGTATATGAAAAAGTCATTATGGTGATAGAGACAAATATTCATGTTGATGTGTTCTTTCAATAAATAAATAAAAATGTTCTCTCCCTGTAAACCCACACCTTGGAGCGTTACGTTGGTCCAGACGCATTCGAAGTTTTGTGGGGGCTTTAGCTTAGGCGATAACTGCTGTCAAAAGCAAGTAACGGTGTAATCACTCTAAGAGCCAAAGAAAAGTGGCAGATTGCTTTCCCCTGTTCTAATTTTGTAGTGAGCACTTGAATTTGTTGAAAGTTGGACTTAGGTCATAGTCAAGGCAAATCAGAAGTGATGTTTAAATATAAATCAAATGAATTTACTGGTAGGGTTTTCAGATACTTTTCCTTAAGTGTTTAGTAATTCTTTTCTGTAGAAACAAATGATCACAAGTGGAGACTTACAGTCTTTTGTCATGGGAAATTCTTGGGAGAAAACTACTTTCATGCTTTACATTAACTAGTGCATTTGGGATGAGTTGTGGACACAGATATAGTGAAGGCAAACTTACTGTTAAATATTTAAAATATTTATTAGAACAGTTCTGTGTAATAGTATGTATTTTCAGGGTCTAAATTCTTGCTCCCGCTGTGAAGAAATTAACTATATAACACAGTGTGTACTTACAATAAATGTTCTTTTTTGTCTAGATAACCTCAGAAAGAGAATGCATTCAAAACTGAGCTAGCAAACCTAACTTTTAAATTAAAAAAATAATAACGCAAATGTAACCTTTGTTTTTTCTGCCCTCCTTAGGCTGCAGTTTGGAAAGAGCTACTGTTAGCAACTATTGGAGAGCAGTTTACAGACTGTTGTGCATCAGGTAACTTAAAAATGATGGAGGCTAGCATGACAAATTGAGTTTGAATGCAGAACGTGGAAACACTGCTAAAAATGGGATACAGGGCTGGAAATCCTATTCACACCTGTTGTCATTAAGAGGACAAGGTATTTAGCTGTCTTAGCGCAAGACTCAAGCTCAGCAGCTTGCATCCCTGAGATGCCAGCAGGTTTTCTAGTCATTAAATATCTATCTGCTAGCCAGCCCTTAAACGATTAATATTAATTCTACAGTGTTGAGACTCTGGAACCCCAAATGACACTTCTGCACTAGATTGTTTGTACTGTCACTCTTGGAGGTGCCGAAATTAGATAGATGCCCCAGTTAGCCCTCCTGGTCCCTTTTGTCCTCCTAACAGGTTTAGGTGCTGCCGGGGCAGCACTAGCGCAGACCTGGAGCAGAGGGAAGCTGTGTGGTTTGCCTGTGGTGACATGAAAAGCCCATAGCAGGGCCATAACGCAAACCTGGCTCTCCTGAACGCTACTCTACCCAGAGGCAATATTTTCATTATCACTTAAAAGTACTGTTTGGGTCAAAGTGGTCTTTAGTGTAATTGAATTTTCGTAAATATTCTTAAAATACCTTGCTGGTTTACTGGAAAACAGGCATTAATCATCCAGAAGCTCACATGATTTTGCTCAGAGGTAGTAATTTAATGATGTTGCTTTCAGAATAAGTATCTTCTCTAGGCTTGCAAGGTTGCACGTGCCATTCGGAGATGGAGCCTGGGAAGGGACTGTGAATGCGAGCTGGCTTCAGACAGATCATCAAATCATGAAAAAGGAGTACAAGTCTGTGACCATTTAATTTGTTAAGGTTTGGTTACAGAACTGTTTCTTGCTTCTGGGTGAAGCAAATGATGAACTTAATCATCCGTTGGCCTAGAGGGAAGGAGTTCGGGAAGCTGGTTACTCAACTAACTTTTCAGTTCAAATGACGCTTCTCCGTCATTTCTTTTGGCCGTATTTACTTCTTCCCTAAGCATGAATATCTGATTAAACTGGCTGTTGCAGTGACGGTGAATATCCTGTTAGGAGTGTTCCTTCACTGCTCTCTCATTCCAGAGAAAAGAATTGAGTTTCTGGGGTTCGCAGAGCAGTTCAGCAAAAACCTTTCCAACAGTTTCCCTACTGTTTTACACCTAGCTAATGCGGTAGAGCAGGCCTATTGCGGTAGGCTGCTGCTGGTACATTCGCCTTGGTAGCTTCGGTTTTTCTACAAAAGTTTTTTTAAGGAGTTTCTCAAATAGTATATTTCTGTCATTGCCTTCCCAGCTTTCAGAATTGGAAGGCAGAGAACACAAGCCTCAAATCCTTGAGCTGCGAGAGACGTTTCTGACAGTTGCTTTTCAAAATCCTTAATGTGCGCAATTGGGTTGGTGTCGAGAAGGGAGTGTTCCTGCCCTTTATACACTGATAGGGTGGTCTCGGGGTCAGTTTAAGCAAATATGGGATATTCTGCTGCCTACGGAGGTAGTCTTTCCCCTTGGCTGTGTGCTCTTGACACCACCTTTGCATCGTCGCTACTGACCCCGTCCTTGGGATGCAGGATGCAGCTGCGTCGTGGAGGTCGCGGCTGGAGGCAGCCCCTGCTCCGAGCCACGGTGTGGCCTTAGGCTGAGCTCTCCGTGAAGCTGTGTCCTCAGAATTTCACACCAAAAAGGGCTTTTTCAGTGAGGCACGGGGTTACCAGTGCTAGCAGCAGCAGCCTGACTGGTGCTTTTTTCTTTTCTTTTTTCTTTTCTCCCCCCCCCCACCCCGATTCCTGTTGCTGCCTTGACAAAACATAAAGGAAAAAGAGAACAAGGTCTGGAGAAGCTGGTGCCTGGTATCCACCTGGTACCATCCCTTCCTGGGGTTTTAGTTGTTTCACCCTCACCTCCCATTTTTGCTTATAGACATTACTGTAGGTGAATGATCTTCAGTAGTTTATATTGCTAACCTTACTGAAGGGAGTCTCGTGATTCTCGTTTAATCAAGGATAAGAGTGCTAACAGCAAAGATGAATAATCTTATGGCACTTTATTAAAACCACTAGGAGTAATATTTCCAACTGTTTCTAAAAACTAAAGTGTTTGTTTCTGTCTGGTAACTATTTTGTCTGGTCTGGACATTAGTATTCTCCTCACTGGAGATTGCTCTTTTTCATTTCTTCAGTTTGGTCAGCTTTTGGGCACTGTTTCATAATACATAAGTATCAAATTAGACATGTCTCACTTTTAAAGTATTCATTCCTTAATGATGCTTCCTCTTCTGTGCAGATGATGAAGTAATAGGGGTTAGTGTCAGCGTTCGTGACCGTGAAGATGTTGTGCAAGTCTGGAACGTGAATGCCTCCTTAGCAAGTGAAGCAAAAGTTTTAGAAAAGATACATAAACTTCTGCCACACACAGCTTTTAAAGCCATCTTTTATAAATGTAAGTATTTTGTGCTGTTAATTTCCACCTTCCTTAGAGAAACAAGATGCTGGTAGGGTATTTCCTTGGGAATATCCTGCCTGATTCATCATTAACCATTTAGAGACGCAGCATCTCTCATTGCATTAAAATTCTGTCCCTTCAGTGTAGAAGTTAGCCATCATTCAAAATAGAAGGTATTTTTAGTTTAATTGTAGAATATATTTATGTTTAATTTATATATACATTTCTATGTATTATATATACATTTATATATATTTTTCATGTTTGATATGCTTGATTCATAAAACGAATGAGGCAAATCTCTTGATAACTCACAAGACTACGTGCTGTTCAATTTGATTATTCATTTAGAGGAACCATTTACAATCAGGATTTTAAGGGATCTCTTATTATAGGCTCTCTACAAATATATTGTCAGAATAGTCTATTCCCAAAGACCACTTGTTGGCATGTTGTTGTGTCGCCTTTGCCTGCTTTATACATTGTTGTCTTCTCTTTTTTTAATCTTTTCAACTCGCTGACAGAGTTTACATGTTCTTTTATTCTTTTTTTCTTCTCTCTTCCTTAGCACACAGAGAGCATCGTGCTTTTGAAGGCTGACGTGGAAAACATTAAGTGCAGTCTGTGCCAAGCGCGTTCGTTCTTATTCAGTGTTTTGAGGTGGTCTGGACAAGGAGAAGGATGGTGGAGGCCCTGCAGAAGCACTACAGGCAGTGGCCCTTTTGAGTTTCTAACGTTTCAAACTGGGAAAATGAGGAAAAACAGTTGCCTTGACTCCTAAACGTGCAATTCATTACTTCTGGACTGGTTGGGTTTTTTAGATTTTTTCACTGTTTCTGTTAAAAGATATTTTGGTCGCTTGTGGTTTTTTGTGGTTTTTGTTGGTTTTTTTTCTTCAATCAGATGATACTTGTTCCTATTTCATTAAAGTAGCAGGCATTCATTTCTTCTGTACTGTACTTAAAAGCAAATGTGCACAAAGATGGTATGCTGTTTTTCCTAGATGTGCTGTGCGTAGAGGAATACTGGCTTGGTGAAATGTGTTTTCAATTTTCATTTTAAAACATTCCTATCATGTTAAGATTTACTCACTGGTTTTGTCCCAAGAGAGAAACAAATTGCTCTGCGTTTATTCTAATATTCAATGTAATCTGGTCTTGCACTGACAATGGTGCACATACTGTAAAAGTAAAGTGTTCACTAAACGAGCAACTAAAGAGAACACATTTATATTGGGACTAACCCTCCCTCTGTGGGATGATGTTAATGAGTGTTTTAATTGTAGTGATTTCAGAAGAGCCCTTGTTCAGACTAGAATGAGACATCTTTCAGTAGGAAACCCTACAAACTCCACACCTCTCATTTAGGAGGGAGTGGGTTTTTTAAATGTTTTTATATTGTATGCTTTCTTATGGTACTTTTCTGTACATTCATGAAAACGTGTCATGAATCATTTCTAATGCATTAGACTAACTGGATTCATCCCTCACACTTCTGTGAGTATTTGAGGCCCATGGCTGCACCCACAAAGGTCAGTATCCGACTTGCTGTTGACTTCAGTGCAAGGGGAGAGAACCCATCGTATGTAGTTCCAAGCCATCATGACTTCCTCTGTGACCTTTTTTTTAAAAAAAAAAATTAAAAATTGATTTTGTGTTGCAGCATAAATAAGAATATAAACAGTGTTAATCTTTAAATGTTTGTCTATATTAATTATTTGAGGTGTTGGTTTGTGTTAACATATTACCAAAGGCTGATGTAGTTCCTTTTACAAGAAGAAGCTGCAAGGTAGAGATGAACATACGCTCCACTGAGCATTACCTCATTGTTAAGAGGTTTTTGTTTGGCAACTGTTCAAGTTGCCCTGATTTCCACATCTTTAGTGTATTAAGAGGCAGCCGTTAAAACCGAAGAAATTTAAAAATAAGAATGGTACATTTTGAGGTTTGTTTTTTTTACGACTTTATCTGTATTTATGAATTAAAACTGCGCAGTTAATGAGCATTATTAATTAAACAGATTTTCTAAAATGCAAATGTCTTGCTTCTGTAATTGCTTTCTGAGGTTAAATGGTACCGGCCCTGCTTTTTTAAACCTGTGTATTTTTCGTAAAACTTATTCTCTTAGAAGCATTCATTTTGCTCATAGAGTAAAAATATTTTTAAATTGATTTTTTTTGGGTGTTATTAAATTAGGAGTGCTGAAGTTTATCAGTCTTGTATGAATTCAGTTAGTATTTGAGGTATTTTTGAGTTGCAGTTGGATGGAGGCTTCAAAATAAAAAGCATAGGGGCTATAACAGTTTCATTCTATGCCGTTTTTCAATTCACCCTGCAGCGTGAGCTGCGGAGATCCCCGCTTCTCTCCTTGAGAAGTAAGGGAAGGTAGGAAGGTGCTTTCCCTTCAAGGTGAAGTGAACTGGTTGCCGTGGCCCTCGCTGGTCTCTGCAGGGAGCGGGGCTCCCCTTTTCCCAGGGAACGGGCAGCCGGAGGCCTGGGGACGGCAGGTACCGGTGCGGCGTTCCCAGACAACTCCAGGCCTGCCTCACGGAGACAAAAAGTGGCCGCAGGGGAGCGAGGGGTAGAAAACTTGGAGAAAAAATGTTTCCGACAGCTTGATGAGCAGGATTTCTCACTTGGAATACCTTCCTGTCTTTGGAGGAAATGCGAGTGGAATTCTAACGGGGAATTAATCACATACCTCGCCCTCTGCTTGCTTTTACTTTTGGAGACAAGCCAGAGCTTCTTACCTCTCCTCCAGGTTTGTTGGAGCACGGACGCTGACTTCCGTAGAGTTGGAGCCGCTGGCAGAAGCGGCCGATCTGGTGACGTCACTGGAATGTGCCGATTTAAGGTATTACTTTGTTCATCCTATTGAAGGAAATTATTTGTATGCAGTTGCCTTGCATGCTGCTGGTATTGAAGACCTCTCTGCTTGAAGGTTGGATAGAGATTGAGTGAGGCTTTATCCTAGCCGGAGGATAGAGTAGCAGCACATTGATTCCCAAAGTCCACGTTATGAACTGTTGTCAATTTTTCATTGTTCTAAATCGCTAGTCTATAAAACTAGGGATTTTTTTTCTGTATGGCTTAATTCTGATGATAATTGTTACTATTACTTGGAATCTGGGTTGATGGATATCTTCTGACTAAAATTCAGCATATTGTATGCCACAATCCAAAATTGGGCTTGAATCAAAATGGGTAATGCAAGTTTACAGGAACATGACAAATTGTGTATCGGAATTCTGCAGGTATTAACTGAAAGATTTTGTAAAACTTCTGAACTGTCCTTTCATCCCTACTGATCTCCCTTGCACAGATGTATTTCTATCAAATGATGTTGGACAGTTAAATTTTAGTCTTTTAAATATTTATTATTTTCACCTGGAGATCCGTTTTATTGAACTTGATTAAATGAACCCCTCACTGCTTCAAAATCATCTCAATTGTTTAAATGGATATCAAAGAAGAGCCTACAGCTTCCTATCAAAATGAATTTCTGCTGGTATTTGAACATAAAATTAAAACATTTAACTTCCATGGGTACAGACGGCAAAGAAATTCCCGATTCCTGCATTAGCTGAATTAAACCTGCTTCCCTCTCGGGGTGTCCTGGCTGATACCTGCCCAGCTGGGAGAGTGCCCTTGGGCTTTGTCTGGTGTCTGTCGGCGTGGCACCCCACACCGAAGCCGTTCACGTAGCTGGAGCACCGGTCTCCTTTACCCAGGCTGTTTTTTATCCATCTTGTAGGAATTTCACATCCTTGATACGGCTGTCCTGCCACCCGGGTCTGCTGGGTGCGGAGTTACTGTCGCATGGGGATGGGTTGTCCTCTGTGCTGGGAAGCCGGGTGAGACGAGGGGTCGGGGAGAGCTCTGCCTGGCTGTAGAAATGTCCGTAGCACCTTATGGAAGGTGCTTACGGCGTCTTCCCCGGGGAAAGCTTTGGTGCTACGTGGTGTTAAGTGGAGGAGGATGGCGAGATGGCTGCTGGCCTCTTACGCAGGTGGAGGGAGGAGGAGGAGGGATGCAGCACGGGGATGCAGCGGGGAAGAGGAGATGCCGGCTGGGCTGTGGCTGAAGCCAGCGGGGCAAGTGGAGCCAGGAGGGACAGCGGAGAAACGGTAAGAGGAATGAATAGCTCTTTACTCTTGAGTATTACACTTCTGGTGCTGGTTTGCACCTTCCCAGAGCTGAAGACGGCCGCTGGCAGCCGAGCTGCGATTGTTCCCCCCGACTTTGGGGGCATCTCTGATGGCTCTCTGTGGCTCCGCAGGCTGTGACTCAACCGCTGCTGGAGGGATTAGTTGGGAATTTCACTTAACAGGGATGAACGGCTGTCTTCTGGGGCTGGCTAATTAACAGAATTCTACTGTGGTAATTAAATAGCGGTTTGTTGAACACAACTTAGTTGATGAAATCTTTAGAAAACATAACAATTAGCAGGCAAGGAATGGCAGCTTTGCCTCAAAAGCCTATCCCCAACCAGGTTGCTGATATGGTTTTAACATTTCATTCTCCAGCAAAAATGGTATTAACTCTGAATTTATTTGGTTCTGCTGTCCTCATTGGACAGCTTGTTCTCGCTCTGCTGTTGCAGCAGCTGGTTCCTCTAGGGCTTCACCTCAGCTGCAGGGGCTTGAGATGTCCCACTTGCTGCTTTTCCAGAAGACTCTGGTTCTGCCTTCTTAAAAGCCAATGCTGGAGGACAGGCATGTTTGCCACCCTGGGAATAAATCTTTTGCCCTCCTGCTGCAGCGGCAGCGCTGGGGCTGCCAACTCAGCTGTGCGCGCCTTTACACATCCCCGTCGTGCCTCCTCTGCGGAGAGGAGGGTTTCCACCGTGGTTACTCCACGCACAGCAGCATCCCCCTCCCCTCTGAGCTCTGTGTGTTGGAGAGATCACACGAAGGACGTGGGGTTTCCTCGCCAGGCACGCGCACCGTTTGCACGCACCGAAAGGAGCTGCAGCTGCATATTGAGACTTCTCTGCCGGGCTCTCTCACTTTGTACTGCTGTGGGGTTTTTAACTGCCTTTGCAAAACGGTCCTGGAAATGAGAGACGTGCCAGAATGAATTTTGGTCCCTGGCTTATTTGCACCATAAATGCTTGTGGAGTTTTGTTTTGGAGAGTAGTGTTGAAAAAGAGCAGGGGGGGAGCAGGAGCAAGTAGAGGAGAAGGTGCTTTTACCTCGTGTGAGGTGCCTTAGCAATGTTGCTTGATCGCGGCAGAGGAGGGCACCAAGGTGTTTTCGATTTAAAGCCATTTCATGCTATGGGCTTTGCTCGGTCTTCTGTGTGCTTTTATTTTAGCGTGGCAGGTTCAGGACAGGTTGGCACACTCTCCTCAGTAATAATTAACTAACTTAATGCTTCAGAGCGAGGAACACAAAAGCTCCGCGGATCAGAAGGAGCTCAGTCAGTGCTCTGACTTTGCCAGTTGATGGGAATACAAAAGAAATAACTTTTTATATTCTTCCTGCGGCAGGATTGACCAGAGGGGATGAAGCTTAAGAGTGGTCTTAAAACACAAAGGTGTCTGTGACAGAGGAAAGTTACTGATCCCGAGCAGCCTATATAAACCCTCTCGCCTGCACCCGCACACGGAAGGGAACTGCTTTCAGCTGGAAACTGCTCATGTCTTCATCTCTGCTTCTCCCTCTCTTGGAATGATTCTCTTAGGACAATGACGGTGAGAAAATTAGATTAGACAACCAGTGGGAGATCCTATGGCTTGCTATAAAAGCCACCTCCAATCTTTGCTACACTTTGACAGCTCTCAATTTCCTAATTTGACAAGTTAATGAAGACCGGATTATTTCCGATGCTGGATGTACCATGCTGCCGGGGAAGGGGGGGCTGTGCTCTGCACCGGGACTACCCACCCCAGCACCTTCCTCCCAGCCAGGCTGCAAAACCCTCATCCCTGGGAGGAAGGTGGCACGTGCTGGAGCCCGAGGCCAAGAGCCGGTGTTCGCAGCTGTGATGTTAGTGCAGGGCTTTGCGAGATGCTCCCGCGCCAGGAGACAAGTGAACTTGCCACGGGTGCGTGTGTCATCTCCGAGAAGCCGTGCTGCAGTGTTTGACCTCCCGGTGTTTGGTTTGGCTCGCCGGTACGTTGTTTGCTTCCATTCTTCCCAAGGCTGTGTGCAGGCAGCGGAATGGGCTGGATGAGCCGGCTAAGCTGAATACAGCAGGAGACATCCCGCTCACACCTGCCAGGCACGGCATCCCCGCTGCGGGCGGGTGGGCACCCGTGCACCCGTGTGGCCCTACCTCCAGCCTGGTGCTCCGCTCCAAGACATGGGGTGGGAGAAAAGGCTTTAAATGCAGCGGAGAAACTACCGGCTGTTGGGAAGAGTGTCAGTGGGAAATGCAGCAGTTCTTGAGCCAGCGGTCCTGGGGTGTCTTTGCGAGGCCAGAGACAGTTTCGGGTCTTGCTGCTCCCCCTCCCAAGTGCTTGTTGCAAGCCCAGCACCCACGATGTGCTCTGGCTCATGGAGAAACTGGGAGAGGAGTGTTTCTGAGGCTCTGTAAATAAGCAAATTGGAGCAGGCTGGAAGTGAAGAGCAAAGTAGGTATCATTCATCATGCAAGGGGGCCTGGAGTATGTCCCAGCTTGTAATGCATTAAAGGAGAGCAGTGTTATGAAAAGGCATGGGACGAATCCCCTTCTTTTTGGATCCTGATTCGGTGTAATAAACATGCAAGACAATTTGTATAAAATAGTGAAGATTCTTTCCTAGAGAAGTCATTTAAAGCTATATTTGCACATCAGGGAAGAGTTCACAGGAACCTTTTGTAGTCACAAGTGTGCAAAGAGAAAACAACATGGTCAGCAAGTGATGGATGGTGTGTGTAAACCTGTGCAATGCTG
Organism: Elanus axillaris; assembly: GCA_026212715.1. Lineage (NCBI taxonomy): Eukaryota > Metazoa > Chordata > Aves > Accipitriformes > Accipitridae > Elanus > Elanus axillaris. Next base: position 19,633,491 of record JANZLQ010000037.1, on the reverse strand, counting down.
TGCTCTCCCTGGGCTGGTAATCATATTGCCTGACCTCCCATCGAGCTGGGGAAGCACCCAGCCTGGCACCCCGTATCCTTGTCTTCTGCCTCCCCCCGCTGCAGCCGTCAGAGGCGTGGGGTAGATCGTATGGTAAATGTGATCTAAGGTGTAGAACAGATTTTTCCCCAGCGTCTTTTGGCCATGAAACAGTGTTTTGGGAGTAGGAAAATCCTGACCCACATGCGTTAGCACTGCTGGCTGTTAGCAACCTTTAAAAATAATATTTGCCTGTAAAAGGAGAGGGTGACCTGCCAGGTAACATGCAAAATGATCCCACAATGTGCGGCACAGGCACGGTCTGCACAGAAAGTTTGCTGGTTTTTTCTTTTTTGTTGGGGTAACTTTTGGGGGACTTTTTTTGGTTTGTTTTGCTTTCATTATTTCCCAACCACCTTGTTAGTCACTCCCCACACCCTGCAGCAGCAGCTGCACCACTCTTCTGGCTTCGTGTCTCTCATCCCCCACCCTCTCGCTGTGGCTGTGTGGCAGAGGATTACTGGGTGGCTCTCCCAGAGTTTCTCCCAGTGGGACACCTGAGTGGGGAGCCCCGGAGCAGGCCTCTCTCCGTTTTCAGAGGCAGTCAGGGTGATGTTTCTCAGCCCGGAGCCAAGCCAATGGCAAAAGATGGTGTGAACACCCTCGTTGCCCTCACCTCCAACCTTCTTGCTCCTTTTTTCACTGTTTCTGGCAGCTCACAGCCTTCATCCCCCTGAGCTCCCCTCTCTTCCCTCATTTGCACGTTTCTGGAGTCGGCCTGAGGTCTGCAGGGAACACGGCCACTGCTCCTGCCCTGCCTCTTGCAGCATATTCACATAAAGCAAGGGAGCAACAAATGCTCTGCTGATGACTGTGCCACCCTGCTGTGCTTCCAGGAAACCTCTTGGCTTTTTTTTTTTTTTGGAGATCCAAATCCCATCAGGCCCACAGTCTTGAGATGGTCAAACCCAGACCAGAAGGGTGGATGTGGCCCTGGGGGCTGAGCCCTTCCTCTGCAATGTGGAAAATACCTAGCTGGGAACCAGGAGAGCAGGGCAGGGTGCTGCACCTCTTTCTCTGTGGTTATTTTCCCTAATTGATTTTATCAGACATAAACCCCGGGTTTTTCCAAGGATGGACCGTTGGTGTGGCGCTGGCGCGGAGGGCAGCAGCCCCTCTGCGGTGCCGACAGCCCATCTCCCGCCCTGGCCTTTGCAAACAGGGTCCTGAGCTGGTTGGAGACAACATCTGATTTTCCTGGGGTTTGTCTGCTGAAGGAGAACGCCCTCCAAAGCGGCGCTGCCGCTCCAAGGAGCGGAAAGCTTCCCTCCGCCGCTCGCATCCAGACCTTCATCTTTGGGATTATGCTTCCCTCTGATCCTCCTGCGAGCACAGATTGAGCCGAAACCTTGAAGAACAGGTCTTTTGCAAGCGTGGCTTTCCCAGCACACCTTATCGGCTTGCCAGCACACCACGAGATGGGGAGCAGCGTCTAATTTTGGTGCGTGCTCATCCTGCTTCTCCTCCTCCTCTGCAAAGCAACAGTCCCCGGATGCGCGGATGGAGGTGGTCCCGCTGTGCACCCAAGGGTGCCGGATGGAGCAAGGGTTGCTCTCGGCGTTTGGGCTTTTACTGCTGGAAACTTCTCAGAGCTGTGAGGAGGTGGGAGAAGTTCAACATTTGCAACAGGTTTACTGTTCAAAGCCTGCAATGGCTTCCAGATTTAAGTACGGTTTTTATCTTCTTTTTTTTCTCTCTACTGAAATAAAGGAGCCATTAGAGATGGTCCGTAATATGGAAGACACATGTTTGTATAGTGTTACCATTTATATAGCAGCAGCCTGGACTGGAAAGCTGATCACCTTCCTAGAAAATAAATTATCTCTGCTGCTTATGTTCTGTCCTGGCGCTTCCTTTGAAGACTCTTAAGATCTGGACATAGAGCTTTTGGTAATTAAAAACTTATTTAATCCCGAGGGATTTAGGGGCCGTGGCGGTCGAAATCTAGACCCTCACCAGCTCAACAAGAAAATACCTGCAAAAAGCCGAAAGACAACGGCTGTCCTGGGGCAGGCTGGCCCCCGAGCTGCCATAAGATGGCACTGCAGCACCAGGGATGGCTCCTGCCATCCCGCCGGGCCGGGCAGGGAAGCACCTTCCTGGGGGGAAAAAGATGCCAAGGAAGAGAAAGGACTTATGTAAGGATAATTCTGCTATTAGTCAGGGGGAGCTGTCATGGAGCCGTGTCTGGACTGGACTTTTCCTGCTTACACAAAGCGCATAATGCTGTAGGAATTCAAGTATAAACAGTGCAAGTAAGAGGAGGGAGGCTATCTAAATTATGAACAGCAGTAAGGAAATGGATTTTTCTTTAACTGTTGCTGGCAAATTCAGAAAGTCTGTGATTTCTGAGGGGGTTCTGAGCATAACTGCGCGTTAAAAATAGTCACGGTATAAGGTTCTACTAGACTTGTGCGTTTCTCCCTTTCTTTGAGCACACAGAAAGCTCAAAAGAAGCTGCAGGAGAACAGGGCAGAAGCTGTCGCAGGGGTCAGGTTTGCAGCTGGGGGGGGGCTGGCTGTGCCCCCCAGGCATTGCTCCTTGGGGATGGGACGGGGTGTCTTCCTGGGGCTCTGGGCTCCTGGTGGCACAGGGGAAAAGCACTTTGTGTCCACACCGGAGCAAAACAGCGTCCTCGTCCTAAAGTGCTGTGTAACACATCGCTAGCAAAGCTCCGTTGCATCGGTGACATCTCTGACACCATAAATGAAAGGGTCTTGAAAAAACCTTTTGCCGATCGTTTTGCCCAAAGCCCGACGGAAAGCATGGGGTGGAGCATGCTACGATTTTTAATTAATTGTAATTAGAAATACTAAACGACGGAGGGGGCCTCTATATACGGCAAGTGGCGTCTTCCTTCTCTTGCACTGAACTGATTAGCTGCTTTTCCCCCCTCTTCTTCCCACCTAGAAATATGCTTTTTTGGTGCTCAGACAGGGCCTTGGCAGAGTCTAACTCTTGGAAAGTAAACAACAGCACATCATATGCATATCTGCAGTTGGAGAGTAAGACTGGGCTGCATCTCCACGGCTTCCCTACGGCACTGACAAGGTCAGGAGCAATTCCAGAAGAAACCGGCAAAACCCATACAGGCGAGTGGGCTGGGGGAGGTGATGCCCTTTTCCTGCCCCACGGCACGCGGAGGGTTTGGTGACTGGTGCCAGCGGTGGGAATTTTCCCTGCTGATGTGTTAAACCACCATCGTTAGCTGGTGGTGTTAATAACCTGCTGTCCTGCCTGGGCAGCAGCAGTGCCAGCATGCGGGCAGTGCTGGGGGACAGCCGGCTGTGTTGCATGAGCATTTTTAAATTTTTTTCATGTGGTTAAAACTCCAGCATCCTCCCCGGCTGCTGCCTGCTCTGCGGTGCAGGGCAGAGCCTTCCGCCTGGCACGGCGTGCTGACGCGCACCCCAAAACACCCACCGAGGGGTCCTCGCACAGGCCACCCCGGGGACCTGTGTTTTCATGGGCTGCCGATAGGAAAAGGGCTTTGGTAAGGGGTAGAATGGTACTGGGGCCAGCCTGTCAGTGGAGAAGCTATTTCGTGGCTGTAACAGGTTGCGGAAATCCACTTGAGCTCGGAGACTTTGTTGCTGCGACCACTGGTTGAGGTCTGCTTTGCCCAGGCACCGTGTTATCCCTGCCAGTTTTACGTAAAATACAACAAATAAAAGTATTTGACCCATATTTCTCCAAGGTCCCTTTTTCTTCCCTTTTGTTTTAACCTCCCAATACCTGCATTTCAGCCCAGACAAGGAGCAGAGACAGGACATTTCTCCTTCCCACGCCGCTCCAAGCCCAGCCCGGCAGCCAGTGCTGCACTGGGCCCTCCAGGCACTGCTCTGATGAGCAGCCAGCTACCGCATAGGCAGGAGTGGTGGGTTGGGTTTTTGGTGGGTTTTTTTTTTTTCCTCCAAAGGCACAAAACTTAGTTTTTAAGGGTGTTTTTTAAATGACACTTTGGGGAATAATTACCCTTTATGCTACCTCAAAGAAGTCCCCAGCACACTTAGCACTACCCTCAGAGGACGGTGCCTGTTAGGAAAATATGCTGGCTTAAGCATCCTGTAAGTAATACGAACTTTAACTGATGGTACTTAGTGCAAATGGGCCAACGGTCACATGGCTGAGTCTCCTAATGCCATTCAGGATATTTTTGCACCAATTGCAGCCTATTCATCAAAATAAAATGCCAATAAGGAAAGCATTACAATGCTTTCAGAGGGGAATGCGCAAAGGAAAGTAGGTGAATTCTGCCCCCAAATGGATATTCAATCTTATAACAAGTATTGTGTATTAAAAAAAAGGGAGCGCCTTGGCTCCTCGCCATGCTGCGATCATAGGGCTAATGCTTTATCTCCATTATCTTTCAGCTGCACTCCTGCCTCCGTTGCACGCGCACACTGAAACGAAGTAACTCATGGCCAGCTAATCAGGATCTATTTCATTAGGTTGTTCTCTAAAAACAGTAGCCTGTGTCCAGTGCCCCGATAAGAGCAGGGCAGGATGCTGCAAGGACAGGAGCTGGGGCTGCAGGGGCTGAGGGAACACCCTGGGGCATCCGAGTTTCCCTGGGAGGTTGCTTGCCTTGGATATTTTTATTTAGAGACTGCGAGGAGCGGGATGGGAGAAGCCAAAGGTGCATAGGGAGTGCCTCCTACTTGCACAGCTGTCAGCATCACCCAGCCTGGTCCTCCCTGGGACATGCTGGATCTGTGCCGTGCTCAGCCCCTCTGGTGAATGGATTAAATGAATATTTCTCCCCTCCTTTCTGTAGGAGCAGCCAGCCACGGTCCTGGCCTGGGCTTGCGGTGTTTGCTTGTGCAGTGCATCCTGAGACGTCTGGTGGGGTTACCTGATGCTGCGGGGAGCTGAGGGTGAGGGAACCCACAGCTCAGACCACACTGTTACAGCCAACCCCAATAGTAAATCATTTTTTAAGAGTCGGGTTTTTGCTGTCTACAACCTGAGCTCATGTTTTCCAGCTTCTTCTCCGCGACTCCAAGGATGCAGCAGGTACCCCTCCTATTTCCACCACCCCTGCCCAAGTCTTTTTAAGGGGAAACCAAGAGCCTTGGCTGCCTGGCCCCAGGACACGGTGCTTTGAAGAAGCCAGTTACCTGCAGTGAAGCCTGCGGGAGCTGGCAGCCCCGTGGGGGCAAGTCGTGGGCTTGGGATTCACCTGCAGGGAGCAATCGCCGGGTGCAAGAAACCTTTGGCTTCCCAGCGGAGCTGCCTGCATCTGCCTGGCAGCAGCGCTCCAGAAGCCGGCATGGGGATTTCTGGGTGCTGTGGCCATCCCGTGGAGGATCTTATACCACTGTATGAAGGTCAGGTGTTGAAGGGCCACCGAGAGGACGGGTCTGGCACGGTGGGGGGGGGCCAGACCCCCATCGGTGCCAACGGCTGGGAGATGCCATGCAGCCTGTGGTTGCATGTGGATGCACGGAGGACACAAAAATGGAAGCCTGCAAGGCTTTTGGATGGGAGGGCAGGCGTGCAGAGAAGCTTTTCCCTGCTCCAGACCGTTTCCATCCCAGTCTGTCCTGTCCCTGCCGACACCACAGCAGGGCCCTGGCTCATCACACCCATATCGGTGTGTATGTTTTTTTGTTTAAACCATTACAAATGTAAATGATCCTTCTCAATTACAAAAGCCTGTGCGAACTGGCATCTTTAAAGGAAACTCTGCAAGAGCTCCTGGCACAGCGCTGCTTTGAATATTTGGAAGCTTTGCTAAGTCTCCTGAAACAAAGGCCGGCGCAACCTCCTGCTCCTCCGCCGCTCTCCCTCCCGTGACGCCGAGCGTTCTACGACTGCTCACCGAGAGGCCGGCACTGCTTGAAGGGTAACTGGGTGACACGAGTGGGGGCAAGGGACGGAGAAGCCACCTGCTTGGGACAACAGCAAGGGCTGCGGCAGCCCCGCTGCAGCCCATCTCCTGGCTGCCCCGCTCGCACAGTGCTGCCGCAGAGCAGCACCTTAGGAAACATCTTCATCCCTTCGCCGCCGGAGTTTCCCTCCTGATTTTCCTGCTTTTGCCCTGTCATGGTGGCCCCACGCTTCTTTTTTTTTCCTTATTCTCCCACGCAGGCTCTCCCAGGTAGCTAATTCTGCACTAAAAATGCCTCAGGGCAGTGAGCTGCAGTCCCGCTGAACGGCCCGCGGCCGGGCGCTTGTGCCGAAAGGATGCGTGCGAGCCGTTCGGACAGCACGTTGTCTGGCCAGATTGGACCAGATGGAAGTGAATCGAATGGTTAAATAAACGCAGTGGCCACCTGTACACGATGTGATAGTACTTCCAAAACAATGAAAGGTATTATTTCAGATTTGATATCTGCTATCAATTGAGATTGAAGGTATTGATCCGGGCCAATCGCTGGGGACAATTGGGAAGTGGACAGGTAATTGATTGTCATGTCCCTCATTGATCAGGCACCGCAGTTCACAGCAGCCAACGTTATTTTCAAGTACTTTGCAGCATCTCCTCTATCAAAGAAGTACAGCCTTTAAGTAACAAAGTAAGGGACTTACACGTGCTGAGATTTAGAGGGTGGGTGAGGCCATTCTTAGCCACCATGTCATTGCCTTAACCAAACCAAAAGGTTGTCAACAGGAGAGTGCCAGGGCAGGAAAGCATGGATTTATGTTTGCGCAAGTGTCGCTGTGAGCCAACACGGAGCTGTAGGACCATCTCACTCCTTGCTGCTCGGCTGCAGCAGATATTAAAGGAGGACCTCAGAGACAACAAAGGCACTGCACATGAGCCACGTGCCAGAAGAGTGTGACCTCCTCTCCCCAGGTTGTTTAAAATGTTAAAGCAACAAATATTTTATACTGTGTGTTCCACCAGGGCTCACTAGCAGCTGATCCAGAAAAACTGTCCTGGGAGAGGAGCAAATTGGGAAACATCCCAAGTTGCTGCAATCAAATCTACCAAAAGCTCATATAAAATTTTTACATATAATCAGAAGGATGGAAAAATTACCTTATTCCCTGCTGTGCACTTGAGATTAATATAGCCAAACATTATTCAATCCTAATACTTACGGTGACCATGAAACATCTTCCTGTACTTACTAGGAACAGGCAGATAAAATGGCTTTTCTCCTAGAGGACATGTATCTGCTGTTGGTTTTTAATGATCTGCTGTATGTGCTGTTAGTTTTTAATAATCTGTACTACCTGACATTCTTGTTCCTCACCTGCAAGCTCTTTTGGGCAGGGACTGCTCCCCGTGAGCAGAGGTCCAGGGAAATCAATGGGCTTTAGTTGTTCAATGAGATTCTTGTGCCTAAATACCTTAGTGGTACCAGACCGTGGAGTAGGTTCAGGGATAAAGGTCCTAATTTAGACTCCACAAAACCCCAAGCCTTGGGGCACCTCGTCTTCCCCAGCTGCGAGGCAGAGGGATGTCTCAGGTGCTGCTTGTCCTGGATGTGCTGTGCAGCCCCTTCAGGAATGCTCTCTCCAAAAAACCCACGCGCAGAGAAGCCCGAGCTCTGGAGCAGGACTCGGTGGGAGCGTTTCTAACTAGCGGTGCCTGGTACAGTACTAATGCCAGGCACTGCTGTGCTCTTGTGCTCGCTTTGCTCCGGCAGCGCAGCCAGACAGGCGCGGTATGCGGGGTGCTGAGGTTTGTATCGCAAAAGCAACGTTTTGCCGGTCCATAAAGTTCAGCTCAGGTGGCTGCTGTCTCCCACCACAGCCCAGCACAGTTGCCGGCACTGCAGGTGTCCAAGCCCATGCCAGAGCTGGTTGTATTTCGGTTATGGCTAAAGCAACGCAGGCTGCAGAGCAGAGGGTTATCACGCATGCAGGTTTCCCCAGCCCTTTTTCCACCTGAACGTTGTGTACAGGCAGATTTGGAGCGGTTTGTGTGTTTGTCCCAGGTTTCCCAACATCTGGCAGCCTGTTGGGAGCCGCCAGATGTCCAGAGACACTGACCTCGCCCACTAAGCATGCACAAGCTCTTCCACGGCAGGCTCAGAGCAAGTTCAGTGCCTCCAGCATCATGGGCCGGCCGTGCCCGTGCTGTCTGGTCCTTTTAAGAGCGTGTAGGAAGCCCAAGAGATGCCAGGGTTTCTGCCTACGCGCTGTGCCAGCGGCACAGCTGGCGTCGGTAGGTGTGATGCACCCTGAAGTCCTTGTCCTGGTGTGCAGCACTGTTTGTTCAAGTCATTTTAGCAGTGCTGCAGAAGCAATCTGTTGGTGGAAAACCATGGGCAGGAAGAAGCCAATGGATTTTGTGCGCACGCGTAAAGCATTGCCTCCGAGAGATCCGTGTCGGTGCGTAGCCTCTGCTCCTCGAGCACTTGCTCTAAGCCCCAAGGTTGGCTCCTTGCTTATAAATGGGACTTAATCAGATTTCTGATTTCCTTCCCACCTTTCAGACAGCCAAACTCCATTTCAGTGAGTTTTGGGCACTTCTCACCCACCGCGGTTGCTAGGCTGAGCCGAGCTGCTTTCCTCGCCTTGGGTTTCAGTCTGTTAAACAGCTCAGCCCAACCTGCTTTTGCTTTGCTTCATCTTGACTTTTTGGTGCTGCCGGTGAACCGAAACGCCCGTGGCTCGCCGGCATCTCGGGGCGCAGGCAGGGCTGCCTGCGGGAAGGCAGCTGAGGCACCGAACTTTCACAGCGATGGGTGGCAGCCCCGCGGGCATCGCTCGTGAGTCAGCCCTCGCCACGCTGGGCAGCGCGGGCGCCTGAAGAGGTTTCTCATCCCACCCGAGTTTCCTTTCCTGGGAAGCGAGGGGGCTCTGCCGGGGCGCGTGGGCTGCGCGAGCTCCCGGGGAGTCAAACCCAAACTGAGCTGACGGAATAGCTGTAGTCTCGAGCGCCCAGAGCAAAAACCTCCCGTGCTGGAGGCTTAAAATGCTGATTAGACAGAGCTGGCTGGCCGCAGGTGACAGCCGAGGTGCTGCCTCAGTCCACGGTTAAATGTGCAAGAGAAACAGAAAAAAATGCTGTATGAGATCAGGCCAACGGATATGTGCTGCTTACCCCCCCCC
>JANZLQ010000037.1:19611986-19624301 GCA_026212715.1 Elanus axillaris | reverse complement strand
CCCTCAAATTTTGCTGCTGATCCAAACAGTCCCATATTGGTGGGTTTGTGGAAGAGTAAGACTGGGATCCCCCCGACCCCTCTTCGGATAACTTCTGTGAGGGCTCCATACATGCTCCTGAGTGAAAAGCAACTGCATTCCTCCCATTACATCTGCTGGAGAGAGGGTGAAGAGGAGGAAGAGGAAGCTTGGCTGAACCGGCAGTTAGCACGTAGGGACAAAAAAATAAAAAAAAAATTAAGATGTCACAGCATTAATTTACACAAAATAAGAAGCATTTCTCCTTAGCGAGTGGATATATTGCAGGAATATATTGCAGAACAAGCAGGGCAAACGCATGCCTCAGCTTAGTGAAAGAAGAGTTAAACGACATCAAATCATTCCCCGTGATGGATCATTAAGAATGTGGAGTCTAAATGTGCGGTAAGATTACAGCCTGGTGCAGATGTTCCTATACCAGCAGCTTGTTTTGCATATCGCAAAGTATATATGTAATTCCTAGTAGCAAACGCACGCGAAGACTAGCCCATCCTATGGTGAATGCACGTTTGGATTGTTCTACAAGGTGAATTTTGTGGGGTGGAAAGGACTGATCTAAACTGGTGCCTGGGGTTACAGCTGCCTATCGCTGGCAGCGGGCCGCGGCTGCCTGCGACCTCTCCGCCTTTGCCCAGGCGCGGTTTACAGGAGGGACAGATGAACAGGGAGGGAGATGGGTTAAATAAACAAGAGAGGGGGACCGAGTAAGTAAATGCTGAGGATTTCTATTTTTTTTACATGTAGATATCACAACAAAATTTAAGGCAACATTCCTCCTGCTAATTAGTGTTTCCACGGCACTGCAAAAACTACAGCTGTAGGAAGAATTCAGGAAAAGTAATCAGCAGCACAATTAAGCAATCTGCCGTAATGACAGAACACAACATTAGGGTAGAATAATCAGAAACATATATATTTTTCCTTCTTGATTTTCATTTCCCACCCAACGATTTGCTTTTGCAGGGTGTGTATATAAAGCGATGCCCGATAGAAATGCCCGTATTTGTCTGCTACAGCTTGCAGCTCTCGCTCCAGTGAGGATGCCCCTGCTAATTCTTGCCAATCACTTGCATCTAATGTTATTTTTACTATATTTCTTGAAAATCCAATGTCTGACCTGCTTTCATCCTAATTTTGCCACCTTGTCTGCCTGATGTAAACTCCTTTAACTTAAAGGGTCCAGCTCCTTTCACTGGAAGGTGTCGGTCCAGACCAGAAAGCCTGGAGCTGAGGTCCCTGTATTCCTGCCAGCCATCCCACCCTAGGAAGCGGAGCAGGGAGATGGTTCACCCAGTGTTTCTGCAACCTCCAGCTCCTGCTCAGGAGAGGAAAACATCTACACCTGTGAGCAGCTAATGAGGAAAGGGGCCTGAGCTGCTTCATCCGCACAAGCTCTTTTCCCAGAGCTCCCCCAAGGCTGTAAGAGCCCAGGAGGAAGGTAAGCTCCTCTATAGAGGGGGCGGTTTGGAAGGGGAAAGGGAAATACAGCCCCTGAGAAGGGGGTCCCGTACGTTTCAGCTTTCTGCCAGTTGATGCACCAAGGCCGGTCGGACCGAAGCCGAGGGAGAAAGGGAAGCTCTTGTCTTGCTGTAGGGAGGTAGGTCTTCTCCTTGGGCTCTGCTCGGGGGGGGGGGGGATTACTGCCTGCTGGGAGGGGGCTGCCGTGAAAAACAGGGAGAGAAGCCGTGTTGGTGGAGCGCTCGATGTGCCCTGGGAGGCTGCGGGGGTGAGCGGTGGGACTCGGTGAGTTTTGGTGGTGGTACTTCCCAGCCGACTGGGTGTTGAGATGGTGCTGCTGGAGAAGAGGGTCAGCCCTGCTCCGGGAGGTGGGAGCACGGCGGGGGCGATGCTGGGCCCTGGAGATCTGCTCCGTGGACCTCGGGGGGGCTTGCGGCAAGGAGGGGGAGCCTGTCGTTACAGGATGGCGAAGCATGCGGGATCGCCGCTGAAGGAGTCTGGACGGAGTGCTCGGCACGTGCTTGGTTCAGCAGGGTCACGGTGATGCCCTGTTACGCTCCCACAGTCGTGTTTTTCCTCCCTCTCGTTCACAGATGGAGCTTTTGCTTATTAGTGCCCCTTATGGAAAGAGTTTGTTGGTCCTAGATGTTCTTGGGAGAAGTGGCTCAAGTTTGTAACCTTTGGTGCAAGGGAGGGCCCTAGGTGTTTGACTTGACGTGTGGTTGCTAAAAACGTAGCTTCCATCAGAAATGAGCTAGAAAAAGTTCACATGTTCCGCTGATGAATCTTTATAAAGACAGTCCTCTGGTTTGCGTTCTACATAACCTAATGAAACGACAGCTATAAAGTTATGTATTTGGAGAACTAAAATCTCATGATAATGGGACATGAGCAGCTGGGAGCATAGTACCTTTATAACCTCAAAACTTTTTTTTTTTTTTTCTTCTTAAGGAATAAGCTTAGGATAAAAACTTTCAAAATCACTTAAGAGTGAGGAGTCCAACACTCCATGATGTGCAGGAAGACGTGGGTTCCAGGCTCTTTAGGCAATAATTAGAAAAAATCATAGTGCCACTTAAATCAGTTTCTGATACTTACTTTTGCATAGCCAATACAGATCAGGTATCTCAGTGGCCAGATTCTGCTGTCACTCAAGCTGGGGAAAAGCCACATTACTGCTATCCCTTCCAGAAGAGCTCTCCTGAGTTCAGAGCTTCTATTATTCTGCATGTTCCTCTTTCATCTGGGAGACTGTCTTGCCAACACGCACACACGTAGAGCTGTTCCTCCTTTTCCCATGTGCCCATCTAAGTGGAAATCATCAAGAGCACGGGGTCCGGGGAGCAGAGATGCGTCTGCAAAACTCGCTCACGAAATCCCAAACCATGGAGGAATGCTGGGTTAATTTTTCATCTGAGTATCAGCTGAAAGTAATATATACCCCAAATTAATGCAGACAATGCTTAGTCTGGTCTGCAGGCCCTCTGTATTTTTGAATTCTTTTCTACTAAAACTCAATAAAAACATGGGGGTGGAAGGTGCTGCTGGGAATTTGCTTTTTGTTCTGCTTAAGTGCTGTATTTCTCAGCAGTCTTCAAGTTTCTCAGCATGAAGATATTGTTACATCAGAACTACCGTGGGTTTAACACAATTCTCCATTTGCAGGGAAATGGATGTATTGTGTTGGGGCTTATCCACAGAGGACTGTGAAACTACAAATTACAACCCAGCTGCATTCTCTTATCTGGATTTTTTTATTCCCCCCCCCCCCCCGCCATGTGCCTGCAAGCCCTCCCCTGTTCTCAAGTAGAAGGTCCAAGGAGAAACTTGGGTGAGAAAGAGATGTAGGCCCAAAGTCAAAAGGGACCCTGACCGAGCAGGAGATCCTGCCCGTGTCTGTGGGTGCTGCCTTTGGGGTGGCTGGTGCCTTTTCTGAGCTGGATGGAGCTACCATGTTTTCCATTAGCAGAGGATGTGATGCCTCTGGGTTGAGTATTTTGTGATTGCCTGGAGACTTTGCTCCTGTAACTCCCCCTGGAAAGCCAAGACAGCCGGGGTAATAGTCAACACATCCACTAAAGGTTTCTCCACGAAGGAGAAGGGGGCTACCCTTCCCCTCGGATTATGAAATATGGCAGTAAAAGAGGGGCTCCACCCATTTAACTTCCTCAGCTGTTCTTCATCCTCATTCCTCCCCCCTGAAGGGAGCAACAAACCACCAGCAGGTCCCTATGGGAGAGGCAGGAGGCATTTGCGCTCTACAGTAGTCCGAGAGGAGGCTTTACCAGGTCTTGCCTACCTTGTTGCGGTTGCACAACCGAGGCCAGGTTAAGAACCAGAGCCCTGCGCCCACAAGCGTGGACACCTGGCTTGGAGACAGCACCGGAACAAACCAAGTCTGGGCAGAGATGCTGCACCACCGATAGCCGGGACGAGGTCTCGGTCTCCGTTCTTCAAAGCAAAGGGCCGTATTACCTGATTTTAGTGATGCTCTGGACACCTGCAAGCCAGTAATAGGGTGAAAACTCAATGACCCCACGATAACCTTGTTATGTTATTTGCTTCCTTTCAAATGGCTGTGGATATGCAGGATGCTGACAAATGGGACCTGAACTCATGCATTTAGTTGACCAGGAAATAAATATATCAGCGTGACAGTACTTCTCTGGGCTCTTTTGAGACTTGGGAGTTGCTGGCCATTCTGGTTGCTGGCTCAGTTTAAGCAGCAGAAATGTCCATGTGTTCTGTCAAAGCACTTTACTTGTGACAGGCAAAGTGCTGCCCTGAACTGGAAAACCATTCTGAGAAAATAAATGCATTAGTTCAATGCAGAGTATCTTATATTTGATACACACTACTTCCTAATCACTTTACTGAACATCTGGATTGCCTTGAAATGAAACCAGTGCTGGCGTCATCTTCAATTTGGACATGGGATCCATTTCTGAAGCCTTTTTCCAGGAGAGGGCCTCTTGGATCTCAGTAGGGTTTAGGTTGGGTCCTACAGGTCTAATCTAGAGTAAATAAAATTAAGGGTTGCTTCGGTACTGAAGGAGGACAGCAAGTAGTACACAGGAGCCAGCTGAGCCCTTTGGTACTTGTAGTCCAAACTGTAGAATGGTATTAAAAAGCGCGGCTGTTACGAAGTAGTGGGGATTTTTCATGTGTCCTTGAAACAGGGTCTGTGCCTCTTTCTCTTAGGGAAGTACCCAGTACAGGTGTGTTCTTGCAGAATAAATGAGAATAATTAATTGCGACTGTTAACGTGGCGTACAAGAGACTGAAATTAAACCCATTGTGTTGGTAAAAGACATGAAAGAACACACAGCGTGCAAAGACACTGGCTGCTCTGTGTGAGCGAGTGAAAAGCGAGAGCAAAGGGGGTGACATAATGAACGAGAGATGCATTCGCATCGCTGCAAGTTGAGCTCGGCTGAACAACAGCAAGAACTATTTGCAACATCTTTTTGTCAACATCTGTTTGTCTTTGAGTTCATGAAAGTGGAACAAATCTCATTAATATCTTTTTTCTTGTGTTGAAATTTTGCACGATTGTTTCTGTTATTTTGGCAGCCAAAATGATGCTGGAATGTTTCACCTTCTTTTTCCAAGTTTTTGAGTTGAGGTTTGTCACATAAATCATGAGGTTTTTACTTCTGCTGCTAGCCAAATCATAATCCTTGTATCATAAGCCTTTTGTTGTGTGGGTTTTTGGTTTGGGTTTTTGTTTTTGGGGTTTTTTTTCCTCTTAAAGCTCCAGCTTCTGGAATCATGAGAATGCATAAAAATTTCTACTTCTGCTTTTGGTCACGTGTTTGTTTTTCCTTGAGTTTCTAGCACCGAGAACTGCAGAGAAACTTTTGGGTGTCATCTGAAAGAGGAAAAAATGGAATTCATTAATTTTTTTTTTTTTTTCAAAATACTAGTTAGATAAATTTTGGAAACTATGACTCATGATTTTGAATGTTTAGATTTGGCAACGCTGTAGCTCTCTGTGCCGCTCCCCCGTGACCAGGAGTGTTGGAAGAAGCCGTGCAGGGCTTGTCTCCACGGACAAGTTACAGCACAGAGAGCCGGGGTGTGAATTCACAGTGCCCTAGTTACGTTGCACAGATTCCCCACGTGGATGCAAAGTGTGCGGAACCTGCCCTTTGGAAGCGTTCTCAGGGCATGCCTCTATGTGAGTAACATACGGCGTGTGGTTCGGAGGCCCTAGAGCTGACAGCAGGGCGCTCCAGCTCATGGATCGAAGGTAGCACGGCCATTTCATGCTTCAAACTTCACTTATTGGCATGGGCCGAGCCCTGAGGTGATGCCGCTGTGCGGATATTGAGCACCTCTTGGCTGTGCTGTGCCATACGGTTGCAGTGGGTGGGATGCCTTCCGGGTGCTCGGAGCGATGCCGAGCCTCCTCAGGTGCCAAGGGTTGGCTTCTTCTCATAGCACCCATGCCCTGTATCTCAAGGGGGGGGCTGGATGGCCGGTCCAGTCTCTGAGCCTGTTGGAGGGGAAGAGGGTGAGGACCTGCGGCTCTGGAGCTGGCCTTTCCGCTCAGCGGAGAGGCAAGCGTGCTCGGCGGTACCCACGGGCCACGGAGGGAAAGCAATGACACGTGTGACCTCTGGGGGACTTCTGGAGGCTTGGGTGACTTGGTTTAACATTGAAAGTTGCCTGCGGGTTCCCCATCTCCAGTGGCTGATGGCCATGAGCGTGTCTCTGCTCCTTGGAACTACAGGCAAGGCGTCAGTGGGATGAGGAAAGTCTTGGATGCTCGGTGGGGAACACGTTGGACAAGCTTGGGACAACCTTGAGGAAGGAGTTTCAAATCCCTTCTGGCTCTCCGCACCGACTGTAGAGAGAAAAGAGAAAATGAGCCGTTGGGGTAGACCTGGTAAGGGGGACAAGAGGGGAGAAAAGCCACTCGGGAATAGTTCAGCCCACGGTCAAGGAAGAGCCGTGCTAGCTGCGGGGCGCTTGCCGCATCCAAGGCCAAGTCCTAGCGCTTGGCCAGGCTGAGCAGCTGCTGGGGTGACACCCAGGAGACCCAGCTGGTGCTGCTGGAGCAGCTCCTCCGGCCAGGCCAGGTGGGAGGAAAGGAGCTGCTGCGGCCTGGAGACCCCCCCAACCCCGGGAAGGGTGCTCTGCCATGGGGACACCAGGATGCCGCAGGGTCCATGGGGACGGAGGGCGGCTGGGAGTGGGCTGAGCTCTCTGCGCCTCAGGAAGCTGTAAGGGATTTGTGTGTTTTCCAAGGCAGCAGAGACAGGATGCTGAGGGGTGGGAGACAGACAGATTTCCTTCTGCTGTGAATAGACTGGGGGTGGGGGATGGCGGCTCCAATTTAACCCTTGCCTGTTCCTTTCATCTCCAGAATGAAACGGAGTCTTAGGAAACCATTCCAAGAAGCTGCAGAAATTAGAGGCGCAAAAAAGTACAGGGTTGTTGGCACCAGGATGATGCCGTGAGTTTTATTATCCCAGTTCTTTCACCCCCAGGCGTGTCTCCCTGGCTCTGGCATTGCTTTTTACTTTGAAGTTTGTTTGTTCAGTGGCATTGCTATGACCAAAATGAACACCGTGGATGCCAAGGGAGAGGCTTATGGGACATCACCTTGTGTCAGATAGAAGAGCTTGCGGGAGAGAGCTGCAGGTTTGGGTGCTGTAACAAATGTCCCTCAGAAGACTGAAAAAGACGGGAGCTCATTTGTCTCTTACATCAGGGCTGAGGGAAAAAAACCTTTGGAGTAACTCCTGAAAGGGCTCCCACTCTTGTTCGACAGCGAAGGCTCTTCTGCATCTCTTGCAAAGTCATTAAGAGGATGACCTAGAGGAAGGGGAGGAAAGCCCAACCACCGACCGCTCCCACCGCCAGCCCCCAGTCCGAGCCCAGAGTCCAAGGTGAAGACCTTTAGGGTGTGCGTATGAAAAGAAATTTGGGAGAGGTCCCTGCTACAAGGGAAGCCAGGGAAAACTACTTTGTTTACTGCACCGGAGTCTCCCAGAGCAGAGGAGAGTCCACACGGCTGAAAGCTGGCAGCCAGGCTGCAGGTGTGGTGAAAGAGCTGTGTTTTCTAAACACTCTAAATACTTATTGCTCTGGCCTTTTGTAGATAAAGATCAGCTTTGACTTTGTTATAATTTCTTTTAAAAGTGCTTGTATCTGGGAGGATGAATACCTGCTTCCAGGTTGGGCTTTGTAGAATTGAACTTGGTAAACAAATTATTTGATGTGATTAACCAAGTCAGAGGGTTGACGGAAACGTGCCTCCGACTCTCACGGTATCGGGGTGGAAGCTGTAATGTTTTAGCCAGTGAATTACCTTGTGTAGGAATAAACAGCCAGAAGGTTCTTGGGTGTGAGGTTTCCCATTGGAATAATTTCTTCTCGCTGAAAAACCCACAGCAGAAATAATAGCCCTCCTGAAAGCCTGAAATTTTGCTGAGATTCAAAACACTGTCTTTACTCTGCAGACGTTTGATGTGCAAAGATGGCAGAGAGCAGTTGTGAACCACCGCGAGCCAAAGAATTTGTAACAAAACATCTGGTGTCTAGTCCAAGCAGATAAAGAAAGCTTTTGGTAGCTCTGATAATGGTTCTGCCCTACGGTTGTGCTAATTTTACTAGGAAAAACAGTCCCTCTACTGACCTCATTCAATTTTACAAACTTTGAAGCTTGGAAGACAGAGATATCAGCCTAGTTGTCCTTATGGTAAATATGACTTAAAAAAAACCAACAAACCCAAACCCCCTTAAAAAATAAAACAAAAGCCCTGAATGCATTGATTATGATGCAGGCAAAAAATACCAAAATGGAAAACATTTGAAGTCTGAAATGGAGTGGGTGGCAAGGCAAGCTGACCTTCTTGGAGCCTGCTCCAAGAGATGAAAATATTTCCCGTGCCAAGCGTGATCTGTGTGTGAGCTGAGTTTGCTCGGCCTCAAGCTGATGACAGCAGCTTTTGCTGCTTTTGACGAAACAAATAATGCAAAGGGAAGATGATGATTCTCTACTAGGAGAAATTTTTTTTTTTTTTTCCTTCCAACTGGGATATCAAGTCCCCGCCTGCTATCAGAGTTCATTCACAAACAGGACGAGGCTGGACAAGCCATTGCACTTAGGGTGAAAATCCTACCACAGCTGACGTGTGCAAGGGTTGAATGAAATACTGGGTTTTGCTGTTTGGAAATTGTTTGCTTGGGATGAAATTGGATGTTTAGGGGGGGATTTGCCCACCCCCCCATTTCTCCCCAGCGGGATTAGCTGCGCTTTGGTGCTCCCAGCAGCTGACAAGGAGGCAACGATGGGAGAACATGAAATATTATGCCTAAAAGCAGAAGGGTAGGCGAGAACCTCTCAGGCAGAGTTCTTGGTTTTGTCCGCACGGTCTAGCGGCAGGCAAACCCGGGCTTGCCCTCTGCGTCCTCCAGAAGCTGGGTAGCACGGTGCTGAGGTCTCGGCAGCCAGGTAACAGCGTTGTGTGCCGTAGAGAAATGCTCTGGCGGGGGGTGTGGGGGAGTCGTGGCCGGGGACACCCCCTCGGCACAGCTTGTGGGCCGTGCAGAGAGTGCAAGGGGCGCGTGAGACCGTCCGTCCTGGTGACATCCCCCCCCCCCGATGAGCACTGCCCGTCCTGTCCACTCCAGCCTCCGCTCCCAGGATCGAGCCGAAGTTCCTACCCCATCCAATTGCTCCAATTAGTACTGTGGTTTGTTTTTCTTTATTAAGAAGGATGCTTGAGACCTGCCTGGTTTTGAGTCCGGCTCCCTTTAATCTGTCCCTACCATCATTGAGGTTAACTGAGTTTCCTGCCCAGCAGCATCTTTGGCAAATTAGAGAGAACCAGCAAGACATGGCCAATAAGCTTTCCACCGTATAGATTTCGTCCAGGGGAGCCCGAATAAAATAGGTCATGCTGCCATATGTAATTCCTGCACTTGAGGTTTGACCTAGCTCCTGTGAAAACTACTGGGCAGGGACGGGATGTGTCTGGAAGCCGGACTGGAGCTATGGCTGAGACAGCTGAATTTTGAAAGAGCTGGGGTGGAGCTGTGCCCTTCATTTTTGTGGACCAGTTTCATTTGTACAGGAGGAATATTGATGTCTTCTCGCGGGAGCTTTTGTCTGTGCCAGAGCGTGTCTCGAACAACATTGCCAAAATACCTTGGGGCTGGGCTGGGTAATTATTCTGTGATTAGATGCTGAAATCAAATAATCATTTTGTGAGTTTGGAAGAAAATACTTCCATTTCATCTGAAACTTCTTCACAACGGCTACGGGTAACTCTGTCATCTTCTGCATGACATTGGCCTACGGTCTGACGATTTCCCACCAAGCGACCCGCTAGCTTCTCGTGGCCCTGATGATGCAAAGTCACCTGTTTAGGAGGAGGCAGGATTATTCTGCTTAGCTCTTTTGGGCAGTCGGATGTCAACCCAGCAAGTGGTGGTGATGGGCCAAGGCGGCTACCGTCATATCACAATTCATACTTGCAGCACAGAAAAGAAGATTAGTGCGCTAACAGGGGAGACTCCTCTTTTGAAGAGAGGCTTTAAATGATGTCAAGAACCACCACAATGATATGGTTTTTACATAAATAATAATTAATTACATGTAAATCAGACTTTTCCCCACCCCTTCCATTAGTATCGTCTTTGCTAAGCTCTCTGTCTTGTTTCTGTCCGCTCACTTTGACTAGTTGAATGGCAGCAGACATCATTTGCAATGCTAACGTCAGATACGGGTCAAAATGGACAAGGAAAACACAACCCGGGGTTTTATCAATGCAATAACAACCAATTCTGTCTAGAGATGGCAGCGTACTGGGGTTTAACCTCTTCACTGCCACACAGGAAGAACCACCAGGAATTTACTTTTCTGGTCTGCTCTTCTGCTATTTCTAACTTATTTTCAGCCCTTCCCTTCTCCTGGCCACTCTTTTGGATTTTTTTGTTGGTTGTTTGTTGTTTTTTTTTTTCCTTCTCTCCCCTTTCTGGTGTTTACTAGAGCATCTGGTAGTGTTTATCTCCCAAGACACAGGAGAGTGCTGTTTTCATAGATATGTAACTAAAGTAAAAGCTTTAATCTTTGTTGATGTTGGACTTTCGGATTAAAAAAGCATCATAATAGTGGAAAAATGAAGAAGAAATAATATCTCGGCACAATACACTTTTGAGACAGCATCAACAGATTATCTTTCATGGGGGAAGTTGCAATTACTGCATCTCCTTCAGAGGAGACGCTCAACTGATGGGGAGAGGGGGCAGGGAGTGAGGAGACCACCTTGCTGAGACGGGACTGGTTGTCTCGCCAGAAGCGGAAAGCGTGGCATGTCCTCGCCGGGATTTCCACGTGCGCTCCACAGCGGGAGTTTGAGCAGTCCCAGAAATGCCAACAAGGTGCGAGAAACGGGTTTCCATCTCTGCTTGCTTCCACTACTGCCTTCCAACCAGGGCAGGGAAGGAGCTGGTCTGACCCTGAGCGGAGTCAGACGACGTGCGACCCGGGTTTTGAAGCTCCGGTGGAGTAAAGGGTCCCCTGGAAGTCAGCGGAGGAGCTGGTGTTTTGCATTTGGTCTCTTGCTCTCGAGAAGTACGTTGGTTTTCTACGGAAGCTTTAAAGATGCTGAGACTGCGTTAATTAGAAGTTGTCAAGATACGGCAAGAGGCGGTGCTGTCATCAGAGAGATGTAGAAGCGTTACAGAAGGCTGGTAGCAAAAGGCAGGTAGGTGTCTGTCATCCGCAGAAGCGAATGCAGGCCCATGGGCCTTACAGCAAAATCTTATTTGTTGCCTTCCCTGGCGACGAGGCACCGTCCCAAACCTGCAGCAAAGTCGGCTATGCTGGAAGCAGACATTCAGATGGCTGCTGGTTTCACAGCAAGAATATATTCAGTTGCTAATATTGTAAATGCTTCGTGGTAAATTTTTATAGCAATAGCATTTTATGTAATTCAGAGATTTTAAGCTAAATCTCTGAAGCCATATTTCAGGTGCTATATACTCTCTAAGCCGTATTTCAGGTGCTATATACTCCGATTTCTACCCCTGCCCTCCTGCTAGGTAAGGTGTAAACCCGACCAAAGCCTCGCCAAACTTCTCGGGAGAAAACGCTTTTGAAAACCCCCGCTTTGGGAAGGCAGCAAGCCGATGAAAGGGAGCTTAGCCTGCAACTTTAAGGCTGTAATGAACCAGGCTAATAAATTACCTAATGTCACCTTAGAATAGGTCCGCGGCCGCCTGTCACACAGCAGCACATCAAGCCGGAGATGCACAGTCGGTCTCTCCTAACCTTTGTACCTCCTCCCTCTAACCAGGGAACTAGTTCTGGGAAAGACCAGGCCTGCAAAGTCCTGCAAAACCAAACGGTAAAATATTAATAAGCCGAAGATTTGCTGAGAGGTGTCATCGGGGGAGAGCGCTGCTGCCCCTCCGCACGAAGGGAGCGGCAAACAGGGCTTCTACGCAGAAAATTTTGCCCGACCAGTTTTTTTTGCATGCAAAAATGCAGATTCAGCAGCACCAAAACGGTTTGTGCACACATGCCAAACTTGTCATTTATAAAACCTCAAAAAAGCTCTGACAAATGCTGAAGCTGTTAGTTTTGACACTTCTGACATGAAACACTTTGATTTTTCATTTTGAAACTACTTTGTGTTCAAAATGTCCTTTAATTTTATTTTCAAGCAAGGGGGTGTGTGTCTTTTCTTATTCCCCCAAAAAATCAAAATTGAAATGAAATCTTTGGATTGACTCAAATTGAAATTGTTCTTGGATTTTTGGTTTTACCAGTTGTTTTTTCTTCTTAGATGTTTGTGTTTG
>JANZLQ010000037.1:19572979-19601708 GCA_026212715.1 Elanus axillaris | reverse complement strand
CACCCCTCCACCCCCCCATAGCAGCATGTTTTCCCACCTGGCGAGCGGTTCAGCGGAGATACGATATGCAATAGGAGCCAGAAGGCATTTGCTAAGCGGAATTTATAAACGTTGTGCACTAGAGATCGGCAGCGTCTTTGCGACTGTTCTTAGAGGTCCTGGCAACCAAACTTTACTGAAATGCTTAGAAAGGTACGGCCGGGCTCGGGAGACCTTGACTTCGCGCCGTTGAGGACACGCGTAAGTGCTTGGCCGTGCTAAAGCACAGCGGTGTTTAAGTCGCGACTTTGTTCTTCTGTTGGCCAAATCCTTGTCAAATGTCTCCTTGCAATAAGAAACGAAAAAGATCTTGTGCTTGCTAGAACTGCTTGCTTTTGCACTGACAAAAACGCTGCTCGCAGCCTGCTGCTCTCACAAACTACTGCGCCGTCTGTCTCCCACGGCTCGTGGTGTATTGGGAATTGCAGCTACCGTAGGTAAGAAGGGGATGCCAGTGTATGTAGAGGGGGGGAAAAAGTAGGGTGGAATAAAGCATGCAGTCATTAGAGGAAAAACTTAATTGCGGGAGCTCTGTAGTCTTTTGATTTAGAAAAAGAAGTATTACATTTTGGGGCTGTAGTGGAATCAGCTGTTCTATTTTTAGGAGATCAGATATTTGTTGGTTGGGATGTCTGGAGTGTTTTAACATGTGCTCTTTTTTTCTTACTTCAGCACTGGAGCTACCAAGTCAGAGAAGCTGCTGGCTCTGATCGCGTGCAGTCTTCTTTGCAAATATGCTCTAGGGTTTTGTCTTTCTATTCTCCTGGCACCGATCTCTTCCATGCATGCAAGTGAACAGGCTCATGTCTAATGGCTGTTTGTATGTGGCAAGTATCCAGGATAATCTCGATAACTTTTTGTTCAGCGCCATCCTGAAAATGAAGATAGCGTTCCATGTAAAACGAGCAAAGAGAAGAGCCTGGGCAAAATCAGTTTCTCTCCAAGAAGGCGTCTGGTACCTGAGGAGGACTAAATAATTTTTCTCCTCTCGTTGACCCTTCCTGTGCTGTTTTTAAAACATCTCCATTTTAGTGCCTTGAAATTGCAATTAAGTTGTAGTAATTTAAGATTATTGCAAGAGTGCAAAGGGCATAGAAGCTCTTTAGAAGTCTCATCTCAACACTTAATGCTACTCAGTCAGGGGGTTAAATGAGTTTCCTCATTGTGAGTGCTTAAAGTAACTAAATCGTAAACAAAATTTATACCATATTCTGACAACTAATAATCTATTTAAATTACATTAAAGTATGTGTGTGAAAATTTAATTAAAGACAGAAATACTGTCAAGCCCTGTAAATATCTTGACAGATCTACTGAAATGGAACCCATATCGTAAAATATTTACATATATCTGATAGGCTGCGGTGTTTCTGGGAGTGCTATTCTGAAACTAATTGTGGGCTTTTTTCCCTCCCAGTTTCCCATTCAGTTGCAATGGTCTCGGAAAGCGACACAAATAAAATACCCAGAATGTTTTATTCGCGTGATTCTCCAGTGTATTGTTTACCGCTAATCGCGCTCTCGGTACAATACTTGTCACTGTCGTGTTTTTATTAGAAGTGCCTATTTCCTCGGTAAGTTAGTTTAGCAGTGCTGTTAATTGAGAGGTACGCTGAAAACGCAGGCTCCTTGCGCGGCGGGATAACGCTGCGTAGTATTTGCAGCGTGGCAGCGCTGGATGTGCAAACTCTTAAGTCAACTTTCCTCTGGATGTCTGGCCCAGGGCATGGTGCTGCAGGGTCCCTGGCGCTGTTGTGACTGTTGATTTAATTGACTTTTCAGGTAGAAAGCGCTCGGGACCTTTTTTTCCAAATTTTTGAAGTCTATACGGAAGCGTTTCCCGGAGAGCTGCTACGTGCGCTTGCCGCACAGGACCCTTCCTGGTGGTGCGGCCGCAGCGCCTCTCCTTTGCGGTACGTGGTCCTGGCTGCTTTCGAGATGAGGAACGTTTTGCCCTGGATAAAGCTGGGTCTGGCTGAAACTTCAGCCATGCTTTGGTCCTTCTTAAAACCCGCCGGCTGGGATTCTCGCAGGTGGCCAAAGGCAGGAGAACTTGCTGGGAAGCTGCAGGACGAGCCGTGCTTTCTCATCGCCCGGTCACGGGTTGGGGCCAACTCCTAGCTCTCCTTGCCTGGGGTCCACATCCCTGGAGCCGCAGGGTCGCCGGAGGAGGGTGAGGATTTGGCTGTGGAGAGAAGGATGGGGTGGGAGCGTGGTGCTGCGGGTGCCGGGGAGCACCGCCAGCCCGACAGAAGGTGGCACAGTTCGGCAGGTTGGCTGGAGCCTCTCACGGCATCGTTAGTTTTCCCCTCTTCGCCAGACATTTCCTTTCACGTTGGATCCGAGGCTTAGCTGTACTTCCCGATCAGTCTTGTCATCTTGTTGCTAACAATTAGGGTCAAGTGTCTTTCCTTGGGCTCTCCGCGGTCTTCGTGGTGGTGTCCCTCCCCCAGCTCCTAGGCTAAGCTGTTTGTTCATTAATTAGTAGATGGGGCATATTAACACATCAGTAAATCGGAGTAGTCAGACTTCCCAAGGCATCTCGGGAAACTCTCTCCAGTTTTATGTGACCGGACATGCACTATTGCTGATTTAGATAGCGGAGCCGATGATGCCAAAGTGTTGTTAAGAGAGAGATAAATAGAGAGAGCCCAGCAGTAAGCAGAATGTCATGTCTCTATTAAAAAGCTTGTGATAAAGGAAGATAAAATGGTGAGGGGGGATTGCTGGTGTGTTCGGAGCAGCCACTAAACATCTGATGGCAAAAATCGATGCCCAACTCCCCTTCCTGCAAACCCCTTGCCCGCAGAATTGGTGCCTGAGCCTGGGTTTGCTTGCAGCAAGCGCTGGAGCCCTGAAAGGACTTTTGTTCTTGCCAAAAAGGCGGCCGGGGGGTTCTCAGGGATTCAGGAGCTGTCTGAGCCGGGATTCAAACCTCCCTCCCCGGTTCCCTTTGAAGTGGCTGCCCCTGTTCCGCCGCGACGCGGTGTTCCCGGGACGCTGATGGAGTTGTTCCAGGCTCGCGCCAGGGCTCGCTGCGCCATGCTGCCGCGTACCTCGGTTTCCCTGGCCACCTGCGGTTCTGGCGGTTCCCGTCCGGAGGTCGGTCCTTGGCTTCACGGCGGAGTTACAGCGATGCAGGTTTTTGTATGTTGGAGTCTTTTTCTTGGCCGGGCGCAGAGGCTGCTCTGCAGAAGTGAAAAATGTAACTGATCATAAAGAAATGAGTGGTCGCAGCAGACGAGAGGGGAGCGGCATTCATTTTACCGGTTCTGTAATGAAACATGCAGTAAAACGTTAAATCATCGCAGCCTTGTTTGCTGAAAGGATGTTAATCATTCCATTAAGAAGGATTAAGTAATTAACTGATATTTCTTTAGGAACCAGTGTCAGTTTTCAAAAGCATCTTCCTAGTGGTGTACAGTGAATGCGAAGTTTATGTTTCTTCTCTTTCTGCTGCTGGAGAGCTGGGAGGTGAGTGTGAGCGGGACACTTCTTCCCAAGAAACTTTTGGGAATGCCAGGGGAGCAGAAATAGTTTTGGTTTTGTTTTTTTTTTTTTTTTTTGCAACCGAGATCTGCTATTGTAATAGTCTTTGGATTGCAAGGTTGTCTTTTATGACTTCTGTCAGCTGGGCCCGTTGCAAGCCTTATTTCAGGAGTAGTCTGTTTGGGATTAAGAAGTTAAAACCTTCCTGAAGTGTTCATCTTGGTGCTTGCATTTTTTTAATTTTTTTTTTTTTAATAATAGCTTTTATGTTGTAATAGTAAGCTTGCTGACAGTGAGGCTTGAACTCTATCTTCTCTGAACCTCGTGATGAATTTTTGTTAGCCAGTAGGCAGCTCGCTTAGCTCGTCCAGCCCAGTTCCCACGTTTTATACTTGCGCTGGAAGGAAAAATTCCATTAAAATCGATGGTGTAAATCCTCCTTTCCTCCTGTGGCAGAAATCCCCTTAAAAGCAGTGGCAGTGCAGGGGGCCATGGGGCATCACGGAGCAGCTCCTGGCGTTGGGCTGTTCGGAGGATGTCGAAGCCGGATTTGGCCGGGAACGGCCAAGTCGGGGGGGGAGGATGTGGCCGACGAGGCTTTTGACGTTGGCTGATGCTCAGTGAGGTCAAAAGTGCATTTTGGAGAGCATGTACATGCAGATGGAGGAGCAGGTGGGCAGGGGAGAACAATGACAATATTTTTCACCATTTCATTTCTGAAGGATCAGATTGAAGCCCCTGGACGGCGAGAGGTGCAGAGGCTGGGGAAGCATCTGTGTTAGCGCTTCTGCGTCCGGTGCTCCCGAGCACGCTGCCTTTCTTCCAGGGCTTGATCCATTTTTTGCCTCGACTGAGACTGTGGAATTTGGCATTAACCTCATCAAATCGCTGCCATTTCTCCTATAACGGCCCCAACTTCTAATATCGCAGTTAGCGATGCTGAAACTGTACCCAAACCGAAATTTTCTCTGAGTGATATGAATTCTGCCCAGCAAATAGCATAATACAGTGGCACCAATTGCATTAGTATCGATACTTTCAGCTTTCATAACTGCTCTGCTTCTCCAGTAGGGCTCCTTCCGACAGTATCGTGCAAACTCGGTTGATTAGTGTACTGTAAATGATTCCTCCCCCTCGGGTGAATTTCATAAATAGGTGGATTTCCATGTGTAGTATACTAGACAGCCAGATTTTGCGTTGGTTATGTGGCCTAAGCCCCAGATACCTCTGTTGAAATCATGGGAGCTTCCTTGGGTAGGCTGAGTTTAAGAAAAAAAAAAAAGAAAAAAAAAGAAAAAAATCAGTTTGGCTCAGAGAATAAGATCTTCAAATAGTCATGTGCGTAACATATAATAAGAATCTATCTGGTTGTTCGTACAGAACATCATAGCCTGTATCTACCTTCACAGACCTAGAGAGATTTTTCTCAGTAAGTTTTGCAATAGTAGTAATGTGTTAACAACTTCGGTAATTTATTTATTTTAATCAGAGAGTTGTGTCAGGGGCCTCATCCTGTTCTGGTTGAATTAAATGAGCGCTGGGAGAAGGTGACTCTGAAATAGCTTATAGTAAATTGGATTTGTTAGTTTTAAATGATATGCGTGCACGTCGACGTTCACAGAATGTCTGTTAGGTTTGCAAAGCTCCTGAGCTGTACGTTTCGAAAAGTGAAAAGGTATTTTTCAGTGATAAATTACTTGTTACTTAAAAGGCTTTGAAAGAGGAATGTCCAAAGCATGCAGCATAATTATTGTTTGTACAGGTATTTTAAAGTTATTCTCTGCCTAACCCATCTGAGTTTTCTGAAGGCCGGTAGTGTAGGGAATGGTGGTCTTACTCGGGAAGCCTTTCTCATCTGTCATTTCAGTTACAGGATTTAACTGAGAATGGGAGAAACCCATCTTTTAGCTGATGTCTTACCATTTACATTTGTTCTGGGTTTTTTTTTCTTCACTGCTATAAAAGCAGTATCTACAGTACTCAACAAATACTGTTTCATGAAAGTTGAAAGGGAGCGTTACCTGTGAATTAAACTAAAATACCTTAAGCCTATCCAGCACATTCCTAGCATTAAACAGTCGGAGAAGACTAGATAGTTCCTATTTATTTTTCACATTGGCTGGAATATGGTCTTTCCAGAAAAAGGTCCTCAGACGGTTGAAGGCGAAACCTGATTTTTCAGTGAGTGCTTTGTATTTGCTGAGGAATTCGGATTGTGCAGAAGCATGTAGCATGGAAATGGAAATTTATTAACTAGGATTTCTAGGGATTATAATAGATGCCATTAGGTAGAGGCACGCTCATAGAGAGGTAAACTAGTAAATCTGAACAAACTGAAAAATAGTAGCTATAGGCGTCTGGCTCTGTTATCAAACTTGCTGCATAAGCCAGAGTTTATGCACTGTGATAATGCTAATGACCAGCAGAGCCAATGATGCATGACTGGAGGAAATCAGTGGTATAATCGGAGAAAGTTATCAGGTTTTTGTCATTAAATATTAGTGATAAATAATACACTTCATTTTGAGTAGATAGGACGTATTTAATTCTGATGTGGAGAATTTCAATTTAATAAGGAGCATTGCCGAGTAAAATTATAATCTTTTGTAATTTAAAGGGAAAAATAAAACCGCATTTGTTTCAGCAGAATCTCTGTCGGCTGCCATCCACTGCTGTTTGTCTTCACTGGTGTCTGGTAGCGAGGAATATCTTTGCAGCTATTTGAGACGGCTGTTTGTAGCAGGGTGTTTTATCTAAGTTCTTAGTTTGTGGAACACGGAACTAATTACATGAGACTAGAATCGAAGGGGATCTGTTTAGTATAAACTAGGTATCT
This sequence comes from Elanus axillaris, assembly GCA_026212715.1. NCBI lineage: Eukaryota > Metazoa > Chordata > Aves > Accipitriformes > Accipitridae > Elanus > Elanus axillaris. The sequence continues at coordinate 19,595,344 of JANZLQ010000037.1, read as the reverse complement.
TCTTTCATGTTCTGCTTAAAAATTTGAGTATTGCGGCAAATCTAAACTGTGTGCTCCATGCAGAGGTTCCCCTAGAAGACAGTCCGCCTGTCCAGGCAGTAACAGAAGGAAAGGGACGAGGACAAAAAATACAGAGAAATTAGATCTTGTTTTGCAAGTTATCTTTTAAGTCAGTGGGAGAATAAGGAAGAGAAGTATAGCTTGAACTGAAGTAAGAGGGATATTAATAGCCTCTATAAAGGACAGTTTGCACCAGGAAAAAAAAGAAAAAAAAAATCTGGCTGGCTTTTTTTAGCGAAACAGGCTAACACCCAGTGTAAATCTGTGTCATTAACTGAAGCAGTGCGTGATTCTTAGAGCATCGCTTTCCCCCTTGTGAGCCTTTGCCTGTGGAGGCGCGTCCCCTGGGCTAGAGGCACACGTGGTACAGTTTCTACCTTAGGGAGACTTCGCTTGCCAGCCGCAGGACCTCTGCCTGTGTCAGCCCGCGGCCCCGTTGAAGCAGATGCTGCCAGTTTTGCCCAACGAGTGGCTTTGTAACGTGGCCAGGATCTTCCCACCACCCCTCGGAGTCGTGCTGGAACGCTGAATCTCAGCTCAAGTTTCCAGAATTAGATGGCACAGTGAGTAAACACAGCGTACTTGCCAGTTCTCACATCCTCTTTTGCAGCAAGTATTGCAGCAAATCCTGCAAGTTTGACTCATCTCCGAAGTTCTTCACTGCTTTGAAGCAGATCTCATCTGCCTTTTGAGAAAGAGCTGGAAGTCTGGCCGCATCTCCTGAGCGCACAGTCCTTCTGTACGTGAACACAGTTGGCTTCTGCATAAACTTGGGCAGCTCTGAGTAACTTTAGCTGGAGTTATGTGCCCGTATGTAAGGGTAAAATTTGGCCTGCAGTCTTCCTTTATTGAAAGCCTTATGGAAATACTTTGTTTTCACTATGCACAAATATTTACATTCTGGTGGGAAGATTTCCCCCCCTCCATTTCTTTGGTTTTTTGTCCCCGGCTCTATGTCATAAGCACAAGGAGGGGGTGGAAGATATTATGCATAATGCCCTGTCAGTTAAAAAAATGAAGTTCAGGTTTTTGACTGGTATTTCTCATAGGTCCAAAAGAAAAAAAAAAAGTCTGCCTGTAGTGGCAGCATTGTCCACGTGTCTGATTGCAGCAAGCCATCCAGGGTAGGATGGGGATCCTGCTTAATGCTGTGGGTAAAATGGAAGCGGAAGGGCATACAGAGCAGAAAACTTTTCTGGGTAAATAAAAGTAGTGTCAGGTACAGCCCCCGTTTTTAAGAACAGCATTTCTTAATGTTTCTGTTCATCGGCGTTGAATCACCTCCGCGTGTCAACCTCTGCCTGGTGGATGCTCTCAGCAGATTGAGGAGGAGGACACATTGCTCTGCGAGTGCATTACAATGGTCCGCACGTGTGCCGTGACTCAGGTGCGCTCACAACTTCATGACATGCATCAAATGAGAATTGTTTCCCTGGAAAGCCTTTCTCTCCCTTGTTTTTTTTCCTCAGATGAAGGCTGACGCTGCTTTCACAGACTATTTGACAGTGTGCTTGGTGCTGTATAGAATGAGGGCTCGGTTCACGTTGCAGTTAAGTAGATTTAGGAGGCAGGTGCTGCGGGAGCAGATCTCTCTCTTGTCCTTGGGTGCATCCCATCGCGTCCCCCATGCTTCAGCTGACTCCGTCTGACCCAGAGGTGAGACCATGTGGGAAGCTAGACCAGCAGAAAACTAACTTAAGCAGGAAAACAGTATTTTCTGCCAGTTGCGCATCCTCGTTGGACTCTCTGGAGGTCAGAGGAGGGACCCAGGGGTCAGGGCCACCTCCGGCCTTTTGGTTGGTTTCACTGCAATGGGAAGCCTGGGCTGAAGCTTTGTGTCCAGACCCGCTCTTCTTCCTCTGGGCAGAGGAGTCCTCCCCTCCTTGCCCAGCTGCCCTGGGGCACGCTCCCAGCTCTGCTCCTGATGGGCCCACCCTGCCAAAGCCAAGGCAAGTATAGGTTTTCGTTTAATTGTTAATTTAACGGTGCTCCCGTAGGTACTAAAGGTGTTAATGTGCACATACTGAAAAGCTCGGCGTCATGTTTTCTTTGGGTTTTTTTCTTCCCTGTTAGCGGTAGATGATGAGCTGGTCCAGCGGCTGGATATTTTTGATAAGGGCAGAGAGATATCCAGGTTACTACCTGCTGTTGTTTCTTATTCCTTTTATAATACTTATCTGCGCGATAATCAAATACAGCTGCCCATAAAACTGGGATGAAACCGCGTCCAGCCTGCTAGCTGACTTCTAAGTTGAAGAACAGAAGTCGATAAGGAAACAACACGGCCAGAGCTCAGTGACGTCACGCGGGTTTACACCAAAAAGGGTCTGACCCGTGGCCGCTCTTCACTCGCTGTTGCGCAAGGTGCACGTGTCGGATGTGCCGTGGTGCGAGATGGCCGGGAGCGTGGCCGCCGGCGCAGGGACGGCCTTGCGGAGAGCCGCCGGCTCCCGCCGCGGCAGGGCCGCCTGCGAGCCCAGGTGTTGGCAGCGACGGTCGTTAGTGCCGCGCAGGCCGCGCTCAGGCTTATATTGGGGGTTTGATAAAGCTTTAAATAGGGTTTATGGTTTTATTGCCTCCAAAATGGGCGCAGGTGCGTGTTAGCAGGAAGTGAAACTGGAGGAGCCCTGAGGGAGCCTCGCTCGAGCCGTGCCAAGCAGGTACGGCCTACGAGTGTTATCACCTTCCTGATAACCTGGCGTGGTGTCGGCATTCACACGTGTCACGGGGATTATGGGGGTGAAGTCATGCAGCGGTTTGGCAGGGACCTAATCCCTCTTCCAGGCATTACGGGCCGGTTGTGTGCTCGGGCTCGGCCTCCCTCCCTGCGTGGGGGGATCTTCTCGCCCCCGAGAGCTCGCCTTGCTGGTCCGTCCCCGCGTGCCAACGGGAAGGGATCGGTAGAGCGTTTCGGGAGGGCTTAGCATCACAGAGCGGCGTTGCGGCGTCCCTGGTTCTCTCCAAGCCTCGCTGCAGAACCGGTGTCTGCTGGCCAGGCGGGATGAGGTTGGTCCGTGCCCCGTGGGTTTTCCTTCAGGGCCGATGGATAATTTTGGAGGAGGCTGGAAGCGGCAGGAACGTCGGCGGTGCGAGGAAAGGCCGGGTGCCCGCTGGACAGCCCGAGGAGGCCGGCCGCGGCGGTGAGCCTGGGGAAGCGAGAGCGAGACCGGCACCCAGCTGCCCGCCTTGGGGCCTCCCTGGTGTTGCAGAAAGTCATCTGCCTTCTTCAGCTGGCGGCCCCCTTAACTACCCATTTTTGCATGGTCTTGTTGAGGAATTTGAATGTGCTGTCTGTGAAGCGAAGCATCAAAGCATTAATCCTCACTTTTAATTATTACCTTTATTTTTGGAAAGGAGTAGCAGTCAGAATAAAATACTTCGCAGGAACACAATACTGATTATCCACCTTTTCTTCCTCCTTGGTTTGTGCCCGGCTTGAGTTGCCAGGTCTCCCCAGGGGTGCCCGGTGTGCAGGTGAGCAGAGCCGCAGTCCTGGACCGCTCCTGTCCCTACCCCATCTCTTCACCGAGTGTTGAGGCTTCATATTCTGCCTGTGCAATTATACACACTCCTAACTATTGCTTACCTCGAGTTAGGGTTATTCCCTCTTTGTTCCCGTGTGTCAGCACCACATCTGATTGCAGCCTTGATTGCTCTCCGTGCTGCTGTATTTTTCCTTCTCCTCCTAGAGCAGTCGGAGGGTTTGTTGAAGGGAGAGCCCAAGGCAGCGCAGCTCTGCCAGGGTACGGGCTCTCCCGCTTACCAGGCTGCACGCACAGCGAGTGCCTGGAAAAATGCCCCTCCAAGTCATTCCGAATTAAGTGTCACAGACAGAAGCAGTGATGAAGCTCTGTGAGGAGATCTGTGACTTGATCCAAGAATTATGTGATGGAGAGAAAAGCAAACTTCTCATCCAAGACGTGGAGGCTATTGGTGCTCCTGCCCTGGGGTGCTCCAGTGCAGCCATCCGAAGGCTGCGGAGATCTCCACCGTCTCACCCGTGCCCCAGCCAGTACCCGTCGCTGTGGTGCCATAGCCAGGAGACCCCGTGCAAGCTCTGATTGCTGTTGGTGAAGTTGCCAGGGGTGGTTAGCAGCTGAATCCGGCTGTACAAGCAGTGAATTTCCCAGTAACTAGCTAGCGAGAAAATACCATGGATCTGCATGTGTTCCCCACACCTGGATATGCCGTGTTTGTTACCGTCAAGGTAAGTGAGGTAAACCCAGAGCAGTCTTTATGAGTGAACTCAGTTGTACTCTAGTTCTCAAAGCAAGCCAGCAGCAGGACCTCCGAAGGTGCAGCTGTGATGACAGCTACTGCTGCAAGGCACCTCAGGGCTTGTGGCTTAGAGGGGTTTCGGTAGGTGGCTTGGAGCTCTGCTGTGCGGCCGTAGCAGGGGGTCTTTGCCCACCCGCCCCGTGTACTATGCCAGTGTGCTTGCATTGCGATGAGAGTTATTTCGTGGTACCCCATCGATAAATGAAGCGCTTTCCGGAGACCTTGAGCACGCTGCCCCGTGCCCCACTGTCCTTCGTGGGGACTCTGCATGCACTGGATGCCACTGAGTATATCTGTTAGGTGAGTGGGAATGTGCAGGAGGAGACTGAGACTTCTGAATGGTAGAAATTAGGCTGAGGAGGAGAAATTAATAGGAGAAGGCAAATGCAGAAATCTTGCATTCACACGGCTCGTTATCCAAACCTGCTATCATGGCAAAGAAATGGGAGGAACCTCCGTCGGCAGCTGGGATGTCCGATGCCAACAGTGTAGGGTATGTCTTCCAGTGTGCCTTAAAAAAAACCAACCCAAACATTAGGCAGTAGTTTACTACCTCTTGGTTTTAAATAAGTGTAGTATTGAGCGCAAATTAAGAACAACCTTGAAACTGCACAGATTCATAAAACTGTACACTGGAATTTTAAAAATTACCTCCATTGGAATCCTGGAAGCATCTGTTACATAATTAATGCACTTAAAAATATATTCTATTTATGATTAATCCAGGACTGTGGTGTGTGCTAGTTAAATGTCTGGATCCCAGGGTGCAACGCGAGGAAAGAAATGCAGTTGTAATCTATTTGATGGTTATAGGAAAGGACATTTGCTACAAATAAATACATTTTCCTTAGTCTTTTTATTTGTCAGGGCCAAGCTTATGTCTGTTGTGCCGAGTTTGTTGACTGGTAAATGTTTTGAGATTTATGCTGATAATTTTGTAGACCTACTGGAAAAAATAACTCAAGAATAATTAGGGAGATTGACCATACAGCAATGTACCACATGTGTGACAGCGTTACTGGGTTGATGATCTTGGGTATGGTATATGCAATTAAAAGTGCTAAGGCTCAGTACTGTGAAGCTTTTCAAACACTCTCTGAGATATACAAATGCTTTAGGGGATGTGTGTTTCCCAAAGGATAACTTGCCAAAGTTACTGGATGCCTTGGGTCTCCTCTCCAGAGACTGAGACCTCCTGAGTGAGAGTGGTGGAGTAGGCACAGCAAGCACAAGTATGATTTGACAAGCCTCAGTTTGCACAGGTTTTTTTTTTATCAGGAAGGTTTTGGGGGCTCTGTAGCCTTATTTTTTTGGAGACTTTTGAGTTGGCACCCAGCCACCGGGTCCTGGAACAGTTTCTGGCATTGCATTTCCTCTTGACAGATTTTTTTTTTTTTTTTTCTCTTTGCTCTCTGTTTCTGTTCCCTTTTTTCCCTCCCCCTTCATCTGACCACTTGTCTTGTCAGGTTGGTGCAGGATCATACTGTGTAAAACCCGTTTCTTCTTCCATCTTATTTTCATTACTGTTTTGTAAAAGCCTGCAAGCTGTTACGATTGCCCATCGCCCTGTCGTGTTCCAGGGTGGCGGTCCCACGTTGTGGTGGGCTGTGAGTCCTGCGTTTCCCTGCCTGCCTCGAGCTGGCTGAGCATCCTGGCTGCAGCGGCGAGAGCTACACGGTGCTGTGGAAGCCTGCAAAAAGGTCCCTTTCCAAATGATGTAGTTTTTAACTTGTCATGTGTGTTGGCTCAGGAAACATTTTGAGATTGAGCGCTGCAGGTCCTGTTGCACCTGGTCTAGCCTATATCGCTGCTGCATTATGAAAGGAGTTACCTATATTGAAACCGTACGTGCTCTTCAGTGTACCAGCGTGCCAAGACACAGCATGGTGTGGAGGTTGGCACCTCTACCAGTTGGGCTCTGCCCTAGTGCCCTAGACCTGCAGCGGAGACAAGGTAGGGGTGGGGAGGAGAAAATGGTTGTCTCCCAGTTGCCTTTGATGTCTCCATGTCCGTCCGTATGGTCTTGCGGTGCCGTACCCAGTATGGATGCTGGAAGCATCGTTGCAGATTGCCCGTTGCAGAGACGTGCGAGGCGTACGGCAGCCTGACTCGGCTCCGGCGTCTTCTCCCTGAGGCTGTCTGCATTGCCAATACTGGAAGTGAGTTACTAATGAACTCAGGTTTCCACTTACTATCGGTTGTCTTCAATTGTTTCTGCACTTGAGAGTCCCTGATGTCCCTTCAAAATGTAATGAGGGAGGAGCGAGCCTCGGTTTGTGAAACAGAGACGCTGTAGCCTGTGTCGAGAAAACTCTTACCCGTGGACTGTGCTTTTGGCTCTGCCTCGCCATTAATCTTGATGGAAGCATTACTTCTGACTTTTCCCACTGTATAATGCAAACCCTTGTTATCTTTGCAGTGTACTCAGCATGGGCTTTTCCTTTAGTCCTGAAGAGAGATGGATGTTCAGATGCATGTGCGCCAGACTGTATTTCTAGCAAATTGGGACCCCCCCAAAAAATTGATTACTATTGGTGACTTAATTTTCTGTAAACTAAAGAGCCCCAAAGAGAAACCCGCTTCAAAAGCTCTTTGTTTCTTCCTTTTTTTGTTTTTTAACAAAGGTTATGTTCTAGTTGTATTTCAGTGGTCTAAGGTTTCAGCCACTTTCTTTGATACCAATTTGTGTGAAGGCAGTTGTGTCTGACAGAAGGAAATGATAAAATCTATGAATTAAGGCAAAGGATGAGAAGGGCAGTGGGTAGCTTGAAATGGAGACGTGTTCGGGTCTAATGAGTATTCCTACGAGCGAACCCCAGTTCCTCTGCTCGTTACGGGCCAGATCAGCGATGTTTGGCACGTTTAATGGATTGGGGTGGGTGGCTGATAAAAACAAAGAATAAGATTTTAGGGAAAAGCAGAATCTGGTGACTAGAGTGGTGCAAGTTTATTTTTAGAACTCGATTGCATTTGAGTCGCTAGCATTAGAAAAACTTCTTAGCTTGCATTATACTGCGAATTTCTTTATTTTTAAAGTGGAAATTTTGCAAGCTGACGTTTTGCAGCATGCGTAGTACGACTTGGCTGACAGCATTGTCTGGCAAAAGAAATAACCAAATTATTATTCAGTCATGGGTTTTTAACAGCCGCAAAGCAAGTGGATGTTAACTAAATGATGCAATTTATTCCCTTCCTGCTTATTGCCAGCTTGCCTATTACAGAGAGACTGCCAGCTTTAAATAAGTGGTACCCAGATGGTAGTCGCATGACGCCCACTTGGTTACAGAGCCTAAGCAGGGAATAACTCGGCAGCCACTACAAGCTGTGGGTCAATTGAGGGGGAATGCCTGTTGCTTCACAGTTTTGCATATGTAAATCTGTTAATGTTATGTCAGTATTGTGCGGTCTAAACACAAGCATTGCCTTTCTCTGGGGCCCAGATGAACTTGGATCGCCGCCCAGTTAATGAGGAGCCGAGTGCGGAGCGGCAGTCGGAGGCTGCCGCCGCCGTTCGCTTCCTCGGCGTGAACTTGCCGCATCCCGGATGCTCTCCTCCAGCAGCGCTGCCCGGGGCTGGCGAGGCCGCCCGGATCGACGGGGCGAACACCCCCTCTATTTTTAGCCCCGGCACGGAAGAGAGTTGGCTTGGCCCGGCTGACGTTTTCTTTCTGTCTGCCACACTTCTGCGCACGCCTTCATCGACTGCAGATGTGGCGCGCAGCCGCCTCCGAGAAGTCATGAACTGTGTCGTCTGCGCCCTTTAACAGCCAACATCTGCTGCGGCTGCCTGGTGGAAGCGGCATGGAAACAATTTTGGGGAGAGCGCCGAAGTTTGGCCCTACAGACGATCACTTTATATTAATTGCATCGAGATAGTTACTGTATGGGGCGGGTTTGAAGCCGATCCCCCCGCCCCCCCCTTTTTTATTATTGTTTTAAAAGCAGTAGTTAAAATTGTTTGACATGGGAATGCTTTTTATTGTTGATCATTTCTGGTTCTGAAAAGTTTTATTACAATGGGTGAAAACAACAACAAAAAAAAGACCCGTAAAAAGCTGTGGCTGTAATATGCTTAAAGGCTAAAAAAGTACCAACAGTGTTGATTTAACCAAAGAAAGTGTTCCTGGAGGTATTGTAAATTTTATGTGCCAGATGAAAAGCATTAAGTGTGTTATTTTTCACGAAGGAAAAACATTCTGATTTTTAACCATTTCGTAAATTATATTAATGCCGTAATACGGCTTAAAAAGTCTTGGGCCTGTTCCAGGAGCGCTCGCTCCGTGAGCAGGTCCCACGGGGGTGCGGGTCGGGGGCCCCTGCCTGGAGCAGGGTTGGGTGCAGGGACTTGGCGAGCAGAAATCTGTCTTTTTGGGCAGAGCACTCTGTCGTCACTTTCCTGCCCCCCCCCCCCCTTTTCTTCTTATTTGGAGGTTGCAAAAGAGCATTTTAAATGCAGCAAGAAGAAAGCCGAGGAAGAAAATAAGCTGCTTTGGAATGTAGTGGAAAGCTGAGATGCTTCAGAATTTTATCTTTATTTTGCTAATTATTTGTCGTGAAGATCTGAGTTGATTCCCTGAGATTTCTTTTAAGCCTCTTAGAGTCATTTTTTTGGCTAACGGTAATTTTCCTGCGCCTGATGTTTCCCAGCTAGAGTGTTGTGGTGCTGCTTGCTGGCACGGCCAGGGAAATAAGCTCAAGCTTCAGAACGTGGACTGGCAAGGGGAAAAAAGTGACGAGGAAAACCAAAGGGCCTGTAAACGCCGTAGGCGTTGCATGGAGGGTTTATAACTTACAGGCGAGTCTGTCATGCCCATCGCTTGGGCTGGGATGGGAATTTGTGCAGCAATTGTCCCTTTTGATGGAAAATTAGTTAGCAGTTGTTGAAGAGCCTGTAGCAAATTCTTACACAATAAAGGTAAATCAAGCTAGGCATTGGCTTATATGTGATTTTTTTTCAGATCCCTATATTAGCGTGAGAACTATAGCTTACCCTACTGGAACTTAATTAGGCAAACAGAATGCTATGTTAGCAGACACTTACAAACCCAGTGTGCTCAGGACTAGATTCAAGTAAGTTAATAAGAGTTATATTAGGTGTTTCTAATGGTACTTGCAATTTTTCTAAAATAAATGCTGTCTTTGGTAATAACCAACCCACACCTTTTTGGGTAATAGTTTAATTGAAAGGCTTGATTGTGTCCATTTAGTCACAGAGGATCCTTTCTGCCGTGCGGTATGTTAATGCAAGTCTCTTTGTACCCTTTATGTTTGGTTGTCTGATGTAAAGCCCCTATAGGAGAAGAACTGGGATGAGAGGAGGAGACAGTCTGTTGTGGAGTACACTCAGAAGAGCCAGCAGACACAAGCAGAACAAATCTTCAGAGTCAGTGTGGGTGTAGGGGTGTGTGACTGTTTGTGTGTAATGTCTTTAAAATGCCAATAGCTTATGCCTTTTGAAGGCTCCAAATCATAGCTGTCATATTAGCTATACCATTTCCAAAAATAATGCCAAGAACAGTCTGATACTGATTGTCGAAAAAAGCAGCATTATTCTGTGGTACTTTTTTTGGCTTCTAACATCCCCATTTAAAACAGGTGTTCCATGCAATGTTCCTCAAAAAATTGTTTCCTGAAAGGATTGTGATTCTTAACTGAAGGTATTTTCTTAAGTTTTTTTTTCCTCCTAGAAGACAGAATGACAAGGGGAGAGGGAAGGAACCTTCTTATTTTCTTGTTCATTTCAGCAAATAGGGTTTTGGACAAAGGATGTTAGCGTAAAGCCTGCAAATTTAATCTGGCAGTCAGAAGTTTGGGACTTTGTTACTCCGTAATTGATGCTACACCATTTCCTCCATGTCTGCCTGCTTCTGTCTACAAAGTGGGAATGGGAAAAAGTTGCCATGTTAAGAGGCTGCTGGAGGATTTAAATAATGCTTGTGAAGTGCTGAGGTCATGTAGTACAGGGTGTTTTCATAACAGAAGAATCAATGTCTTAAACCAGTCTCAGCCTCCATGCGACCGCTCTGTTGGTGTGATGCGGTGGGTCTGCGGTGTTTCTTAACGGTGATTTCGTACCATTCTAGCTGAACACACCTGGGTTTGTGTCGCCAAACAGAATTGCCAATGGTTGCAGACTTTAAAACATTTCTTGGACATTGGTAAAGCAGCATTTGTTTGTTACGATGTTGGTACAGATCACAGCATGTGTGCCGCCTTAAAATTTATTTTAGGCTAACGTTTACATGTGGCAGGCCAGTGAAGATGTGTGTCTGTGTTGGGTATGGCAACCTTTATTTGGCAAAGAGAGCAGAGCCTGGTTACCCAATAAGGATAGTCTTGCCAGAGAAAAAGTGGTACAGAGAAAGGAGAGGGAAAAAAAAAAAGAGAGAGAGTGCATAAAAATGCTGGTTAGTTTGTCATCATTTTACGCCCATCCCTAAACAATGGAAACCTTCAGCTCTAAGAAGCGCTCAGAGTAGAGCTTGAGAGGTCCTTTCAGAGCAGAGAGTTTCGGGGGATTCCCTGAGAGAAGATCAGATAAGATAGTAAGTGGAGGATTCAGGCGGAAAAGTGGTTTGGAATTGCAAATCAGTGGTTTGCCCATAAGTGCTTTGAGTTGGCTGTGGTGTTTTCTGATCATATATATATTTTTTTATTTATTTTTTTAACTTTTTTTTCCCCCCTAAAGACCTCGTGTAATTTTTTACCTGTCTTTAAGCTGTCTCGGAAGCGTCCTGATTTTCAAAGGCTGAGGATGGTTGTTAACTCCAGAGCTCTGGGGGCTGATGTGAAATCACTGCTCGTTCTCTTGAGGCTCCTGATCTCTGTCTCTGATAGAGCTGCTGGCTTTCAAATGCTTTAGCATAATTCGTTGCTTTCTTGAACATTGTAGGAGGTTGAATAAATATGATTTCTTCAGTATGTATGTATACATAGATATATGTATGTATATATAAAGCAATGAAACTTGGACATGCTAGGTGTTAAGCAACTCGCCAAAAGCAACAGGAGGAACCAATGTCGGAACAGGACTTAAATTTATCTGTTGCTCGCTGGTGATCCCACAGCTGGGCAGGATCCAGCTGAGCAAACTGTGATGTGGTGACTGTTCTGTCTCTTCCCACACAATGTACTTATATTGTAAAATATATATTAAAATATTTAGGGAGTTGGATGTTTTTTCATGTAACAACTGGAGGATTTAGTGCATCACTTGGATCAAGCCCTCTAGACCTTGGGCAGTTCTTTCCTGATATGAAATGTAGAGCCTTCATCTAGGAGAAGAAAAAAGGATTTTATAAGTTTAATAAATCTACCAACACCTGTTTGCAAAGAGAGGTAAGTGGGTTTTGGGAGGGGGGTGTTGTTCTTATCTATTTGTTTAGCTTGGAAGAAGCAGGAGCGGAGTGGCTGGGTGGCAGGAGGCTGTGTCCATCCCCGCCACTGATGGTGCGCGTGATGGCAGGCGCAGGCAGGTCCCAGCTGCCTGCCACCCGCATGGGCTCCATGGGGCTGGCCACCTTGGGGGATGTGACAGGTCACCACAGCAAAGGTGGTTGAAGCTGCATAAAATGCCCTGTTGATGTTCAGGTCTATGGGAGCCTCATCGGATTGTTCTGGCATGCTGTCTCCAGCTTGTCTCTGAGTTGTGGCCCGTAGTCTGGTCCTCTGTGTTCTTGCACCTTCACTGTTCTGCTTTCACAGAAGAAACCATTTGAGCAAAGTTTGGGCTGTGCTTTCTGCCTCGGGTAGGAATAGAGTGGTTTTACAGACAGCACTAATATCCAGCTGGTGTGCTTGTCCTGCATCCTCAAATCACCTTCGATGCCTACTGTCCTCTTTCTTGTGGCCTAAAATCTACAGCCTCATTTCATCCATGAGGCAGTCAAGCTATCTCAAAACACTGGCACTCTCAAGACTGAAGATACTGTTGGCATAACACAAGTATAATTACTGTCAGTATAATCAACAAGGATTACTAGATTGATTTTTTTTTTTTTTTCCTTCAGATGTTTAAGAAACCCCAAACTTACATAAGAGTACATAACTTGGTAGAGTTCCCCATTGCTGGAGGCATCCTTCTGAGCTGGAGCTCGGCTTCCCCTGGAAGACATGGGATCTTGCGTGCTGTCAGTCTAGTTAGATCATGGGGGTACAGTGTTGCCAAACCATAGGTGTAATTGCAAGGAAAAGATAGCATTGATCACGCAGTCTTGTCCAGCAAGATGCTTCCACAGTTGTTCATGGTTGTTGCCTGCTGCCTCCCCTGTGGCAGGTGAAAAGCTGCCGGTGCATGGGAGCCGAGAGAGGGAGCATCAGCAGCAAGGAGGATGCTATGAAACAGTGACAGTGATCTGGAGCCTGGGAGATGGTTCTCTTGAATCCTCCCTCGATGCTCACTTCACTGCAGTTAAAAGCTGAAGAAGGTTTGGTCTCCTTGGTGATTTGGGTGAGGGTGAAAATGGCTTTAATTTTTTTGGCTAGGGTCTAAACTGAAGGTATAACCTTTTCTTAACACACCTGGCAACGAAACATGTTTCTTACAGGTGTAGCTTTGTTTTTGCCTTGTGTTCTTTTGCAAATGAGCGTCCCTTTGTTTTTTTTTTCTTTCTTCCCTTTTTTTTTTTTTTTTTTGACATACATATGCCTCCTTTTGGAAATTCTTGTTTCCACCCAGGCACCTGCGTTTCAAGTCTCTATCATGCAGATTCATTTTTCTCTTTAGACATGTGCCATGCTGACAGGCCTAAGGCTAGAACATGCTTTTTATCTGTGAAGGCTTTCTCTTGCACTTTCGCTTCGAGTAGGTGATACTTTGAGGCAAAGGCAAGGGGCTGTGCCATGCTGTTGTGAGCCAAGACCTGGGCTGCTGCTCTGCCTTGAAAGTCAGACTGTTCTGGACTTGAGCCTTAAGTTCAGGAGTGCTAAACAGTTTGCGTGTCTGAATGAAAGGAAGAAGAGGTGTGGTTTTGGAAAAGGCCTGCTTGAAGAGAGACTTCTGAGCTTAATTTCTGCATTTACTTTGTTTATCGAAAAGCACAAAATCCCAAGAGAAAGATTGACTTTTGGGGGTTGTGTCCTCATAGTCGGTGTTCTGGATTTTTTTCTGTGCTGGGCTAATATACAAACAGTGGTCCTGAACATCATGGGAATCCAGATGAGAAGATGATCCTAAAAATCATCGGTTATGCATGCATCAAAAATTCTTTTTGAGAAATATGTCTTTTTTTATTGAATCCTTATGGTGCAGGCACTGTGCCTTGCCATCTTTTGGACTGCCCCAAGAGCATGTTCGTTAACTCCCACTGTCTTCTGCATTAGCATTGGCTTCTGTGCTCCATTTAGGTTTTCTTTAAAGCATTACATAAACAACTATCGTGTAAATACAGGCATTTGTAATGGTGCTTTTAAATTAAAAAGACTCTTGGATTCGTGCAAGTAGACACATGCTTGCACAAAATAACTTTTGGCTTCCCCCTAATACTTTTCAGAATAATTTAAAGGAAGAAAAGATTTGCAAACAGTTGTAAAAGAGCCATAAAAAACTGTCAAATACCAGACCTTCAGCTAATTGTAAACTGTTTTGCTCTTGGAAGTCATACAACATTGATCTCATAGCTGCTTCATTAAGAAGGTGCTTCTCTGTAGCACAGGAGCTTCTTGCTCAGGTAGCCATGAGCAAAAATAGCAAGAGATGTTGGGCTTCTGCTATGAATGGCCAGTATAAACTAGAATAGCTCCAGGCAACTGAAGTATTCTGTACCAAAAAGGAAGGCAAGCATTGCAGGGAGCTGAACAGGAAAAAGCTGCAGAGCTGAAAACTTCTTTTTCTCTCCTCCTAACTGCTTCACCTTAGAAAAGGCACATCTCCAGCCCTTTGCGGCAGAGCCTCGGGCACAGCATGGGTGAGGCGTGTTTCGGGAGGACCCGCTGGCACAAGAGGGTGCAGGTATGGGTGGTGAGTGCAGTAGCGCCTGCAGGCTTGCTCTCTGACTGACCGTCCTTACGGAATATGTTCTTGCCTTCAGTTTTCAAAGGGAGATGTGAAAAAAATCTTTCCTGGACAGAGAATTGGCTGATATCCTTGGCCAGCTGGTTAGTTACATCTTTTTTTTTTTTTTTTTTTTCAGTGTACCAAGGAAGACAAGCACTCATGGGTTGACTTTTTCTGGTTGGGATTAAAAAAAAAAAAAGTCAGCAGTCCATTGGACTAGATTGGTGGAAAAACTTTTCTCTGAATGCAGCTCTGATTCTGCAGTTGGGCGATATTTTGCTTGAAGAATGTGCCTAGCTCTTTGAATTGTATCCTTCCACTACTGCAGATTGGGGTGTCTGCTTCAGGGAAATACTAATAGCAACCTACTGGGTCTCATTTCTAGTGTGTTCACTCTCAGTCTCTCTCTTTTAACCAGTTTCTAAAGCTGTATCATTAAATCTCTTTAAGAAGGGAAATTCTTGCCTTTGTGTATTTGTTGAGCTGATGAATGGTCGACTGTTATCTGCTTGGTCCATGACTGAGTCGGGCTGTCAGAGAGACAGAGCTGAAGTCAAAGGGACTTTATTTCAGGCTTCTCTACCTCCTCTGGGTTAGCCATGGAGTGGATTCTCTTCCCATCTGTTCCTGAACCAGAAACATTCTGTTTGACAAGAGGGAGGACTGGGGATTTTATCTGGCCCAGGCATTTCCTCCTTGATTTACTGGTTTCCTTCCCCTGCAGCGATCCCGTGCTGATCTCTCACCTCCAGCCATGGGTATGGGACATGGCTCCCTTTGCAATGATTCTTCCAGCTGCTGAACAAGGGGAGGGAAACCAAAGTGTCATTGCTTGCCCCTGGTGAATTTGGACATCGCCCATACCTGCCCAGCTGCTGGAAGTCCAAGTCTGTAATGGCAGTTGAACGTCTTGGTTTGCAGGTGTTTGTTGATGTGCTACGTGGGAGTTGCGAGGAAAGTTAAAATCCTGCATGTGCTTCCGTAAAAGTGTCAGCTTTTATCTGAAAAACTTGCATGAGTTACCTGACAGCAGGTCTCTGTGGTTACAAAATCTGACTTGGGTGCACTTATTAGCACAAGGAGCGTGTACATGACTCTTCAGACCAGTTTCAGTAGATGATATGTATAGGGTAATGCAGCTTAAGCATACAGGCTCTGTGGTGTTTTTCCCCACCCCAGAAGTAACTGCAAGTAGGGAGTGAGTTGCCAAACCTTCATCAGGGTTGGTTTGCTGATTATTTGATATGTACTAGGTGCTGAATTCCTCGCTGACAGACATAGGGTGGCAGAGTCTTCCTGAGAGTGGATAGATTTGGCTGGTCAGAATTGGATGTCAGGACAGCTTTCAGGAAAACCAGTTAACGTCAATTTTGTTGCTGAGTAGGCGTGAACCAGGCTGCAGGCTTCTGGGTTTTGGAGTGTGCCGGCACCCTGGTGGCCTGTTGAGCTGGGAAGGATGAGCACAGAGAGAGGGACCTGGGAGAAGGTGGGGTGGACAGGAGGTGGCCTACAGAGCTACCACTGTAGTGCATAGCAAAAGGTCAGGGAATAGGGCAGCACTTAATAATTCAAGAAGAAATTCCTGGACAATAGCAAATGAAAAAAAAGCCCTGAAAATCTTCTGTGTGCCCAGATTCATACCACGTACCATCGCCCATGCTATGGTTTGGTGGTCTGATGCACTGCTGTCCTTGCTAGCTTAGGTGTGACTTACTTTTCTGATCTCATTCACGTTCCTCATCAGAAGCATGTCAGAGAGTCATTGAACCGTCCAGTAGATTTGGCCTGGCTGACTGTAATAACTCTCAACTTTGTATTTTATGTATGGTATGCTTAAATGGTTTTGAAAGCATTAGGAAAGGAAGAAGGGACTCTATGCTGTACAGCTTGGTCAAGGCAGCCCTGGTGAGTGATTCCCCTATGACTCTGCAGGTGGTAAGACCAGTTGCTGGCCCCTGCTTGATGTCTCACGATCTGCCCTTCCCTGACTTGACTGGTGCTAAAAGTGAGTAAAGTGAGTTTTCCTGCATCTTCTTGCCTCACTGATCTTTTTTTTTTTTTTTTTTTTTTTGGTGTGTGTTTAATTCCAGCGCTTTCCCTATTGTGAGAACCATTGAGTGTGTGGCTGGTAAGTACCGCTCTGACTTGCGACTGCTTTTGCATCCCTTCAGGCTTTGTTCTGCCCTGCAGAGACAGACATGAAGTTTATCCTTGCTTTCCCAGCCCTCCTCAGTTTTGCCCCACTTTAACCACCTTCCCTTACCCCAGAGTCATCAGTACCTCTTCACTGCATCAGTGCAGCAAAGGTCAAATAGTGCCTGTTTCCCAGCAGCACTTCTCTACTTGTTTCCCAGTTACGCCCTCTCGGATATGTCTTAGTGAGGGAGTACATCTTATTTTTGTATGTGAGCTCCCTGATCTGGGCTCTCATCTGCTTTTGTTGCAGCTGGCAGTCTCCTGGGCACCAGCTGCCGTTGTAACACGGCACTGGGGTCTATAACGCGTTGTCTGCCACAGGGTAGTAGGACAATACGAGATAGATATTCACGCCAGACGTGGGCAGGCAGAGGTACAGGCAGATCGTGCAACTTGGCACAAAGTCCACGAAGGAGTGGAAAACTGAGCATGGACCTCTTGATGAAATCTCCAGCTGGAGGCTGAACTCCAGGACTGTTTTTCCCCACAGTGGCAGCCTTACTTGGTTGGCCTCCAGGTGCTGCTGCCACAGTATGAATATTCAGTGCCAATAAAATATGCACAATACCGTAAGCCTTGCCAGGGCAAGGATCGTGAGGGCTCGATGAACTTTGTAACAGCATTACTCAGTTGTAGGGGTACAAATGATGCAGCAATTGATTTCTCAGTTCAGGCTTCACCTTCTTTTGAGCAGAGTTCATCCCTGTTTGCTTTTCATAATAGCGTTATTACACCTTGCTGGCAGCAGGACAAGGGAGAAGTGACTGCAGCTTTTCATTCTTCCTGTACTC
The DNA here is from genome assembly GCA_026212715.1 of Elanus axillaris. Taxonomy (NCBI): domain Eukaryota; kingdom Metazoa; phylum Chordata; class Aves; order Accipitriformes; family Accipitridae; genus Elanus; species Elanus axillaris. The sequence goes on along the minus strand of JANZLQ010000037.1, from coordinate 19,578,025 downwards.
CTGTGCAATAATCAACGGTGGTGAACAGTCTTGTCAGACTTGAATTTTGCATATCTGATATGTTATCAGCTGGCTATCCTGGTATTAACACTAATGTGAAAGACTCCTGTTTTAACTCAGAATTTTCCAACAGCTACAGAACAAAGGCCCGAAGAGTTTCGACGTTAAAGAAAAAGCAACGGGGGGCGGGGGGGGAGAAGCTATGCTGCAGTAGCAAGAATACAAAAAATGCATCTTTAAACTTTTTTTTTTCTCCTGATCTACTTTCTGTATGACTCACAAGCCAGGCTCTAAAATGGCCTCCAAACATGCATGCATAATTTTGCACATCCAAGTGTCTACATATGCAGTACTCTTAAATATCCCCGAGGCATTGGCTTTGCAGCTGGGGCGGTGGGGAAGGACCTAAGGAGTTCATCCCCAGAAGGTCCCTAACTTGTGTTAGTATCTCGTCCCTGATGGCCTTATCCCAGCCTTTGGTGTGTAGGGGTCAACCACCAGCGTCCGTGCAACCTGCTCTTATCCACAGGTTTATGCCCGGCTAGTTAGCTTGGAGAATGTCTGTCTTTTTTGGGGTTTTCTTTTTGTTCCTCTCCTCCTAAGAAAGGCATAACCTGTGAAAGAAGACATGGGCTTTCTGAGTACCAGCTATTTTTCAGGAACTAGCTGGACAAGGGAGAACCAGACATTGGAAAGGGTTATGTGTGAAGCTATAGAAAAGAGGCTGAGACCACCTTTGGGCTGATGGTGTTGCTCTTCAGTCGTAGGGCAGTGGGACCTACTGCCCCTGCTCATGGGATCAACGAATAACTAGGCTAAAAAGTAAATCTGCTTACCCGTTTTGTGTTTTTCTTTCAGCAATTCCTGACAGGACCCCTTTTAAATCAGGCATCTTGTCTGTGCTTCTCACAGCTTTTGTAAAATAATTGGGAGCTCTTAAATGAAAAGCCAGCACATGGATGTGCTCGCAGGTGTTGGAGCAGGGTTTTCACCCCTCAGGAGGGGATGGACAAACTGTTTTCAGCTGAAGCAATGGAGGCCAGTTAACAGTCAGAGTCATGAGTGGCTCTTTTAATGGCTTATGATAATAAACCCCAATTTTAGGGGTTTAATGTGCAGATGATATCCCCTTTTCTGAAAGTGGCCTGTGTGCGCAGCGATACTCGGCACGTGTTTTGTGTGCTTTCTGTCAGGTCAGGGTAGGGTGAGTGTACCTGACATAGCAGAAGGGTGTTGATTTGATTAAAATCTGGCTCTATTGTCTGGCAGAAGCCCCAAATCCTCCTTTTACCCTTTCTGCAAGCAGAAAGAAGCGCAATTTTCATTCAGCATAGATGTTTCCCTTTCATCCCTGAAGCTAATTTTTTTTTTTCCTGCAGCAGTTTTGGTGAAATTATGTATCGCTTGTGATAATTCATTTTAAAAATTCCTGAGCTGTGTGGCGTACTTTCATGAAAATTCATTTAGATAAAATTAGATATTATTGTTTAATGAGGTGGCATTTCAATTTAGACCTTGCATCATGCATATACCAAGAGTTTTTTATGGAATAGTTAGGTTCATTTGAGTAATAAAGGCTGAATCATGGGGGCTTTAATTCTTAATCGCTGTGAGGATTGTTATCTGTGGGATGTGAGCTGTCTTAGTGGTATTCAATCAAGTGTCCACTTAGCCGTGACCAGAAGTAATTGCTCCCAAGTGGGTTGCACAATGACCTGTTAATACTCGCTTTGACCCTCTGACCTTGTCTGCCCCATTGTTTAGGATTTTATAGCGAGCGAGTCTGCATTTCTGTGGGGTCAAGTAGATATCTGAGGTCAAACATTTTCTGATTACTCCATAGTACACTGTACACTGTAAGTCTGCGGAGTTGTTGCATAGCAATAGTCACCGCTTCAGAGCGTGACGCGAAGGGTTGGGAAATTGTCTTCCTGAATGCATGTAAACAGTTTAATATTTTACTGAAAGAAGTTCATCTTGTAAATTAGGTATGAATAATACATTTGTAATTACTACTCATGTCTTTAAACACTTGTGTCTTAATTGGCTTGGGTATTTTTTTAATGTATTTGCATTTTGTCAGGGAAGTTAATTTTAACTTGCAGAGATGGAAGGCAAGTTGCATGGTCTGGGGATGGCTTTGTCCTGCATCCCTTGTGTCAGTGCTTCTAGATGAGTTCAAGTGGGGATTGCTTCATCCCTGCATAGGACTGCTGTCGTAGACTATTTTATGTGCCTCTCACAGCCTTCCAGAATTAATTTGACCTACTTGTTGATGGCTGTGATCTGCGGATGGTTGGGATGTCCTGTATTAATTTATTGGCCGCGTTTAAATGTTGCCGAAAGCGTGGTCATATTGTGCAGTAATTTGCAGGGGGACTTGCTGTGTTGTGTAGCTGAAATGCGGTATTTTCTTAGCAGTGTATCTGGCAAAATAGCACTGTTGTACAAACAAAGCCTTGGTGGTGTTTGTAGCACTACTCCCTCTCTTCATGTTGTGTTTACCAAGGTCACCAGCCAAAACACTTCTGCGCGCTCTTCAGCCTTGTAGGTCAGCTTTGCTCTAAAATAACGTATATGCCCATCTTCTGGCATTGCGTCCTAGGGAAACTATTTTGATCATCGTTTCCTGAGCGGGGCTGGTGGGATGACACAAAGCAGTTGGATCACGATACAGTTTGGGGACAAACACAGCTAGCGTTCCTGTGAGAGAAGCAGACTATAGTCAACTGAGTAAGCAAGAAACAAGTGCTAGAGAGAAAACTATATAGCATATGTGGGGGAGAAAAACAAAACAGTGACTCTCTTTCCACTGCCAGAATATTTAAAAACAAACAAACAAGAAAGCAAAGCAAAGCACGCTTTGCAATGAAGGGAACCTGTGGGTTTTTCTTACTACGTGTGAGGCTGTGTGTGGATCTCCTCTCGCCAGAGCGTCCTCGGGGAGGTTGGAGTGCCCGTTCTCGCAGACCACGTCACGGTCGGTGCAGGACCTCATAAGGCCACACGTGAGTGGGCCACAGAGGGCCTCGAGAGCTCCTTATGGATCTGAATCTTCATCCTTTAAAACCACGTGAAAACTGTGGCCTCTTGTGCCAAATCGTCCGTGAAGCCTTCTCTGTTGTAAGGCTTCGGGCGCGGCTGGGTTTGTGGGGCGGCCTTCCTTTGCGGGTGTTGGTAGTTCATCACCCAGCGCAGGCCCGTTGCCCTCCACGGGCTGATGACGAGTTGCCGGCGTAGGCCCCGGCGCAGGCCTGTGGGCTCATTTCCCCCTCAAACTGCAACCTGGAGGCACTCCTGGCCTCAAGCAGCCCCGGTTGTTATGGCTGTCTTTCTCTGGGCTGTCCGTCCACCTCTGCTTCCCTGCCACAGCTTGGCCGAGGAGGGAGCGTCTCCTCGAATCTCATCCTCTGTGGAAAATGTAAGTGTGGGAGACAGTGCGGGAGATGAAGGGATATTTTCACCTCATGTTGCTCAAGGTCTGGTGGCTTCGTTGGATGGAGCAATCCCTTCTTCTGGGGGTCTGCAGAGACCCTGGGTAAGGTGGGCCAGGGATCGGGAGCTTTAGCCTCCACGCGCCGCAGAGCGAGAAGGGTGGTGAGACTGGGCAGGGGGAAGGGGCTGGAAATGCAGAAGTTCTTACCAGGTGCATATTTTAGGGTTGATGGTAATGAAACAAGTGTATCATCGTTCTCTCTTAACAGTTAGTCAGGACTGGGGCATTTCTCATAAAGACCCCATGACTAATGGTTCTGTGGGAAATCCAGAGGGCTTTGTGAACTTCATTTTGAGGTTTTCACTGTGTTTGCTGAGATAGATAGAGTTTTCTCGGGAAAATGGTGTGCTCTCTACTCCCCTTTCTAAAAAAAAAGTGCATCTTGAAAAACTGAGTACACAGCATCTCTAACATGATACTCACTGCTTCCTACCGAGCCTGGGCGCTCTGGATCCCTTCTCTACTGGTGCTGTCTGCAGCAGAGCACTAGGAGGAACTTGCTTTTGGTGAAAAAATCTTGTGCCGAGTCCAGAATAAACAGAGTATTTCTTAACTTTCAAAAGGAATGTGAGCGGCTGCCACGGAAATGAAAGATCGCGTTTAACACGGATACTGCAACCTTGATCTGGTTTTTTTTTTTTTTTAATTGAAATGTGGGAAAACATCTAAGATGTTGCAGAAGGTTTTTGGAAAGCCTGTGTTTCCCACACGCTCGGGTCTGTGCAATGCCTTTGTAGGTGGTGTGTGGTTTGTGTCAATCATCAGTCAGGTGCTAATGGTGATAGAGGTGCATTCAGCCTCCGAACCCGACGCCGAGCGCATTGATCTTTGAAAACACGTTTATACAAGCTGGGGGAACTGCAGGCTTGTAGCCACAGTTTTCAGCCATCTCTGGAGTTTCCTTTTGTAACTCTGGAGAAGGCAGAATACCGCTTCTGCAGCAGCCTCAGACATTGCTGCAACGAGCCCTTCCTTTGCCTTGGTATCAGTTTAGCCGTTTCATCCTTTCCCCGGCCGACTAAGCAGCAGCAGCACAGATTGGCCATTATAATTAATTTTGTGCAGGAAGCAGGACCTGAATGTTCCAGCATCTCCTGGTTTTCTTCCAGCAACTCTGGTTGAAGAGGGCACCCCTTGTACCTGCTACTCTTCCAGTTACAATCATTTCAAGGAAAATATGATGCTTTTCATGGGTCTGGGTATGGATTTGGTGACGAAGTTTTAGGGGATCAGTGTAGCATCCTTGTTTGAGGATGGGGCAGCTGTTGATCCAAGTGAACAAAAGGATTTTAAAAAAAATAAGACCGTCGCCAGGGCAATTTGTGCCTGTGGCCTTTTGAGCTCTTCCTGTTATGACTGGTTGCATCTTGCTGCTTTTCTGAATCCACCACCAAGAGTGCATCATAAGAAAGTGAAACTCCCGTATCAGCCCAGTCATGTCAGCATGCGATAATGGTGCCATGCACTCTCAGGGCCTTATGCCTTCTCCAATTATGCTTTTTGAAAAGTTGGGGGGGGGGGGGGGGTGGTTTGTTTTTTTTTTTAAGAAA
>JANZLQ010000037.1:19501864-19572879 GCA_026212715.1 Elanus axillaris | reverse complement strand
GGGGGTTGGTTTGTTTTTTTTTTCAGAAATGCTTCATACCTATTAGCCTGGTCCTAGGATACCTTGCAGAGCTGCTCCTGCCAGGTATTGAACAGCCTTAAGAGTCATCAAAACTTTAAACGAGAAGCAGAGGTGCTCAGCAATTCTCAGAAGCACTCAGCACCTTCCAGGATACAGCAATTTAAAAAAGAAAAAGAAGAAAAAAACACACAACAAAAAACATGAGATGTAGTTATGCAAATTATGACCTTTAAATGCATTTTATATTTGGATTGAAGTTGCTAACGCATTCTTTCCAAGTTCTGTTTTTCCAGCGTGATTCTGCTTTGGGTGCTTCTCTTTGTATTGGTGGAGCAGAGCGGTGCTGACCCCGTGGAGGGGGCACGGGACACGATGACTCGGAAAAGCAGCCACTGCACTCGGGATGGGCAGCGCGTTGGTTAGCAAGGAGCCTAAATAGGTGGATTTTAATTTCTGTGGAGGGTCTGAGCATGTTAACTAGATGGCAGATTCCTCATTAGCTAGACGGATTAAAATTTGTATCGTGGCTGATGCCTATCCTGACTAATACGTGTAAGTAACAGCTCGTTCTACTAGAGCTATTGGACGTGGTTTGGGTGGAGGAGAGGAATTGGCTTCTGCGGAGGATATTTGCAGAAAGTCACATTTCCACCATATGTTAGCAGGAGTCTCTTTGGATGCAGGTTTTGGATGGAGTCCTCTGTGTGCTGTAATCTGGTTTGTCCTTTTTCTACCACTAGTTCTGAATCATACCAACTACTTGGACTCTTCTGCGTGTTTCCTGAAGGACAGTGGGAACATTTCTGCTGGCTCAGCTGCCTTTCACCTCTTACTTCATCTTGATGAGGGAGTAAGGTCTGGAGGACTGAAGGAGAAGTTTTGTGTCAGGAGTGAGAAGGGCTAAAAAAAAATCTGAAAATTCTTCCAAATTAAAAAAAAAAAAAAAAGAAAAAGGAAGGTACTATGAACCTCATCAATCCTGATTTAGGTCTGGCTTGTGACAAATCATTATGTAGGAAGGGAAATATCCCTTTAATTTTTAATAGCTTTGCAGTGAAGTTTTATTAGGCAATAATCTGGTTCCTGAGTGGATAAAAGATAAGAGTGAGGGCCAAGTAATTTTTTTCCCCTCCTGTGCAATTGAGAAAGGGAGAGAGGGGTCATGGCGAGACAGCTGCCTTCTGAAGCTCAAAGCAGCATCCTTCTCTGTGCCACAAGCATACCGAATGCTTCCAAATGGATATTTACAACATAAATATGTTCAGGATGTGGGTAGCGAGAGAAGTGTGGGAATAGACGCGAAGGTGCATGGGAGTGGGGATGCGAAGGGGGAGGTGTGAAGAGAGCCAGGAGAGTGTGATGCACATTTTGCAGATAACTTCTCTTCGGGTACCTCCTTCCAAAGCCTGGGTGCAGACATTCTTGCTCCTACCAGTGTGTCCTGGGGCTTTATGCTCGCTGCAGAGAGGTTCTCTTACCCGTCTCTGCTAACGTCGCCAGTCCCTTACTTCCAAACCAGTTTTTTTCAGGGAACAGCAGCTGATAATAAGCCCGGATTGGTCAAGTAGCTTAATTTGTAGTTTGGTTGTTGGTGGTTGGCGTTTCTTACAGTAGTTCCCAGGCACTGAGTGCAATAGACATTTCACTGGCACTTAATAAAGCGGTGTAGGGCACTCCTCGATAATATAATCCTTATGCCAGCCTGGTTGCTAAACCCACGAGTCCCTCAGGCAGTAGTAGACAACTACACTTGGCGTTGCTGCTTGTTTTACTGTTGTCTCAGATGACTAGGCAGCATTTCTGTGATTTTAAGGCGGCGTGTTATTGCAGTATCTGGGATGAAATTACCACTTACAGATGTATAGGTGACAATCTGACTCCCTTCGGCTGTTGAGCATCGGTGACTTGGGGAGGCTGGTGGTGCGGGGCACCTTCGTCGCATTGTGCCGAGTACCAGAAATGAGCATCTGGCCCTCTCTTGTCATTTTTTTTCCCCTCTTCTTTGAACATCTGCTCGCCTGATTGTTTTCTGGTGTTTTTTTTTTTTTTTTTCCTGTGGCTCTTTTAATTTGCGGTGAATGTGTATTTAATGTAAGTAAGATGTTAGCTTCTGTCTAGTTTTTCAGCAAGCATTCCAGTAATTACTGGAGTACCTTTGAATGCTACAGCTGCTATTTCTAAGTTAAGGAATCACATTTTCCAAGCATTTATAACTGAATTCACATGGGTAAAACTTGGCATTCAGATTGCCGGCCCACATGTCTTATTTTGTCTTGATCCTTTAAGTTAGCATTATCATCTTTGTGTTTGATTAAAATGGTAAAAATGGCTTCTTGCTGCTTTGGGTGGGCTTGTAGTAGTGTTGGTTTGTGAAAGTGTTTTAATTTAAAAAAAAATTATATTGGTTTGGGCCCTGAAATTATTTCTTTGTAGTTGCTACTGTGGGAAGGTGTCTTTTTTTTTTTTTTTTTTTTTTTAAGATTACCCCCCACCCGTCCTCCTTACCCCATATTACTGTAAAGCAGTCACTATTGTTTTAATATTACTTGTTGATACATCTCTGAGGAGCTTCTCAGAATGTGGTTTGATATTTTTGCTGCTGATGTCAGGAAATCCCTTTGTGCCAAAGGGTGCTGGCTAAGGCCAAGCTTTCCCTCCATGCCCTCAGCGATGTTAACTTGGCTTTTCCAAATGCTCTTGGGAGAGCGATGCACCAAGTTCCTGTTGATTTTTAGAAAATTAAAAAACAGCAATCATGATTTTAAATTCACCTTATCTTTTCATCACAAATAGTGGCATTAGGTCTGCAGGGTTGCTATGACCTGTGGTTCGGCTGCAGTGGTGGCTGTGCTTTGCTTTGCGTTATTTGAATGCTGGGTGGTTTTGAGGATGTCCCAGTGCTGTTGTCACAGCTCCAGCCCTGTGGCTGCTCTGCAGCATTAAGTGACTCTCTCTTTCTCCTTTTTTTTCTTCTCAACCTGTGAAGTCTGGTCCAGAGGAAATGTGATTTTTACATTTCCCTGCCCAGAGAGGTATTTTTTTAATTTTTGAAACTGTTTTCTGGCACTTACCAGTTGAAAGGTAACAAGGGAGGGGGGGGAAGGAAAAAGGAAGAGATCTGAAATTTGACCTCCAAATATGCTTAGTAGATGTGGTGATAATTACAGAGCTTTTTGTTGGAGGAAATAAGGTACAATGTGCGGTTTGTTTCTATGGCCAGGTACACTAAATGTAGGGCAGATGAGTTGAACAATAAAAACTAAATTGATGGATCTGTTAGAGCTAAGTACTTAAGTAAATTATATTCTTTAGTAACACAAATTTTGTGAAAAAGCCTCAGTATCCCAATAAAAATCTGAGAATACAGATGGACTTAAAAGTGCCAATATTAATTTATGTCATTGTTATCAGCAGTGGTTTTACTCACATTTTAATATTTGAGCTGCTTAACTCTTCTTTGTGGTAAATATCCCTTCAATAGGATATGTAAAATGATGTTTCACATGTAATTATGCTTTAATTACGTATATTCAGGAGAGAAGCATATCCAAATGTGGAGGATAGATGCTGGACTTTGTTTTGGACTTAGGTTTTATTTGCATGGTACAGGAAGCTGGTATTTTTGGGCTCTGCAGTACTTGGTACTCTATGCCTCTCTCTTGCACTCTGCACGGCGCTTGCCCTGGGATGCAGATATGGGTGCATGAGCGTGGAGGAGCACCCGTTTCTTGCCCAGGATCACATGCGGTCGGTGCAGGGAATGACTGTCCCGTGAGCTGTCTGCAGGGCTGCCCGGAGCAAGCACGGGGGGAAAACGACCCCGCAGGGCGCCCGTGGGTGCACGATGGGGTGGGCTCCCCTGCGCCGGGCCGTCCTCTCACCCCAGCACCGGGACCTGCATGGAGAGCATCCAGACAGGACTGTGGATTTTGGCTCAACGGCGTTTGAAGAATCGCTTAAACTCGAGGAATTCATAACTTTGGAATTCAGCAAATTTGCACAACTCCTTGCATCTGTTGCTCCGTCAGCGTGCGCCGGCTTTCTGCCTTCCGCACCCCGTGCATCTCCGGCTAAAAATCTTGTGATTAATGACCCAACTCGAAGGCTTGTACTCGCGAGCATCTTAGCAGCAGCCCTGCAAAATCGGCTGCCGTGCAGGGAGCGTGCCGGTGAGGGAATGGCAGTGCTGGGCGAGCTCGGGCCGGGCCGGGGCGGCTGCTCTGTGGTTTGTTGTGTCTGGTTTGGTTCCTACTTTTCAAGTTGCAGTTGCGTTTGGTCATTCGAAGCTTATTTTCCTAGTCTGGCCAAGCCAGCAGGATCCCCATGCGCTGCAGGGGAACATAAAACATCAGCCTTTAAGCTGGAGTGCTCAGTAGATAAGGATTTTAAGACTCTTGCATCATGCGCTGTGTCTTATGGGCTTACTTAGTATATTCCATTTGATTTAATTTAGATACTGAATAAGGAGAAACACTTTAATAGCCGGAAAAAGTACTGTACGTTGTGGCACCTCTTCTTTCCCCGTTGCCTTAAAGACAAGATGGCTGGGAGGGCTGACTTAGGTGGCAATTACATTTATTTAATTGTAGGAAGTAACAGGGTGTTTTCAAACTGCTTAAAAATTATGTTACGCCTTATATCTCTACTAGGAAGTGTTTCAAAAAGCCAACAAGAATTCACAGGACTTTTGTTTTATTTCTTCTTTGCTGTGACTGAACATAAGGAATAACTTTTCAAGCTTTGCAAAGATTAGGAAATGTGCAAAATTAGCGGATTGTGTCAGCTGGGTGGCTTGGGGAGGGCATGAAAAGTCAACGTGTGGCTCTGCCAGTGGTTTCCCCCTTCCCTTCCCCATTGTATAAATACAAATAAAAAGTATAACCCAGTTGCTACAAATGTTAGCTTGCATGCTGCTAGGTAGCCATTTATCTTGCTAAAAGGTTTGGTTTGCTGCTTGTTTGCGTTGGCAGGATTGAGGATGGCTGGGGAGCTGGAGGTGCTGTTGGATGGCGTTCCTGGGAGATAAGGAAAACCTCGGGGATGCGGTTTGCTCGGCGTGGGACGGCAGCGCTGCCTGCCTGGGGGGTCGGCCTCGGTGGCCGTCCTGTTGTCACTGCTTTGCAGGAGGCTATGACAAGCTCCTGCTATCTGTGCACAACATAGATTAAAAGGATAAGAAATAGCAAACCTGCCACGGAAGACTTTACTGTGGCAGTGAGTGGGGAGCTCGTGGGAGAGGTGAAATATTTGCAAGTTGTAAAGGCAGCGGGTTCAGGAGTTTTGAGATGGCATTGAGATTGTTTGCAGAGATCCCTCGGCTGGCCGAGATGCTCATGCTGGATTTTGTTGCTGTAACAGGCTTGCGTACCTTTTACTGAACACCACAAAAAGTGCGTTTGGATTATAATAAATTTGCTTTTACTTATTATTTATATATATGCATTTATTATTTTATATACTGTATATTTATACATTTATGCTATATTTTTGCATTTATTTATTAATTGTAGATAACCTTTCATATGAGCCTATTAATTATTGCATGAATCTGTACCACCCTGCAGTAATCACAGTTGGGTATTCTCGCTCAGTCAGTGAGAGCCTGGAAGATCTTCAGAGTGGGTGAAAATCATCCCAGACGCAGGTTTAAAAAAAGAAAGGGAAAAAAAAAAGGCAAAAGAAAAGCAGGCCTCCCAAAAGCTGTGGTGGAACCCGGTATTAGTAAATGCTTCTAGGAAGTTTGACTGAGAGCCATATGGCAATGTGGGGAGTATTATCCATTGCTCCAAAAGTCGGTCTCTGAATCAGCCTATTGACTTCAACAGCACTTAATCATGTGTTTTAGTTCTTCTTTGAAAAGGCTTGCATTCCTGAATCATGTCCTCCGATTTTAACCACTAGACGGTACTTTGTTTTGTGGTAGCAGACAAGTCCAGTCATATTTCTGTGACTAAGTTAGCAAGTTTTGACTGCGTCACTAGTGAAGTATGCTGATGAATATTCCCCTTCTTATAAAAATCCAAACATTTGCCACTGTCCTTGAATTTTAGGGTAAAACTGAGTGTCTTCCTGGGGTGGGGTTGGTGGGATGCTGCAGGATACTCTGTGATTTTGATGTTCGTCTGCAGAGCGTTGTGGATGCTGTGATGGAAATAAACAGGGGTGAAACCAGTGGTCTCAAAATACTGCCCTGAATTCTGCTTTCAGAAGTCCTGGGTGATGGTGGCGATTGAACCCGTATATTAAAGCAAGAACCAGTCTTGCGGGTCCAAATTTGGGTTGTATTTGGATTCTGAAGTACATCCTGGAGCCTCACACGTGGCTCTGGTGTGCCAGGGCTGACTGGGACTCTGCATTTGCTGAAAGAAAATGGTGGGTTTGTGCCTCTTTTGGGGACGTACCAGTTTGTGTCCGTTGCATCCATAAGTCCCCTGTGCCCTGGTGTTACCGCACAGGTAGAGTTGCCACATGGCGTGGGTGCCGGAGGGTCTGGGTGGGCTCTGTTCCTCCAGCATCAGAAATGTAGAGGACGTGGGTTCCCCTGCCTGCTGAGGGAGTTCCCAGGGATTTCTGCGCCGGTATGTCCCTTATTAAAAGGAAACTCCAGGCAACCTTCTGTGCTGCTACCTGGTTTGGCACAGAGGGGAAAAAATCCTGTCCCAGCCCGTTCCTGGGGAGGGAGTGAATGGGCTTTGCTTTCATCCCTAAGAATCATTATATTTCAGCAGAATTTTTTGTCTCACCTTTCTGTGTTTTTACAGCTAAAGCAGTTTTTACTTCCCAACTTCCAACATCTGGAATTCAGTTTCAGTTTATTAAAAAAAAAATTCAAAATCCGCAGGCTGGATGAAACACCAATGCCTTTGTATTTGCCCACAATTTTTAGCTTTAATTTTGTATCCTTGGCAAATGTCAGAAGTCCCAAGTAGTTGCATGTTCAGTAGCTGCCGTTTTCTGCTGCATCTTAGCCTTAACCACTTTTTTTGGTTATTTTTCCTCTTAGACACTTTTCTAATTGGGGATAATACCAAAATGATTAATCAAATTAAGCATGAGAGCAAAGTGGCTGATGCAGAAAGCTGTGTATAGCTGCTGTCTTCTGCAGTGAGGTTGTCTCCCTGTAGCTGAAGTTGCTTAATGAGCCTCTTAGGCTCTATTTTTTTTTTTTTTTAATAAGGTAGTGTGTAGATCCCATTGACTTCAGTTGTTGATTGGGATGCCTGACAGCCGGGAAATTAAGCCCCTTCATTGTGACCGAGTTGAAGGCCAGATTTTCAAGGATTTTCAAATGCTTAGCACCCATAATTGGTGTTAGATTTTTTTTTTTTTTTTTTTTTTTTTTGGAAAAAGTTCCATTCTCATTTGGACATCTAAATAAGGGTGAGAGATTATGATACTTGTAGCGACTGGTGTTACTGGGATACGATGAAGTTTTTGTAGAAGAACCTGGCACCTAATAAGCTAGTTACTTTACTGTCCAAATAAGAGTTTTGTTATTCTGCATTTCTGCTTTGTTTGCAGACGCTGAGCATTTCTGCAAATTCCGGTCTTGGAGGAGAAACTTCCTTGCTTTTGCCTCATTTTTCTGTGTTTTCTGTAGTGATTGTGGGGGGAAGGGGAGGTAAAACGAGTTGAGTAAATTAGACAACTGTTGGAAAAAAAGGGGACATGCAAAATCAAGTGTTCTACTCGCGTAATCTGTTTAACACCAGCGAGCCACAGAGCCTTGTGGGACGCGGGAATAAAAGGAACATCTGTGCAGGCCACATGGCATGCTCCGGAGGAGCCCTCCATCCCAAGCAGCTCTGCTCTATTTGCAAATAAAAGCTCCAACCAACATCAAAAAGTTGAGGTGGATCCCAGCTGAAAGGGAAGAACAAATGTTACTACTTGGTGCAGTGAAGTTCCCCTTGCAAGCAGCTTCCGTGGTTTTTTTTTAATGATGCTTTCAGCATGTGTTTCTAATGGCAATTTATTTAAAAAAAAAAAAAAGAAAAAAGAAGGAAAAAGGGTATTTATTCTGGAAAAATTATATCTGTATTGAAAGATATTAGGAAATTGCTGAGCGTCTCAAGCTACAGTCAAATACAGGTATATGAGGTAGAAATAAAAATAGAGATGGTAGCGTTTTTTGGGGGGTGGGGGGGGTTTGTTTGATTGTTGTTGTTGTTGTTGTTCTTTCTTTTTTTTTTCTTTTTCACCCGGATGTAGACAGCCCTGAGATCCCAAGGCTTTCCAGGCTGATCTTACTCCTCTTATTTGCTGCGGGTGGTAGTGGTTGGTAAACAGCTCCATCGTTAGGCAGGGCCGCAGGGAACTGCAGCTGCTCTGGCCTCGCTCCCCCAGGACACTCGCTGGAGGGGAGGATAAACAAGAAAGACAACAGTACCTTTTATTTCTGCTTACAAACTGTTAGAGTGCAGTAATTCTTGCAAGGACGCATCTAGGTTGGGGCTTTGCATTTTCTAGACAGGCTGTATTGTTTTTAACACAGTCATGTATCGGCAAGCTGGGTAGTCTGTATCAAGAAGGCACGTATTTTTTAATATGTAAATAGGAAGGGATGGTGTTTCATCTTTATTCCAATGTACCCAGGGTGGCAATAACGCTTTTTAAATCCCTGTGAAACAGATTGTATATGGCAAAATTAATGTCTCAACTCTCCAAGTATTTTCTCTAAAATATTTGAATTTTTGCATTTATTATGCCGCTTGTTTAAAATAGTGAACGGTATCAGCCATGCATTCAAAGCTTAATTGGTGGAACACAGATTTATTCTAATTTAAAACAGTCACTTAAAAACAGTTTTGTATATATGTATACATGGGCACAACTTTTCATACAGTTGTCTGTTTTGGAGCGGTCTCTTAGGCACTGATGTACAAGTTGAACCTGTTTGCTTTTGTGCAACATGGCTTTGAGAAATCATTAGTTAAAACAATATTCTGTAGTTTCGTTGCAGTCAGTAAACAGCCTAATGCGAGTGGTGCCTAAGATGACTGAAGTTCTGCCTTTGATGAGGCTTTGAAATGTGTTGTACCAAATGTAGTCCCAAGGTGTACGTGTGTCTATGTATGTATGTATATATATATATGTATATGTATGTTGGTGAACGCTGCTTTAATGAAAATCTGGCCAAGTAACAAAATAACGTGTCCATCAGCAGTTACCACTGCAGGACAGTGACGGAAGAGCAGCAGCAGAATTGCAGCTGTGTGCTCATCCGTGTCACCCACCCCAGGCAGGGCGTGGGTGTCTGGAGATGCTTTGGGTCGTTTTCCTCTTTTTCGGTCACATTTGTCGTTATTTCCTCAGCCACTTTCTGTTTTGTCCCACTTCTTGCCATCATTTCATAAGGACTTTTCTTCTGCCACCCGCTTTCTCCTTGAAACTGGGCTCTGTCACAATGCCACATCTGGGAGCAGCCGGGTGTTTTGCAGCTCACCGTGATGGCTTGGAGAGGGTTTGCTGCACTGATCAGGGTCCGGTGGAGCATGGGAATTTCAGATACTTTTTTGTTTTGCAGCTGCTTGTCTTTTTCTCCCGCTGCACCTCTTCTCATTCCCCTGAACACATGGTCACGTATCTGCTATCCGTCAGGTTTGTCCTGCCGATTGCAGAAAGCTCACTCGTATCCTGGCAGCCCTTCGCGTGGGGTGGCATTTCCAGCCTGTGTCACCCAAGCACTGCTGGATGTGATGCCCTGTGCTGTTCCTTAGGTTACAGCATAGACTCTTGATGACTCTTTAATTGCTTTAAGTGCCGCAGCCAGTTTTGCAGTTTGATGTATGAAACGATGCTCTCAGTTGCTTCAAAAGCCCTGGCAGCAGCCAGACCCTGGGGTGGAGGTGTGCAAAGAGGGCTGGAAGCATCAGGGAAAGGTGAGGGTGGTAAGGCTGACCTCAAGCTGATGAGATGAATTTCATAGTGGTGTGCCAGATCATCTGAGCTGTGTGCCTCTGCCTTCGAAATTTAAATAGTGAAATATTAAAACTTGTCTTTCAAATCTGTTCAATATTACGAAGATTAATTTTTGTTTGGGGCAGATTAATAGGTTTCCTATTCTGATTAATACAGTGATAATAAAAACGTTGTGATTGCTGGAATTAATGAAGCCCAGATTCCTGTTTCAGGGTTTGATTGGCTTTGCACTTCAGTTATGCTGAAGCTGCTGCATCTCATTGCCCCTTATTTAGCTGTAACCGTCTGAGAATCTGTATGGGAGCAAGGCAGTGCAGGAGAAGGTCCGTGTTGGAGGTCTGTATTGGAGGTTGCATCAAAGAATCTGTTGGGGGAGAAGTTTTTGCAAAGATTGGGCAAGAGTTTTATTCCGGTTGCAGTGTTTAGTCTAGAGTTTCTCTGTCTTTAACCCAGTAAGCTATTTTTGTGAAAGTTGTAGAAGAGGAGTGTCCAACTCAAATGTGTGGGCGCATCATTAAAAGCTTCAATTTGTCAATGCCAGATCGAACTCAAGTGCGTGGGTAGATCATTAAAGGCTTCAGTTTATCAGAACTGATCTATTAGCTGTTCCTCTCCCTCCTCCACCCTTCCCCTCAGCGGTACGTGTGGTTTCCCCAGGTTCTCCAGCACTGAGGTGCATAAAAGTGCCTGAGCTGCCTCCGTGCCCCCGGGCCGTGCTGGACTCCCTCCTGGCACAGCGTGGCCTGGAGCTGGCGGAGTGCCGGTGAGCCAGCTGGCTGTTGGGAGACAGCTGATCAAATGGTTTTGGAGGCCTCCAGTGGTGCAAGCCCCAGACTTAATGCCGTGAGAATTCACATCTTTGGGAGCACTCTGCTCCTGTTAATCCCAAGGGATTCAAAAGATGCAGGTGGGGCTGGGCACAGAAAGTACATGGTGATCACGTAAGCCTTGTTCCCTTGGGAAACCTGGCTGAAGAAATGTTTTGTGCAGTATTTTGGTGAGGTCAGTTTTTGACGGTGTAAGAAACGTCCGTAGTTCTGGGTACACACACCTTCAGAGTTCAGGCCAGGCTGGGATGCGATGTCTTTACCTACTCCCAACACTGTTTCTTGTTCCTTGTGTGGAAGCTCTCCCAGCTTTCAATCTTATTGAGGAGGGATGTGAAGGAGAAAAGCTATCTGGAGGTGAGGACAGTGCTCCTGTACACCGTAGCCCTCATCTGCTGCAGACCAAATATATTATTTAGACAAGTCATTTTGCCTCAAAAGCCTCAAAGGAACGTGAAATCTTTTGAGCAAGCATTAGCCAAAATGAGCTCAATTCCTCATGTTCTAAACGGAGCTAATGATACTTTCCTGCTCTACAGACGTATCATGGTTAAAGATTACTAAGTTGAATACTGTGGTGCAGCAGGTCAGCTAGAGAAATCTTGCCCCAACATGTGTAGATGCAGCTTTCTGCTCGGCTACATACCCATCTGCATATCTGTCATCAAGTGCAGCAATAAAGCGAGCCTCGCATGTGTGTTTCTGACACTGCTCAGTTGCTTCTCTCAAGTGCTCTGCTCCTCATGAATAAAATACAACTGATGCAAGATGCAGGTCACTTTTGGTTTGCAGGTATTTCAGAGTCTCTGAGAAAGAAGTCATGTTTAGCATAAATGCTGTTTAAAAACCCCTTTTGGATCTATTTTTATTGTGTAGCACAGTTTTATAATAGGGTCGCATAATCCCATATTTAGATTTCTGAACTCTTGTGATCTTCTTTGAGCCGTTGCATTGCATTCAGCAAAGAATGGGAGAAAGCCCCAGGGCCAGAGAAGGACCTGGTTTTTGTCTTAGGAAATTTCATGCCGTTGTTGCTAAAACAGAAGCTTCCAGATGTTCCTCAGGAAGGCTGCTGTGGGCTGCCAAAATAATTAACTCCACGAGGTTAATTTGGAGATGGCCGTTCTTGCCACTGCCAAAGCGCTGGTAGATGTGGAAAGGCTGGGAACAGCCACCGCCTTGGGGATGCTGTGGAGGGCGAGGATTGGGGAATGAAGAGGTCAGAAGCACCACACGTGATTTTTGCTTTCATATCTTTTTCCTACCCCAGTCCCTCAAGATATTTTCATCTGTTGCAAATTTTGTTTTCTCTTCTGAGGTTTATTGCTGCAGGTCCCTGTTGTGTAGTGGTCCAGGGAGCGGAGGCTCTCCCTGGTCTTGGTGCATCTGTTAGGGCAGCAGGTGCCCTTCCCCAGTTTGGGCAGGCACTGGAGCTGCTGCTTAAATCCCATGTGGTATCGTGGGTGCGACACAGAACAGCCCCAGGAGCACCTCTGGTCATATGTCTGAATATGAGCTTTTACTCAGTGTGGATAGTTTGTCAGTGAAGAAATTATACATCTTATTTTAGAATACCCTTATTAGTAAAATGGATGTTTCATTTGTACAGCGAGCAGCTTCCTCTGAGCTAAGCTTAAACTCAATCTGTGTTACTAATAGCTGGGGAAAAAACCCTACTAATTGGTATTTCATAACTGATGTTTGCAAATTTTGCCTTTTCACCCTGAACATCAAATAGTTTTTATATGTGTTTTTCCTTATCTCAGAGGAGAGATTATTGCTAACAAGAGATTCCACATTTTGTTAAGGTTTTATCAGGATGCAGTGAGTGAAGGCAGAGAGTAAATATTTCAGAAATTCAGAGACTGCTATATTTTGATAATGCAAAGTAGGTTAAAGTATCTGGATTTTGTGCACAGTGCAGTGTTTTTGAGCAGAATATGGATTTGGATGGTGACACATTTTGGTATTTAGAAGGAACATAAGCTTGCCTGTCGGAGGAGCATGTTGCAAATGTGAAATAAGTGTGTCTTGAAAAACCTTCCTTAATATTGTAAGTTTCAGTTTTATTTAAAGCCAAATAGAGTCTGTTGTGTGATAGAGTAATGTTTGATACATAGAAATACTCCTGTAACGCTCCCCCCCACCTCCAGCGTTTATAACCACCTTTTATTTTCAAAGGACAACGGCAGGCTTTGATATGATTCTAACTGAGTGAAGTTTTAAAACATGTTTTTGTCTTTCAGTCTCCTGAGAACATTTTTTCTGAGTGACTCCGGCTTCCAGACACATTTGCCATGATAAGGGTTTCGATCCTTTCCCATATTTGCCCTGAGTCATGAGTGGATATGTGTGATGCCTGCAAGTAAAACTGGTGAGTCGTCAAACCTGAGTTTGCAGTAACTCTCACTTACTCTTTCTCACAATCTCTTTCCTTTACCCTTCTCTCCCCTTTTTAATATGGTGGGGTTTGGGGTTTCTTTTATGTATTGTCTGCTTAAAAGCAAGTCACCACTTCAAAAAAAACCCAAAACAAAACAACAAAACCACCTTCATTGTAATGAAATAGCAGTGGTACCAAATATTATCAATACAGAAGAAATATTCGCTTCCTTCCTTTCTTCTCTCTGTCCCCTCAAATCCTATGAGCTATGAGGTCTTTGGTGGTGAAACTGGAGTTCAGTGATGCTGGCGAAGCTACTGCCCGTAACTGAAGCCTTGCAGATAGACAAGGTCTAAACATGCTTATGTGGGCAATTTGTGTTATGATTAAATATGAATATGGAGAGGTCTGCTCTCCATCGTGTGTCACATGATGGACTCTCAAAGGAACCATTGCCAACAAATAATTAGCTCCACCGTTTGCTGCGCTTGCATCCCAGTGACAAAATGGTGTCACTGGTACACAGGAGAGTTGTCTCATCACGTGCACTTGCCCCATTCAGCATGGCATTGGTGCAGTGATGCCCAGCCTGGAGGAACACAGGGACAAAGCCTTTAACAGCCAGTTTTGGCCAGGGTGAGCTTGGTCAAACTTGAGAGGGTGGTGTGGGGCAACCCCATCTCTGTTAGTTGGCAGCGGCCATTTCCCTGTGGTTTTAGCCACCCAAGAAGCCTGTTGGTCCCTTTTGTGCCAAACAAGTGGCGGTTGTGCCTTTTCCAGCTGTCCTGATCCCCCAGCAGCCTGGCATGGGGAGCCTTCCCGTGGCCTCTCCTCTTACCTGCCTGGTCCTGATTGCCTCTCTTATTAACTGGGGTGAGAGGAGGGGCAATGTTTCTTCATTAATCAGAAGACTGAGGTTGGGAAAACAGGAATCATGTGATTTTACAGGCAAATTGGAAGGTCTGTATATGAAATCTTTCAAAAGTAGGAAATCTGCATAATTAAATTGTGTAGGAAACGGGAGTACAAATTGTTTTTTAAAATAAATTCAGGTTTCTATTATATATTTAATATCCCTCTGTGTGTTAGTGCATTTCAATTCAAAGATTACAAAACCTGAGAAATTCACACATCAGTGAATTGTGATTTTTTTTTTTTCTTTTTAAAGTTTCCATTTTTCTTTTTTTCCAGAGGTAGCATAATTACCATGTCATTTAGCAAAGATTATAATAGCTGTTCAGTTTTTACCGACTGGTGTAGTAAACAGTTGAATAAACCCATATGGCAGCTCAAAGTGTGCATGCGGGAGAGAGATTCTTACCATTTCCTTCATGTCTGAATTACCAAGCTCACTGATATGACTGAGATCCCCAAACAGGGACCAATTCCAGACTTCTCCAGTGATGGAAAAATTTCTCACTGCCCTGTCACATATGAATCAATTGATTTTTAATCACAGTGGTTAGCTAATTAATTATTTCTTTGTGCCTATGAAGTATGCATGGAAAACTTGGGGTTATATGCAAGGTACGTGCCTCTATATAAAGCAATCTGTGCATTTGCTTAATACTTTTTTTAATAAACGCCTGGAATCTGAATCTTGCTATCCAAGTCACTATTAAAGACTGAGGCCCTTCTGAGGCTGGCATAGGTTAAGTGTGACATTGCCGGGTATTGCGATAGCCCTGTGGCACTGCCTGCAATGAGACTTTGTGTCTGGTCTCAACAGTGGCAAATGGAAGGACCAGGGTGTTTTGAGGCATTCTCTTGAAATACCAGGTTGAGTAACGGAGGTACGGAGCTGTGGCCAACTGGCATCTGGAGTAAGGACAAAGTGTTGCAAGTAGCATGCCCTCTGGATAGCTTCAGTATTAAAAAATAAAAGCAACGAGAAGACGGATTGTTAACTCTCTCGAGATGCCGGCTTGAACAAAGAAAAAGACTCGTGCTGTTCCTCCTGAAATTCACTTACTTCCAGTTATCTTAAAATTTTCGTGTCACATAATAGCTTTAAAATACCTTCTGAATGCATTAGACTCTCTAGGTGCTTAGAAAATATTGCAAAATAATAATATAAAATGACCAAGCATTGAGCAGTCCCACTGGAAAGGAGCAGTTGGCCAAAACTGGTGCTTGTGTTCATCTTAACCCTGATGTACGACCAGCCCTCCACCATAATTCTATCAAGAGATGGTAAGTTGCCTAGCAATGTGCTGACTGCAGAGGGTACGTGTTGAGCTAATTCAGTTTTTGTTCTCGTTTTCCTTGAGAGTTCAGCTTAAAGGAGTGATCCTTTCTTCGGCTGCAGCAAGAGCCACTTCTTGGCGGTCTCTCTTGTTCCCCACTTGAGTGTCCCTGGTGATGTCAGGAATTCATTCACCGCCGTACGCATTTTAGAAGTTTCCAGCTTATTGAGTAACCAAATGTGGTTTCTGCTGATTGTGTTGACTGAATACGTAGGGCCTTTCGAAGAGGCAAGGGTTTTATTTAAAGCAGAGCGTTTAGTTGTATACCATTTTATGGCAGGCAAAGGTCATCTAGGGTAAGCAGCCAGAACAGTGAATTGCCTCATTGCAGCACCTAGGAAAATGAGACAGAAAGATACGGTAAAAGGTTTTAACAAATTGCTCATCGTTATAAATTTTTAAAGTCGAGGAACTGGTGCTGTGTACGTTTTTAAATTGGAGATAACCATGCTTGTACGATAAATTGAGTTAAGAACAGAACAAATCAAAATAATGGGGCGGTACTAAAAACCTGGTCGTGCAGTGAGTTGCCAGCACAGCGTGCTGCCGGCGGGGCTCGGCGCTGCGCATGCCAAGCTAACGCAGTGTTAGAAACCTGCTGTGTCCCTGCACGGCCGGAGGTATTTCCACCAGACTTCGTGGATACCTTTTCTTGGAGGGATGCCCCACGCCTGCTGCAGTCCTCTCCTCTGGTGGACAGGCTCCTGGTTAGACAGAGGGCTTTATCTGCCCGGGATGCTTCTTGTGATAGGCAAGGAGCAAAAGGGTTTGTCCGCAGCTGTGGAGCAGGAGGAGTGGGTTTCCCCAGGCTGTGCTAGCCCAGACGTGGGACGGGGGGAGTGGGGCAGAGCTCCAGGAGCTGAGCCTGGCGTTCCCTGGCAGAGCTGTAAGGCGGGAGAAGTGGCAGCAGCCTGGAGATGGCACTTCTGTCCTCGCAAGATCTCCCTTGCTCCTTAAAGCATCAGTGGCTACAGAAAGACTTTGTTTTTCTGAAACTTTTCTGTCCGTGGAACTTTTTCTGTGGCAGGGGGGAGGAGAGAAGAAGTAATTTTAACAATTTAATATACTACATAATATGTTTTATAAGCTGGTGTGAATGCTCCTAAGTATTTTGGTCTTTTTTCATAACACAATGAACCTAATATTGGTAAAAATACAGATCTTAGCTGCCACCATAAAGAGAGGCTAGATTTAATAAACAGTTATGAATGTTGGCAGCTGCCTATCAGATTGTATAACATCGGCTATGGCACATGAAGACAGTGTCAACTTACATTTTATCTCAGAAGTATTTTCAAAGCATTTATTTTGCTTTCTCTTGAGTCCTTAACCTAATTCAAGTTATATAATTGGCGGAATATTTTTCCACACCGCTAATTGGCTGGGTGCCAGCGTGGAAACCATTGTCTGACTTGATGATGATCAGGAATTAACATGACATTTGCGTGGTGGTAATGGAATACATTAGTAATGTAATTCATGACTGTAAGAAAGAGACCATCATCTCCCACCTCTGATCAGCAGGAGGGGCTGGGAGGATGATGAAATGCTCCCAGCAGGCACCTCACAGCAGTGGCTGGCCAATCTCGATGTCAAATTTAGTTTTAAATTCTTCAGACAAAGCTGTAATGCTTACCAATTAATTACTACAAATGTCAATTAAAAATCTACCAAATAATGCAGTAAGATTAAATTTCAATTAAAAAAATTACATTTAACAAGGAAGATACAACATTATTTTAATGAATTCTGCTGAAGGTGACAGTGTATCTAGATATATTTATACCGTGTAGGTGGATCTAAATTCATTGGATGATGTTAACCATGTTACTCTGTGTACATATTAGTTTTGAAAATTATTTCCACTTTGGCTGTGTCCTGGAGGACATGGGGCATCAAGGGGCGTTTCTCATCATCAGGAGAAAGGGGAATTTCATGCCTTCGAAGTACAAAAATCTCCTCACACCTAAAGTGAGGGCTTTTTTGTAGACTTCTATCCTGGCCAAATTAGCGGTGTTTTTCATTGCTTTATGTTTATTGAACCATATACAGAATTTTTTTTGTGGTAGTAGAACGAGCCCTGACTTTGCTATGACTATAATGATTGCTTGGGACAATTTTTCAAGTAATCTGTTTTATCAAACAAATAATATCCATTATTCTGATAAACCACTTAACAGGAAATATTTTGCTGTGTGAAGGTGGTGAACTGCAAGTCCTGAGCAGAGATTTTTATCTGCAGGGCTTCACCCTGGTTTGGTAGAGTTTTTCAGTGTATGGTTAAAATCCCTTAGTTGATACTTCAGATGCGTTAAGAAATATTTTGAACTAGGAGTGCCACAGCAGAGATGTCATGTAGCGTGATAAAGTTCTGAGTTTGCATGCATCACAGGCGTGCATTCGACAAACTTGTAAAACACCGGCACCTCGATAGATGCAGAGCGTTAGCAGTGCAAAGTGGGGTTTGTAGCTGGAGTTTTGTATTGCAGTAACTGTGTTTTTATTGAAGAGGGCAGTTCTTAACGCTGCTAGAGATGGAGATGGTGGTGCTTTGGAAAAAACGTGAGAGCCTGCACTCGCTGGCACGGCGCAGGGGCAGAGCTGGGCTGTGCAAGCAGCTATCCTCCTGGTATTAAAGCATTTGTGAGCCAAGGCCTCTAAATAGGATCTGAAGAATACTTTCTCAGCTTCCTTGAATTTTTTTTCCATGAGCTTTTATTATGTTTTCACACCATCACGTCTAAAATGGGTAAGAGGGAAGACATAATTGAAGAAACAGATTTTATGTGTCAAGTCAGCACTGAGAAAAGTCCCTCTCAGGGACCACAGGCTCCTTTTCCTTGGCACTGCTGTGTCTGGAGCCATTGAATTTCTGCAGGTTTTAACTTAAAGTAAAATACAGAAAAACACAATGCGCATACTGAAAATTGGAAAAGCCAAACAGCAACTCATGGCAGGTTAAAGTAATGATACGCTCTTTAGTAGGCAGGCTTTGCCGGCCTCTTGGTGGCTGTTCAGGCTTTGCCCATTGGTGGGCGAACGCAATGAGCATGATCTCTGTCTCACTGCTCCTCTTCAGATACCTTTGGGTATTGGTAACAGCTTTGCAGGATCATTCCTGCTTTGTGCTATTATCTGATAAAACTATCATCAGCAGGGGATGGGAGACAGCCTTTTTTTCCGTAAGGGCCTCAGGAAATGGATGCTGTAGAAGTGTAAGAGCATTTGAAAGGTTTTCTCACCAGTCCTCACAGACAGCAAGGTGATGGAGAGAAAGGTAGAGCAAGGCAGACTCATTTCCTCACCAGCGGCCAGAAAGCTTTAAACAAGGAGGCAGGGAGGGAAGAGTGGGAGCATGTAGCTTCTTTCTGCCAGGAGATAATGGTGTGAGGAGGTTGTGGGTTTGGGGCACCCCCTGGTCAGACAATTAGGTGGGAGCTGGAGCTGCTGCTCTTAAAAACCCATCTTCCCAGGAGCTTTCAGCTCTACACAGGCCGGTCATTTTCTGATTTGAGCTCTGGGATGAAGCTCTTGCTCTGGTTGTCATTTGAGAAGTGGTGTATGTGGTACGGTGGGAACCGAGCACCTTCTGCATCCCACGTTCTGCTACGTTGGGGTGTCCTTTGTGCAGCTCGTGCCCGTCCCCAGCACTCGTGGTGTCTGGTCTCATCATGGGGGTGTCCCACATGAAGCCTGTGCCCATCCCGGGCACTCGCGGTGGTGTCCGGTCTTCTCCTGAGTTCTTACAGGTGAAGATTTCTGCCTTCGGTAGGGAAGTGCTTTTCTCTTTCTGTAAGAATTGTCCAGACATCTTGAAGGAAGAGTGTCTTTGACTTTGGGGGAAATATTTCTGTCTCTTTGGGTTGTTTTGTTTTTTTTTTCCTTAGTGTAGGGTTATGTCAGCTGTATTACATTGAGGGGACACTGGGCTGGGGGAGGAAGCTTTAACAAGCTGCCCTCATATTGCCAGTTTATTCCCAGCTTTCATCCACTGATTTACATCCCATCTGAAGTAAAAATACCCAGACTGCAGTAGTTTGTTTACCTTTGCTTATATCACTGGGGCGACCTGAGGAGATGTAAAAACTGTTCTCACTGACATTTGCATGAGCCGCGAGGTAGGGTGAGAGGAGACAGACGCTGCGCAAAGTGAAAAGGCAACAGGGTTTATTAAGTCTTTGTCGTACAGTGGTTTATAATGTTTAGACAAAAGCAAATGTCTCTAAGGAGGGCTTAGGAAATGAGAGACTGGAGAAGGCTCTCGGAGCCGATGGCAGATCCCGTCCTCTTCAGGCGGCTGTGGGATGATGGGGTGCTGGCCCCGGGGAGGGGGCTGTGAGGGCCCTCGCGTGGAGCAGGCATACAGGGGGGTCCTGAAGAGCTGCTTCGGGAGGAGGACGTGGACTTAAAGTACTTGCATAGGACAAAGTCATTGTATTGTCGTCGTGATAATGCTCCTGGGGGAAATAGCCTGAAATACTCTTTGTCTTCATTAATACGCCTTCCCAGCAGAGCCTTAAGAGATTATTCTCGCTTTCAGATACACAAGGAAACCGAATACAGAGTTGTCTGTTATGAAAATCCCATTTCTATACTGCGGCTGTAAAATCCCAGATGCTGAGCGTAGAGGGAGGCTGCTCTGTCATCAGCTGGTCGAGGGGAGAGCTGACTCTAAAACCAAGCGGTAACTCCCTCTTGACAGGGTGTGGTGGTTGTGTCTTCAAACAACTTAGTCTGCCATGCCAAGCCTTTATGGATTTTGTTCTCACAAGCAAGGTAATAGATAAGTCTGAGCAAGGAGATATATATGAAAGGAAGACCTTTGCTCTAGGAAAGTATCCATCATTGCTTTTTACAGCACGGTTCAGGACTGTAGTGCAGAGCATGTGAAGCATTTGGGGTCCCTTTGTTGCGAAGCAGGCGCCGCAGGCCTGGGGCTGCTCTTGACGTCTCGCAAGCGTTCAATATCCCCTGCACTCCGGGGCAGCAGGATGTGACCCTCCCAGAAAGGCAGACGGCGTTTGGGGGCTTGATGCTTATTGTTTTCAGCAGAGCTCTACTGGAACCAATAAAGTTGCTGCCACCGCTGCTTGGAGCAGAAGTGACTACAGCTGAACAAGAGACAAAATTATCAATTAAAAAAGCCAGTGCCAAGCCCCATTATTTTTACTCTTGAAAAAACATCTTGCTTCCCAGTCTTCTTTTTTCCACATGGAGTGAATCTTTGGGATATTAATGTTCCGCTGTCATGTTTGTTTAACATATTTTTTTGACAATGCCTTTTTAGGGTCAAAGCCTGAAGTTTTTCTCCATGTGTTCCAGCTAGGCAAAACTCCCAGCGTCCCAACAGGGCCTCTTCCAAAATGAGTGAGGACTAGTTCTTCTCAACTTAATTGGGAATTTCATCTGAATAAACAGAGGAAGGGCCCAGGCTTTGTTTTTTTTAAATACCGTAAGATGGTGTCCTGCTGAACAGCTAAGTCGCTGTGGGCAGGCTGGCTCTCGCCCATGAATTTGGTGACCAGAGCCCCCCCCAATGGCTCGGTGCCCACCTGATGCCCTGGGCCACCGTGACCCCATGGTCTCCTGCCTTCCTGCCCAACCCCACTGCATCCCTCGCTTTGCCCGGACCACTGCGAGCACTCGGGCACGGCTCCGTGAGCTGAAGATGGTGTCGCTTTCAGAGATGTGGCCTTAACCTGGAGTTTCCATGTTTTTGTGGGTTTAAGTCAAACCTTAATACTCCATCAGCGTAATGTTTTCGTGGTTTAATGTTCTTACAGTTTTTTACAGTGTTTCTTTTAAATTCTGTCACTGAAGTGTATGAGAGTTGACAAGTGTAAATATGTAGTTAGACAATTTCAAAAGTGTATTATTTACTGATCGACCATAATGGCTCCAAAGGAGCCATTATGCTCAATCATATCATGTCACTCTGTGGCACTTATTATGATGGTAATATGGATATGCGCATTATTATTTTTTTTTAAAGCATGAGAAGCATTATTGTGCATGTGTAAAAGCTGTTTTTAATTGTCAGTAATGCTCTGAGCTTTTTTTAATATCAAGAATTTAAACCACCTATGGCTACCCACCTGCAAATTGTGGTAGCAAAAATCCACGTCATAGGAGGATGGAAAAAAGGCACGCTTGATATTTACAGCAATGTGACTGTGCATCTCCTTAATACGGCTCTTTTATAGCTTTATTAGATCCGAGGGCAACCTAGAACCCTAACCTGAGAGCCTGGCAGGTAAAAGCTTTCCATTTTATCTCTGAAGCTTTCATCTGCTCCTGTAAGCTCTTTCTCTGACTTCCTAATTGTGTTTGCGACATTAGCAAATGGCTGGTCTGAAAATACCATGCAGTGCAAGTCATGTTAATTCAGTGATCTTTTTTTTTTTTTTTTAAGGTGTCACAGAAGATGTCTTTTTGTAGCACTGGGGTAGAGAAAGAAGGAGAGAAGGCAGAATGAGAACATTGAACCATGTAAAATAAAAGAAAGAGACAAGCAGAGAGCTGGGAGTGCTAAATATGTTTCAGCCTTTTGGTAGAGCTGGTTTCAGTAGAGAAAAGGTAAGAGAGTGTAAGCAGTAGCTTGCTTGCTAGAAAATGTCTTTCGTGGATAAGATGGGAGGAGAGTGTGAGTTTTAATGACTAGAGTTGAGGAGCTAAGGTGCGAATCTGGCATGGGGTACAGCAAATCGATTGTGGAGCAATAATTAGAGAGAGGAGGAGGAATCAGAAGTGTTTCTTAACTTAGAAACAAGGATGTGACTGGCTGCTGGCTGTTGCTACTCAGAGGTAGGTAAAGAAGAAAGGAATCTGTTGGGCAAAGTCCTCACAGCAGAAGACAAAACCAAGGTGAAATCCAGTTTGTGGTTGTCGAAGAGAGATGTGGAAGAGGAAAACCCAAGGTTGACAAAGCTTTCCACCGTTGGGCAGGGCAGTGGTACATCTGCGGGAGCTGCAGGGCTGGTCCGGGGGCTGAGTCCTCCCTGTGTGTGTCAGTGGGAAAGGTTCTCCCTGGCGTGGAGCTTGGGAAGGAGGAAGCAAGAAGGTCATTGCTGTTCATGCTTTTATTTCGGTTGCGGAGAGTCAAAGCAGATGACTGCTTTGTTCTTTCTGTTCAGACTTTAGGACTAGTTCTACTTTGTTGCTTTGTTATCGGAGGAGTTATTTACCCTGCTCTGAATGAAATTGGGCTAATTACCAAATTACCGTTTTTCTCCCTTATTCTAAAGAACCTTCCGTTGGAAATGCATTTTGCTTTAAATACGGAAGATTAACCATAAAATGCTAGAATGAGCTAATTTTGAGTAGTTCAGGAGTGGAAGGACACATAGATGTAATTTTGCAGATCTTGAACTGATAACAGTCAAATTTACTTGCAACAGTTCTTAAATGAATAAAAGTAACAAGTTTGGTTTTTTTTTTTTTTTTTAGCCAATTCTGTCTTACTTCTAACTTGCCTCTCTTTCTGAACAAGAAACATAAATGCAAGTAAATACACTCTTACTGTTTCTGTCTTTGCCCTGTGTAAACAACTGTATATTCAGGCTCAGGCTTGAGTCTTGTATTTGTGAAAAGGCTAAGGCAAGTTAATTTTAATGATTTCTTTTGAGATGCTTCCTATTTAGAAAAGTTACTTGTCGAAGTCTCATCACCCAAAATCTGAAATACCGGTGCTATTTCTGCTGGGTTCATTAGTTTAATAGTCCGAATAAATTGTGTAACTGCTCATTTGTGTAAGAGGGTGGGATTATGAAGCTACAGTGCATTTGTACACACACACACGCACTAGCACACAACACTTGTTGATGATTCAGAGAAGGAGTAGAGTAATTCAGCTCTTGGACTGCCTCACGTGTGATTGGCTTCCTTTCTGGGGGACTTATTTTAGGGAAAAATCAATGTCAACTGAAAAACATTCCATTCTGAAAAGACAAAAATTCCCCTACTTGTGAAAATGTGTCTTGGCAGCTGATTTAACTTATGATACAAGATTTAACACTTTTCACTA
Source organism: Elanus axillaris (assembly GCA_026212715.1). Taxonomy (NCBI): domain Eukaryota; kingdom Metazoa; phylum Chordata; class Aves; order Accipitriformes; family Accipitridae; genus Elanus; species Elanus axillaris. Next base: position 19,549,458 of record JANZLQ010000037.1, on the reverse strand, counting down.
AACATGAATATTTACCATGGCAACAGCTACGTTACGGGCCACATGTTGGAGACTTGCACGTTTTTGCAGAAACTTGTAGCTCGCCACATTTAGCCGAGTCCTTGTTTCCACCGGCAGAAGGAGCCCACTCCTGCAGCTGTTTTGGGCATGGACCTCCCGGCGGGGTCAGTGGCATCCCGCGTGCCTCCAGAAAGGTACAGCTAATTGCTCCATCAGGCATTTGCTGGTGAGCGGCACCGTGGTGCTACGTGTAGACAAAACACTTGATGACAGAATAACACGATAAAAAGCATGCGTTCGCCTCCGATTTGCCTTTCCAGCGGTGGGGTGGGAAGAGCTTTCTAAAGGTCTCGCTTCTCCAGACTCTTTTTCTCCCCTCTGCAGCCCTCCCCGTCACCCCCCCAGAGGTAGGCAGATCAAACCCATTTTGCCACGCGCAGTAACGGGTCTGCCGTATCCTCTGGCCGGTCTGCCCTCCGCCGTGCCCCCCCTGCTACTGTCTCAACTCCTTGTCACCTTTCATTTGCGGTGTAGTGGCTTTTCAGGCGACGTTAATTGAATCATGCTCATCAGGGACTTAATAAAAGCGTGACGGCCAGGATGGAGCCCTGGCAGATGGCAGCCCCAGTTGACAAGCAGGATGCGTGGCTGGGGCTGTGCCGGTGCACCAGAGGCGATGGGCTGGCTCTTCTGCAGGGGCAGAAAGTTCAAGGCTTTGGAGTTGTGAGAAGAGCAAGCCTACACGAGCAGAGTAAAAGATGGCTTCAGATGATTTAGCTTGCAGTTCAGTGGGTTTTTTTTCTTGAAACAGAACTAGATAATCATTCAGTAAAACTGTAAATCCTAGCTACGAAGGATTAGGTGTGAAACAATAAGAGGATTTAACTTTATAGGTAATCACAAACATCTGCAGGTACCTCAAGTAGGAACAGTTTTATTTTATTTAATTTTACAAGTTAGGAAGAATATAAATTCTCTTGCTCTAGGACAAAGCTAGCGAAGGGTAAGGCAGAAAGCCCTTTACCCAGAGGTGAAACCCCTCACCTCACATGTTTCTTGTACCTTTCTCTCAAGTATCTCGTCTTGGCCATTGTTAAGGAAAAGGCCTTGGTCTGGAGGGGCTCAGACCTTTCCTCTTCTGGCCACCGATAGGACCTTTGCCCTTTTTCTTTCATTTAAAATACCCCAATTTAAATGAAAGCAGCTAGGCAAAGCAGAAGCTAAGCACGCAACCAGGAGCGTAGCCTGTGCCAGGCAGAGTCCTGGTGCAGTGATGGTTGGGCTGGGGATGCTCGTCCCCCTTTGTCGGTGCTGGGCTGTGGTGGCACGGTGGATGGCGTCCTCTGCCCGGCCCGTGTTAATGGTACAGTGGTTCCCCCGCGCAGCTGCTGCTCTCGGCTGTAAGGCTGGTTTAAATCTTGGCCCTTACGTGGTGTGAGTTTGCCAAGCTGCGCTGATCTAGAACTTAAATAATTTGCTTCTCTTTTTAGCCTTGTGTCTTTTAAAGGTGTTATATTTGTTTCCACTTTGTGTTAAATTAAAATTAAATGGTTCTGCTTTGTGGATTTAATAGTGTACAAATATATCTATTTTTAAATCAGTTTAGCCTATGTATATGTGACTAAGAAAAAAGCAACAGAGTGGGGGCCTCCGATTTTTGTTTTACTTGAATCAAATACCCTATTGGGATTTCAGTTATAAGGGAATGTTACACTTGTTTGTTACTAGGGTGACTACAGTGTCAAGGTTATGTGGATGTTGTAGTGTTATAAATGCAAAGATAATGCAAAAAAGAAAAATAGTTGTGTTGGCTAAAATCATCCTATTCCTATAGCATAAAGTTGCACACTGTCCTACATTTCAATTCTCGTTCTATTAAATTACCTGTTTAATAATTTGAATCCAGTGTTATTTTTATATTATATTGCAAATGTGTGACTGTGAGGTTATTTTTAAGATATATTTATTAAGGGAATGAATACAATAAGACAAGTCATTGCAGCCCACATACAGTTCCTTGACTTCTCATTTTATGATGTTTCAATTGCATATGATTACTGAATGCAAGTTTCAACTTTTATGGGGGTTCATTAGAGATGCAGCTGTGTAGAGAGAAATTCAATAGAATTTGATATTTTTTTTTTTTAAGCTCTAAAAGTGTAGTGAGATGGAGCAACTTGATGGAGCATAATTTCAAGCTTCCTACTTTGAGCTTGGATGCACAGTTGTGGGGTCTTCAAGGGCTTAGCTGGGCTGCAGTGGAAATTTGCTGATGATAGGGAGAGGAAGGGTACTGATATGAGGTCTGTGTGTTTGGAGTGCGGGAGACCGGAGCATCTCAAATCAAAGGCATTTGCCTTTTTTTCTGGGTAGGACACAGAGAAGAGGTGGTGTCCTCGGTCAGGGTCAGGACTAGAATGAAATGCTTTTTGCTCCTGTGTGAATCAATGTTCTGGTGGAGAAATATGGTTTCAGTGAATCTGTGGTGTTCTCTCCTAATAGAGAATCTAAGTAAAATGAACTCCCCAAAAGCCAATACTGAAAGCAATCTTAGTGAGCAAAAGCTGAGAAAACAAATTTTGGGGCACATTTAAAGGAATAGATGTAGTAAATGAGTAAATCTACCCTGCGGTTAAATGCTGCAGTGCTTTGTGTGAATACTAAACAGCAGCATGTCCCATCAAGTATAGTTTAGTTGCATAATTTAGTAGTGTAATCCGTTTGTTTTTAATGTACAGGAATGTAAACAACTATAACCGAATGATCGTATCTTTTAGTAGGAGGAACCCTATATTCAAAACTAATTGTGACATTAGCTGTTTGGAGAAAACTTATTTCACGACATAGACTATTTCTTTCCAAACATCAACTTCTCGTAAGGTTACAAACCAAGATCCAAAGCAAAGACATCCTTCTCCAGGCTTGAGAAGGGGGAAACATTTTTGTCCTCAAATTTTACTTGGTGATTCTCAGTCTTTGAGGGGCTGGTGCTTTGCTCTGCAGCCCTTCGAGCTATCCCAACTGGCTCAGTCCAGGGCAGCCATCTCATCTCCACTTCTGTCGCAGGAGTCTCTCCAATAGCTCCAGCAGCATGTGGATATCATCTTAGCAGCATCTTTTTCTCTTTGTTTTCCTTCCTTGTGGGAAGGGGGAAGATTGAATGGTAACTTCTGGGGTGTGATCTTGCCAGGATTAAACCCACTGAATGACAAGGGAAGCAGAAGTGGGTGGGGGAGAGTATATTTCTGCTTTTGGTTTTAATTGGCAGCTTTTTGTTTGGGCTGAGATCTTTGAACCCATGGGCAAATGGCTCTGCAAATGCAGGCATGTGGAGCCCTCCTAGGAGATGGCTTTGCCTGCGTGGTGGCTGCGGTGGTGCAGGGCTCCTTTGCCCACCCCACTCGCTGTCATCTGTGTCGTCGGGCGAGACATTTGGTGTGTACATGGGAGGAAGCATTGCAGGTGAGCTGAATGCAAGACTTCAAAAATCTCTGGTGATTAAAGCCGCTGCTGTGCCTGGCTTCCTTGCTTACTTTAAATATTTACTACTGATGGCTTCTCTGAGTTGGGACAAGGCTTGTGGGGTGGAAAATCTGGATTTACCTTGCCTCAGACTGTGAACTCTCAGCTTACTAGGAGTTGGGTCTTCGCCCGTGGGAAGCAGAGAGGAGGGAAGGGCGGTGGCACTGCATCCCAGCAGAGCGTGGCTGGGTTGGCTTCATTCTGCCCTTAGAACATCATCCCCAGAAAAATGGTATTCCTGTGCTGTACCACCTCCCACAACAAGGAAAAAGAGATGAAAAGCAATGAAGCACACAATTACATAATGAAAAACAATAAAATGCATCTTTTAATATGTACTACTAGTGACCATATGACTTTATTATAAAAACTAAATGTGATTACATTTCCAGGTATTGTGCTGTGTGATAAACTCTGGGAAAAAGTGAAGAACAACTTAGAAGGAGAAGACTTCTTGTTTAATATAAACCTTGGACTTTGAAGTGACACATAGCAGGGAATAAATGTCCATCATCTATCAAATGAGGTTTGAATGGTTTAGGTCACACTAGACAAACACTTCTCACCCTAAAACCTTCTTTTCATCTTCATTCATCAACAACACCTTAAGCTTGTGCCCCTCTTACTCTTTTCCGCTCTCTCAAAAAATAATAATCTACTTGATGCCTACAAATCAATTCTGGCTGGCATTTGTTAGGCGAGTTATGAGCTATGGCTGCTGCTGTTCCCATTGGCACTGCGTCCTGTGCAGGTAGAGAAGGGGGTTGGAAGTTTGTGAAGAGGCTGAGGAGGGAGAATTACCGCAGAAATAGTGGCTGTAGGCATGGAAGGCGGTGAGCAGAGAGGTAAGAGGAAGGTATAACTGGCAACGAGGATTCCTGTGTGGCAGATCCCTTTCTTGAACTGTGTTGTGCAGTTTGTGTAGTTCGTGACTTGTTTCTCGCGGTGGTTTGTGCTTGCGCAGTGTAGAGCTGTGTGAGGCAGTGCAACCCAGACCCTGCAGAAGGGAATGAACACATCCTCTGAGGGTGTTGTGGCTGTATATGTAAATCCCAACAGCCAGGCTTGGAGTTTTAAAACAGAAAGGCCAAACCTCTGTGGACGGGCTGGAGAGGTGTTTTTTCTTTTCTGCAGATCCCTCAAGGTGACCCAGGCTGCCATGGTGGGTGCTCAGACCCAGAAGCTCATCTTTAATTTGCTTTCTTAGTCTGCTGGCTAACCTACATCATCGTGCCTTGTAATTTCTTCCTGCCGCCTCCTCTGAGGTCCTCGGCTGTGCCGTGCATGAGCCGTTCAATCCCCATTTCCTGGTAGGAAACCACCCCTCTTATGCTAATCCTTGTCCAATAACTCCTAATTTTTATTCTTATCCTTTTCCAATTTACAGCACTCCTCTTGGATTAACTTCTCTATGGTATGGTTCTTCCCCTTGCATTGCTAGCTTGTTGCTTCCTCGCCGGTTCTTTTTTCTTTCAAAGGCACTTTTCTGGCTCCATCCCCAACTGCCTGGAAGTGATTTGTTCAACAGCACAGTCCCCTGGTTTTCAAAGGCCACAGACTGTTCTCCCTCGTTTTCTGCCTTCCTTCCTTCTTTCTGTCATTCTGGGAAGCAGTCTGACAGACATGGCTCCTTTGCAACTACCAATTAATATTAATCTGTGTGACTGCAGTGGTCATGGGTAGCGGCAAAGATCTGTTTGAAGGTAGAATTTTGTGTGAGCCGAAATTTCTTTGTAGATCTGGCAAGAAGAACTTGTTGGTATGGCACAGACAGGCTAGGGGAGAGAAGTCATTGTTCTAATAGCAATATAAAAATTCATTTTTCCCCACCTCCATTGTAAACATTGCGTCATCTTGTTCTAATGTGGGGTTGGTAGGATGCCGCCATCCGTGGCGATGTGGCCCAGCACTGGGGAGTGCGGGGGGTCTGTCACCCACCCAGCCTGTCACTGGCATTTTTGGGTCGCTGCCCCGTGCTCGGTACCCCCTCGAGGTATTTTCAGGAGAGCTTTGGCTATCATTACCCTTTGAAATTTGGCACAGTGATGTAAAATTGTGAGGGTACGGTTGGCGGTGGGGTGGGCTCTCTGTGCCTTGCTGTGCGGTGGGGAGATCTGGCTGGGCAGGAGGGGGCTGGCAAACCTGCAGCCTCATTAACGGGGGAAGGAGGATTCACCCGTTTGTGGGAACTGGTCACACATCATGGAGTATCACGAGGTAAGCCAATTTCCTACCCCAATACCTCCCTCTTTTCCACTTCTCTCCTTCACAGTTTGAAAACCATAAATCACTTATTTGAAATGTATTTAAGGAGAAGAATATTTTCCCCTGCATTCCCACTTAATGCTTTGTAGCGAGTACAGTTGGGATCATTCATGTGCTAAAGCAAGAGAAATACTCATCTTTGATACTGTGTCTTCATTTTAGGCAGTTTCCTCTTTTACTCAGTTCTTAGATGATAATTCGGAGTCCTTAGATGCTGCTTATTCTGCCACAAAAAGAAAATGCAAAACAGGATATTTTAATATTAATAATGAATGTTTACATAATTAGCTCAATTACTTTGTTCACTTTGACATTTTGTCATTGTGGACTTGTCTTCCTCTCTCTTTTAAAGTATATTAGTAGTGATGGGAAGCACAGGCATGGTGCTGCAATCCTGGTCCTGCCAAGCATCTCCCTGTAAGGATGAGGACTTCTCCCCACCTTGCAGCACCTGCCGCCTTGAGCAGACTTACCAACGTGTGTCCTTGCACGGTACTCTCAGGGACGCTTTTTAGAACCTCATTAAAGTACAAGTCTTCGAGACGTTTTACCCTAAAAAGACGTATTTTACATGTAGAATGAAGAACGTGCTTTCTCCGTGTGGTGCTTAAGGCCTGTATGAGATTGGGTCATTTGCTGGTCTGGAAATTTTCCTTTGTGAATCAACACTGTGTCGTAAGGGCAAGTTACTCATCCGACCTGTAATTGCTGTTGTCTGACAGTTATTTTGCAGATTTTGGGTGTATGTAGTTAGGAAGAATGCTGTTTTGCAAAGATATTTTTGGGCTAAAAAAGAAAAAGAGAGTGTGGAGTTTCTGGTGATATTAGAAGAAAACTAAGAGGGTTTTGTTGGTGGTGGTTTTTCTCAACAGAAGAAGCAAGGGTAACTGTGTTAACAGCAGGGTGCCGCTGAGTGATGGAGAAGCTGAAGGAATGGCTCGTTTTCCTGTTATGTCACTGCTTTGGCTTTCTCATTCTTGTTCCTGTGTTTCTTCAGAAGGGCCCTGCAGCCTGCAGATAACAGAAATTAAATTAGTATTGATATAACATTAGACACTCCTATTAATATTGACAGTCTGTCGATACTGTTGTGCTGCTTTTGTAATAGGGGATGTTAACGGATAATACTTTAAATAAAAACACACTAATCTTATAATCACTGAACATGTAGTGGGGTCTCGACTCGGCTCACTCCTCCTCCGAGCTCCCCCAGCCTCGCGTGTCAGCCGTGCCTGCCTGCCTGCAGCTCCCCTTGAAGCCTGCGAGGGTTAGGCACGTCGCTCCCTCCGGGCTTGAGCCTGCGGATGGGGAGGTGTAGTGGGACAGAGATGATGGCTGTAAGTGGCGAGGCAGGAGGAGTGATGGGAATCTCCCTGTGGCTGGGATGGTGGGGGGGCCGGTCCTGAAGGCAGGTGGGTCCATTGCACCCAGCTCTGGGAAGCCCTTTGGGGCTGGGGGGGGTGCAGACCTGGCTGCGGGGTTGGTCCCAAAGCGGTGGCTTTTTAGTCCTGTGGTTGCTTGTGGTGTTTGACGGGGTGCTGCTCGCCCTCGTTGCGTGTGTCCGCAAAGTTTGGCGCAGGAGGCCGTGCAAGGGTGACTTCGAGTTCTGATGCAGGGCAGCGAGCCACCAAATCCCTGTTAGACCGTGCTGGCTGAGCGTGCACAGGGTGAGAACACGTGAGGTCAGAGTGGTGCCTTAATCTGTGCTGCTCGCCTTGATACTTAGCACGTGTTAGCAGCTCCACATTTCTTAAGAACTTTTTTCCTTTTAATTCTATCATGAAAATCACCATGTTCATCAGAGCTAAAGTTATTTGTTAAATGGTCTAAAAAATATGCATTAAACAATAATGATTACTTTGGTAAACACAGATGTCTTTGTATTATGCAGTGGGTTTTGTACGTGAATTTGTACATGTCTGTGAAACAGAATTTGCCATCTACCTTGAAAAATGGGAAACACAATACATGTTAATTGCTTCTCCCTTAGCCCCCCGCTCCACCTGCTGTGCTGCTGCAATCTGTTGATGTAGTGCTGAAATCGGCAGCGCACAAGGACGGGCTCGGCAGCGAGCAGGTTGGCACTTGCAGATGTGTGCCTGTTGTAGGAGGTAGCAGGCAACAGTCTTAACTTCTGCCTCTTTGTTTTCTAAATAGGAGGATATTTTAAAAGGGGGAGGGAAAAACCTTTATCTTGCTGCAAACCATCTAGTGATGATCAGTTATTCACCGCGTTATTAATGCTTATTTGGATGTTGCTTGGACTGCTGGATTAAACAGCTTTCCTGTTATGTATTGAATAAAATGAAATACATGTCACAACAGCAGTGCTATGATGCTGACAACCGTCCTTGGCTGTGCATCTCATTAGAAAGATATACATTTTTCTTTGTTGTGTATCTGTGAATGACAGAAGTTGACAAACATCTTTTAAGAAGTTGCTGTTCGGAGAAAGTAACATTTATGGCACAGAAACCAAGGAAAAACTGCTTGTTATGAAGGTAAACAATTATTTCCTACACTTGGGTTTTATACATTGCCCTCCTCTGCCATCGTAATTACTTTTTAGTTTATTTCTGCATATATGTTGGAGGAGATACTCTTCTGGATCACTTACTCTTAGAAAGAAACTCTGGAGGGTTCAAAGTTCAATTTGTGTTGAACCTTCCACTTAAAACAGGATTAAAATCCTTGTATTTCACAGTTTTGAAGCCTGAATTGATTCTCTGAGTGCACCACATTAATTCCCAGGGGACAGTCAAATTTTTCCGTAATCCTTTTTTGGGGTCAAAGAGTTACTAACTCTGACACAGGAAAGATACTCGGGAGAAGTACCAGGTAGGGGTTGGCTTGCTGTCAGCTGAACAGCAATGCTGTGCTTTAAAACACCTATGTTCCAGATGCATGATATGTTTGCATAATTTATATCAGCCTGCATTTCTGCAGGTTGCTGGTATTGGCCCAATTTAGTGCTTGCCTGACTTCAGAGCAGGAGCGATGACTCTGCTTGTGGTAATGGTGGGTGTGTGCTTTAGGGTCTTTGGACCATTACTGGGAGAAGTGAGGAGCAATAAGAAGCTGGGATGTTTTTTTTTAAAAGAATACTTCCAAAGTTAAGAGCGAAGATGTTCACCATCCTGGCTAAAATGGCTTCCGCCTGTTCGTAACAAATCGGAAAAGATGACATTGCATATTCAGCTACATTTGCATGACTCCCCGGATTTCACAGGCGTTGTGTGGGTGCCAAGTCAGTGCTGTGTTGACCCACAGAAACTCGAGAACACAGTTGAGAAACCAGTGGGAAGAGGCAAGTGTGGACTTGCAGGAAGGAGAGGAGGAGGGGAGGAAGCAGGATGGAATCCCCTTTTCCCACCGCCCTTGTGCCTCCAGCGTGTGATGGAGCGGTGGTTGCACAGCCCTCTCCTGAAACCATCTGTACCTGGTGCAGTGAAACTTTGCTGTTGCTGGGGTCTCTCAGTGGTGCATGGGTTAGGTTTTTTTTTTTTTTTCTTTTCTTTTTTTCATCTAGACCCATTCACCTTTCAGCATGCTGAAACAGAGAACACAATCTCTGCAAGAAACCATCATTTGGGGAAAAGTCTGTGTTCAAGGAGTTCTCAGTTTACGCTCACCCTTGTGTCTGAAATTGTTTTACTTCTGTTACAAGTAGCACCTAAAATTGTCACTTAACCTTGCAGGCACTTTGTTAAGTCCTTATTTTTGATTGCAGCAGCTGGGGTGGAGTTTCCTTTGGGAATTCAAGGAGTAGGAAGTGTTGTTCGTAGTTTTTTGTTGTTTTTTTTGCTGACTGGTGCTAATGTGTAGGTGGGGATGTGCTGCTGTTTTTGTAATACTTTTATTGTTTATGGAATTGTTAGCTAATTGATGGTAACAATGCCTGGAGCCTGGGAGAGGTATTCTTTTATGTTTGCTCAGATCAGGAGAAGTAAATAATTTCATAATTTAAAAAGAGATTCAAGATTATTCTCCTTAGTTTATTTACCTTGCAGGTTTGCCTCTAATATTTCTTCCATACCTTGTTATCAAGTTTCCCCAAATTAAGTAGTATTATTTCTAACAAAGCAACAGAATGGTCTAATTTTTTTCAGCATTCAGTAGGATGTAGCCGGACCCCCCCCAGACAAACCCAGGAGCTCAGGAGCAGGTGCTGCACCTGAACTTGCTCCCACCTGGTTGGTACGGATGCGGCGAGGTCTCGAGTTGACAGTGTCCCTTTTTCACTTGCAATAACTTTCATGTGAAATCTAGAAGGCAGTAGGGTATCTGCTGGATGAAAATGTATCTTTGAACTCCTGTTAATTGCTTCATGGTTTAGTCAGGCTGAAACCTACTTGGTAACTTCGTCTTCCACATTTATCCAATGAAATAAAATTCAAACCAGCCCACAAACTACAGAATGTTTTTTATTTATATGTGGTGTAGTTCCATCTGGTCCACGTTAAAGACCCCAAAAATATATGTGATTAGCTTTATAGTTCACTGCTAAAGGTAGCAAAGCTGGCTTTTAACATTTTTCAAATTTTCAGCTAGCATCTCAAAACATTTGCTGGCATTTCCTGACTATGATTACCAACCAAAGATTTTCCTGGTTGTCTTTTCACTTTTTAAAGTATGTTGCATACTTCTCCTGCTTAAAATATCACTGAAGCCTCTGCTATTCCCTTTATAACTCTTATGCAAACTATCCATCTCTGTCAAGACTGGTCAGTCTCAAATCCCAAAGCTCAGTGTTAGGAAACGTCAGATAACATATACTATTAAAGTAGTAAAATTTATGACTATTGCCAACACTGAGCTCATGCTCAATAAAATGAAATGCCATGCATTAGAAGTAACACAAAAGGTGAGCTGTGCTGCTTCACAACAATTAAGGAGAGGGTTTAATGCATTTGCCAAAAGCCAGCCCTGAAATGCCCGCTGAGTGCACAAGGAAGACATCGTCAACTCACCCCAGTTTGAATTTCAGGCGTTTGCTAATCAAAGTCCCGTATTCCCTCTGAACGCGTGGTTGAGACCTTGGAGAGAAAAAAAAAAAAAGGCGCCTTTTTCTAAGCTAGGTTGTCTCCTTTTGCAGCTCTTCTGCAGCAAATGCATGTTTGTATCTGGAGGTACTCCGCACTGGAAAATACCTCGGTGCTCCCAGGAGGTTTTGGTGCAGCCTCAGCACCACCACAACCCCCAGAAAGCTCAGGAGCCCCAAATCTCTTCACTTGCAGGGATTTTCTGCCTGTGCCATATTTACTCTTGGAATATTTGGAGCTGAAGTGGAGAACTGCTGCTGATTTGGCTTGCAGCTTGTCCCAGACGGCACCGTGGCACAAGGCTCTGTGGCTGCCCATTTCTGAAATACAACTTTAGTAACAAATTTAGCAGCTGCAAGTTTTTCTTCTGGTGCTTAGTTCTCCTGCGCCTGCTCATTCGGCAAACCCGTTCTGTTAGCTGGCACTAAAGGCCTGGAAAACCACCCTGTTTTCTGCAGGGTATTGCCTTAATCTTCCACCTGTTTGCTGCACCTTAATGCTGCTGATGGAGAGAAAGCATAAACACGAGGTGTGAACTTCACCCTCCTTCCCCTCACAGTAGCAGAAAATGCTCCCAGCATCTACCACACAGCATCCAGATTGTGTAACAGCCTGGGAGAGTATTTTCCATGTGCAGTTATCCCTGTGCTTAGTAGTCATTTGGGGAATTTTTCCTAAAAGTGCAGTATTTAGACCTCGAGGAGGCTGCCTCTTAACCTCAAGTATGTCCAGCAGTGCGTAGCAAGAAGTGCCAAGGATTTTCAGGAGTTGAGCTGAAGGTGTTGTTTGAAGTTAACCATATTTTATTTTCTCAAACCCTTTCTTGGGACTTAATTTATATGGCACTGTGATGGGCACATATAAACATTGTGATCAGGTTACAGTATGAGTGAAATAGGTAGACTCGTTTTCTTTTTCTTCTCTCACAATAAAAATGTAAGAAATTTAGTTGCTTACCCCATAAAATGCACATTTCTGTTACAGATTAGTCTTATTTTAATGAGGCCGTTACTTACACAGTAGTACATTAGCAAAGTGTCCTTTGATTTTTATGTAGCAAATGTTTACAACCGATTCAGAGAGGCCTGACCGTTACTCCCCCCAATTCTTAAGTTGGGGTGTTTGGGTCAGAAAGCTGTCAGTACGAGATCGGGACATTTCTGGGTTACACACAGGTGCCAATAATCCGGGGAGCGGGCGCGTGCTGGGCCGTGTGGGGACCCCGATAGCTGCGTCTGAGCCGCGGTGCGGCAGCGAGGTGGGGGCTGTCCCCACGCTGCTGGTGCAGGGGCCGAATCCTGCACGGAGCCGGGGTGGAAAGAGGTTTTTAAGTTGCTGGCACGCTTTTATCCCACCTTCTCTGGGAGAAAGCGGGCGGCAGCGGTGAAGCGAAGCAGAAAGCCCGGCGGCGGGATGAAGACGTCCTCTGTCCATCTCTGCCTGTGAAGCTGAACTGAAGCCTTCCTGCACTGCTTAAAATTGTAATTTTGGATAAAAGGCTGTGTAATAACTTGAGAAATATGTGAGAAGATCTTGTGTTAATACTGTATAAACCTTCTTTAACTTCAGGAAGCTTAAAATCAAATTTGGCAGAGCTTACAAGGGCAGTGAATGTGGAGCCACTTGACTCTGGTAACCAAGAGAATCAGCTGACAAAACTGCAGTATTTTGAATTTTTTTTTTTTTTTTTTGCAACGCTATCTGAATTCATGAAAGTATTTACTTCCTTGTGAACACGTGTAAAAATATATATTTGACTTTACCTATATGTTAAAAATTTCAATCTCACGTTCTGTGCAAAGATTTTTCTCATCTCTTTGGGGAAACCGAATGAGGAGAGTATTACAGTGCAATTTAGGTTCTCTGGGTTTCAGTTTTGTTTTTTTTTTTAAAAAAAGGTAATAAGGTAGGTTAATTGTGGAGCTAGGAGGCTCCACTGACTCACCTTCTGAATAAAGAAATTCAGATGTGTTGTGACCTCAAGAAAGTGAATTTTTAGAGCAGTTGAAGTTAGAAATCTGGGATAAATTCGGATATTTGAAAGTCATGGTAACAACCATTTGTAAGAGTGTATCATGCTCTATAGTAAGATTGCATAAGGGCACAGGATGAAGCATCTCATTTTTTAATTTTTTTTTCCCCCTTTTGGCATTCTGTTTGTGACAATTACATGACTCTCTGTTAACTGTGTGTGGAAGAAAGCAGTGTTATGAAATGAGGAGAGATTTCCTTCATCTGTTACTCTGTAGGTAATTTTTGTGCTTTTTCCAGTATTTAAGTACCTCTTAACTGCTTGCTGTCCATCTGTATACCATTCATAGTACTGTAAACTAGTATATGTAGCATGACCTTGTAACTTGCTTTGTTTGTGCATCTGCCAGTACAATATGTTGTCTTTCCTTAAAATGCAAATATGCTCCATGCAGTACAGAGCTCCTTAGTCAATAAATAAATGGAGGTAAAAAACTGTACCTAATACCCATTTAATTTAAATTCATTTTATAAACATAAAGACGCCTTTTAAGAGAAGCTTTAATTCAGACTAGCACCTTGATTTGTGGTTGCCATGGAGAATCAAATCTGTCATTTGACAAGAAAAGTCACCCATTTATGACAGCACTTTATCTTGTCTCTCCAGGGGAAGAAAATGTCAAAAGTGAGAGCAGAAAAAAATAAAGCCTTGAAACACCAGAATTTCTTGATTTCATTTTTATTATTCAGCTATCATATCCTTTCTGATAATAGCAAGTTGGTGAAAATAAATAATGTTCCTACAGTAAAATCAAATATTTCCTATTGGAATGGACAGGGCTCTTTGTGATTGTCAGTGCTGTGAAGTCTGGCAAGAAATAGTGTTATTAGATAAACCCACAGTGCCCAAATCCCATTTTCTTTTCATTACAGTGTCAAAATAATTATACCTGTGTAATTTGGGTAAGAAATTGTAGAATAAGTAAAATGGTCCATTGGAATAGATTGCTTTAAGCTTGTGTTCATTATAGGGTGGGGTTTTTACATGCCGAAGAAAAAAAAAAGATAAAAAAAATTTGTATAATTTCATTTGAATAAAAATGTCTGGTTACTCTTTCATGCTCTTTACAACCAGAGGCGACGGCAAGTCCTGTGTTCTGTTGGGGTTTTTACATCCATACATCTTTTGTAAAAAGAGTTGAAGAGGCAGGAGTTACAACACTTTTTGATTCTCAGGTGAAAATCTCTGAAGAGTTTCAAAGAGATTAGATAAAATTGATTATTAATGGAAATTTTTTTGAAGTGTTTTTATTTTGTAGGATTAAGAAATGGTAAGAATCGGGTGTTTTCAGGAATATAATTAGCTATTGCAAGTGTTTATGCGTGTACATTTAATCCATATAGACACTAAGTTGCCCCCAGGGGAGAAACACTTACTGTAGCATTGCAATACTTTTTACATAAATCTAAAAAAATGCCGTTGAAATAACGAGACTAAAATAATCCACTCTGTGCCTCTTTCTTGAGGCAGCGTTTGTGCCTTTCACAGTATTGCGGGGTTTGATGTGGTTCAGGAGTAATCTTGTATCAATGAGATAGCATTATAATAGAAAGTCCTTTAGTGGTTTAGTGTAAATATTGGGCTGGTAGGGGAGCTGCTTGCTGGAGTGGTTGTGCCTGCAAGAGATTACAAAAAGGGAGAGAAAGGAAAGGGTCGGAGGCTCTTTTTTTTTTTTCTTGAAATTGGCTGGCGGTGCCGGATCCATAGCCAAAGCTAGTTGGGATCTGCTGTGAGAAAACAGGCAGCACAATAGTTCCCTATTCCTGCCTTCATGCGGAGTCTGAAGCCAAATCCTGCTCTCAGATACTTAGGTGTAACTCTGCTTGTCTTCTCCAGGCACTTACCGTGCCTGTCCGGTGGGAGTAAGTGAGGGGTTGTATCCTGGGGTTCTTGAAAAATGGGTGTTGTTGCAAATGTCACCTTAGTGGGGAAATAGTTGCCGTTTGGATTTTTTTCTTTCATTTATTTTGTTTTTTAACACGTATTAACATCATGTCATAGGATGTGTGTTATCATGGGCTACCAGAATGTGATAACTTAGGGGCGTTTTGTGAGGCGATCTGGAATAAAAGAGAGTGATGTAAAGATGCTCTCTGGGATTATGGAATCTTAAAGATATTAATGGGTTTCATTACCATAATGTCTGCCTCTCCTTTTGCCCAACTGTTGATATAATCTGCTTTAAAATCGATTTGCTGTCATCATGTAATCAAAGCCTTAATTGCATCATCATTGACTTCAGCGTTTTTTTGCTGATAGATTTGTGCGACTGATGGTGAAAATGTTGTGAAAAAAGAAACGAGTGTTTGAAATCATTTTGCTGCATGTGCTGTCTCTTGCATATGGACAATTTTCACAAGTACTTAAGTAATCCAGGAGTCCCTGAATTTTAGTGAGATGTGAAAATGTTTTCTTCTGTTCACAACCTTGAGGCTCGATACCACAAACTGTTTAAGTTGCTGAAGTCAAGACCGTTCAAAGGAGTAATAACAGATTGATATTTAGCATGGTCTTATCAAGACTGTCTTTTAAAGTATTTGCTCCGCTTCAAATTGTAACTTCCTACAAGTTGCTCTTAGAAATATAATAACGAAAAGGGATAGCGGGGGTAAAGCTGCTTGTTTGCTGCAAGGTTGTTCCCTGAAGCACTGGATTATCTCCCATAAACTCTGTCTGAGGGAAGACCGAATGGAGTTTAAATATTTTATAAAACAAAAAATTGTGAGTAGCCTGCCTCTCCGGTTTCCGACGGATGCCGCCTGAAATGGCTGATACCCTGTCCTGAAAATCACAGATGGAAACTTCATCTCAGCACAGGGCTACGGCAATAATGAAATGAAAGTAGCAGTCTCATTTACATTTCAGAAATAGTTCTCTGCAGTTTCCTGTTCAATCTAC
Organism: Elanus axillaris; assembly: GCA_026212715.1. NCBI lineage: Eukaryota > Metazoa > Chordata > Aves > Accipitriformes > Accipitridae > Elanus > Elanus axillaris. The sequence goes on along the minus strand of JANZLQ010000037.1, from coordinate 19,533,699 downwards.
CAGATTTTCTTGTGTACCTGATGTTGGTTGTTACCCACATTTAAAGGGCAGCACTTCAGGTTTGACCCTTGGAGAATTGCGAGTATGTAGGTGATGCTCTTCCGTTACCGAGGGATGCTGTTTGCTGCAGCGAGTCCTGGTACAGCAATAACTGAAGAGGCAGTGACTGTTTGATGCTGTTTTGACAAAGGTTAACTCCTTCCTTTTGGCTTTCGCAGTTCTCTTTAGTCAGAGCAACTGCAGCGCAAGCTTTTCTCAACTGATTTTTTTGCTGATTTATTTAAATTGCTTTTTTGTTTTAATAACCTGTTTCAGAATCGTACTGGACTCTGAAAGTCTGTGATATAAAATGGCAACACTCATATATTTTTTCTCTAACGGGGAAGTCAAAGTAAACGCGTACTTTGTAAAAGTGAATCACATGCTTTGTAAAAGAGAATATATACCGGGTGCTAATAAGACTGTGTATTGACTGTATGGGCCTTTTAAGGGAGTCTTTGAAAGAGAAGAAAGTGCAAATTACTGGGGGAGCATGGAGAACGCCGTCGATGAGGGTAAAAATTTGATACTTGGCAGTTTCTCTGTATTAGTGCAGCCCCTTCCCCAGCACAATAAATGCCATTTATAGCAAAACTGAGATAACGCCACTTCTTCTGAACAACATCTGTGACCTTCTCTAAAATTTAGAGGGCCAGAAATTAAGCTGCTGGGCGTGTGGTAGGTCTTCTGAGCACACCCATTGATCTCACCAAGTCTCTGAGGCTGCCCGAGCAAACCTAAACAGGCACATAACGGATGGGAATGACAGCACAGCTCGTCGCCGTATGAAGAATTCTTCTTTTTTAATGTATGGATGCATATGTATGTGTGTATGTATTTTTAACAGAGCTGCAGTGTCGCCACGCGGGCGGTGTGCAGGAGTTGTCACTAGCGAGGGGAAGCCAGGGCAGCCGTATGGCATTCTGCCGAGCACGGAGGGTCCTGCCGAGGTGCGGTGGGGAAGGACGAGTCCCACCGTGCCTCAGCATCCTCCTCACGTGGTGCTACGGAGGGTGCTGGGGACCGTGGTGGCACCCTGTATGAGCCCCCCTGGCGTAAAGGGGAAAGTCTTGGTGGCAGAAAGATTTCTGGCAGATGTTGAGATTTTTGCAATGGTGATGCCACTGGTTGGCCACCTGAGCAGCTGGTACCTCAAGGTACCTGCTACCAGATGGTAGCGGGCACCCCAAGGAGCGGTGGGAGCTCCTGATTTCTCACGGAGCCACACGTCGCCTTGGAGTCGTCAAGGCACCTTGAGTTGTTTGAGAATACTCGAGTGCTCCTTGTGGTCCCACCACGGGGGAACCTCAGACTTACAGCTGTTGGAGCGATCTTCTTTTCAGAGTTTGGGGTTGGTGCCTCCACCCTGCCCTGCCATCAGCAGCTCCCAGTGCTGCCCAGCAGCATGGTGCAGCAACTGGTTATGCTCTTAGTTCTGGTGGTGGTGACCTGTGGTGCGCGTCTCTTGTTGGCCAAAGCTGCGTCACGTTGTCTCCTTGCTGCGCTCTCTGGTTATAGCTGTTTCTTGCTGCTGTTTTGATTCTCCTTTCTTAAAGATAGAGTAAAAATTCTCAAGAAATGACATATATTGAAAACAGGTGTATGTAAAAACAACCTTCAAGATGGTATAGTCTGGCACATGAGATTTGGGAAACAATGGAGTTAAGGTGGCATAGGGCACCTTAACTGAGCCTCTTGGCTGTTAGATATTGTGAAACTCTCTTGACATGATCATGTAGTTGGGGGTTTTTTTTTGTTTTATTTTTTCTTCCCAAAGAGCCTTGTTTGGGCTTTGGCATGTCATCCAAACCCAAGTGCTCCAAGCTTGCCACATGGTTCCCTGTTCCTCGTTTCTGCATGCCCACCAAGAGACACCTGGGGCCAGTTTTGCAGAAGTGATCTGTGGTTTGCAACCACAGCTGAGGCCAGTTGGGGCTGTCCGTGGCACATGGGGTTTTTAGTATCCATAAAGACTGTGACTCATGATGGGCTCAGATTGGTGCCTGGAGTTACTGGGTAACTCAAACCAGCAGCTGTCAGTAGCCTCCCTCTTGCTTTGTCTCGGTTTCCCACCAGTGAGATGGTCGTGATACCATCAGATGTCTCTGCAGTGGAGGTGAGGAGACTTTTTACTAATGTCACAAACCCTGACACTGTAATGAGGGAACTGGAGGCACAGTCAAGTGGAGCTTGGTAATTCTCTATTCAGGTTTGGAGAGCATGTGCTAAAAAAGTAGTGTGTGCTACTGGGAGCACAGATTTTATAAGGGTAAAAAGAAATGCTTAATAATTACACATTAGATGGGAGTCCCATAGAAAAAATGATTGTGTAAGCAAAGACTCAATCGTAATACTCATTCCAAAGGTGTAAATCAAGATTGCATGTTGATGTTGCCAACTTTGTTGCCTAGTTTTTGCAACCTTAACGTTATTTTAATATAGCTTTGGATGCAATTCTATAAAGGATGTACAGCAATATGTTAACATGCTGTGCCATCCTACATTTAGGGCTTGTAATAAGTCTTTTTTTTTTTTTATTGTCTTTGCCAAAAAAAATAGTGACTTTTGAGCACCAAAGTATGTGTTCATATTGCTGCATTTTTATTTGATTCTGGGTCCTGTATGCCCTGTCTTTCCAGAAGATCTCAGGGCTGTTACTCTGTGGTTCCCTTTGTATCCGGAAGAAGTATGCGGGGTAGTCCGTGCTCTTGACCGAGATCCCTGCTCAGGGCAGGGTACGTGGTGGTGGTGGTGGGAAGGGCTGAAGGCAGAAGAGCAAGCACTCAAGAGGTTATAACCACTTATGTCGGGTTCTTGCAGCTAAAATAGCTAAAATACAAATATTTGTTGGGGGTAGGGGAAGACATTCCAGGATTAGATATTTTTGCCTAGAAATTATAGGCCTTGGTTTTTTTGAGGGGGAGCCTTATGAAGCTTTGTTTTTTATTGTTTAAGGGAAACAGCAATGCTCATGTTATGTGAAAAGTTTCTGGTGGTGGGGATTATTCAGTAATTGGAAAGGTTACATGCATGTAATAGGTTTTTGTTTGTTTGTTTGTTTTCTGTTGTCCTTTCTCCCATTGATGAGCATAGCTACACTAGTCTGAACTGAAATGAAGGTGGAAAGAAGTGTAGAATTCGTGTCTTGTATTTCGATGTACAAATATACTGGTTCAAGCGGGGCCACAGATGACAAAATTGATCATATTAGCAGTTTGTGTGCCTGGCTTTCAGGATGATGGGAGACTGGTATTCTTATTACTGACATTCTCGCTGGCACTCTGCACGTCTTGGGACAGCGTGTTTCAACTCTCTCTGCCTAAATTTCACCATATATAAAACTAGATAACTTTTACTGACTTTACAGGTTTTGCAACTATTATGTATGTGTTCAGTGTTCCTGGAGTACCAGCACACGGCCCCGCTTCCCTCCTTCCCCCTTTTCCAGTCCTGCCAGCTGGATGTGAGCCATTCCTGAGGACTGGGCAATCCTGATCTTAGTTTTGTTAATTAATTGATTAGTGGTCCTGATTGAACAAGTAGGAGCCCTGGCTGTCAGCATTTGGGGAGGTGTTTTTAAGGGTGGTTCAGGTGGACATCTGCTTCTGCAGAAGCTCACCGAGCCCCTCAGATGGGGCAGCGTTTCCCAAGGCAATAGCTGGCGTTTCCCTCGCACCCTGGGATGCACCTGCTCAGGGCTGCCCATGCTTCTGCTCTTGCAGCCTCAGGGCCTCCTCTGGGTTTCTTATGTTCCTCTCCATGTGAGGCTGAATTTAATTATCGGGGATAAGGTCCTCCAGAGCAGACCTTTAAAAGTCCTATATAAAGATGCTGCTCTTAAGTAATTCAATATTTCAACTGCTCTGTGCTGGATTGATTGATTGATTAATGGAGGAGTTCATTTAATTAATCCAAGGCTTCACTAAGTCACATGTGTTACAGTAACTGCAGCGATGGTGGTGATAAAGGGGGCAGTTGGGAGCCGCGGCTCCTCGCTTGCCTCTCTCATCCCTTTGGCTTTACAGCGAAGCTGCGGGTGCAAAGTCACCATGAATGACTGGGTGCGTGTGCTGGGGCTCGCGCTAGATGAATCTCGTTGGTTTGCTATCTATAGGCTGCTAAATATATTTCGGATGGCAGGCAGACGTGATACTTTGTCACTTCCTACAAGTGTGCATGTGGAGCGAGACGGTTTTTTCCCCCCCCTAGCCCCAGCACACGCCTGGGTGGTTTGCCTCAAATTTTGGATTCTGTGATGTTGATATGTCATTGCATATTGACAGGGACATATCCGCTGTTCCAGAGTGGGGTCCCTCTGCCAAGTGCCCGCTTGTGTTTTGTTTGCGCTTTGCTGGCCGAGTTTGGTCCCTGGGGGGGGGCCAGGGACCTCCCTGTCCTGGGAGCTGGTGGCCATGTGCATGCATGTGCTGTCATGGTGCATGTGCAGCACCCTGGGGAGCTGTGATACTGGCTACAGAATCCCCCAAAACTGCAGGTTTCGGCCCAAAGCCTTGTGTCTTGGCCGCAGGAGAGCTGTGTGTGGAGCTGTGTAGCCTGGTCTGCAAGCTGATGGAGGTTTTATGGGCTCCTTCCCTCACCCTCATCACTCTCGGTAGCCTTAACAGAGGGAAGTGGTATTTTCCTCTGTGGGTTTTCCATGTTGGCTTCAAGTACACGAGGCATTCGGGGATAGGGCTGTCACAGGGAGCTGTGCGGGAACTCCTCCGGGGCTTTGGTGCTCCCATAATGCAGCCCACCTCTCCTGGAGAAGCGTTAGTCTTGTGCAGGAGATGCCTTTGGGTGGGAAGGGGGTGACTGAAATGGCTGTCATCCTGGCACCCTAAGATTTGGCATAAATGTTCCCAAATCTGTCGTCGTACAATAAATAGACCTAAAGGAGACGTGACTGGCCTGCCACAAACCCTTGGCAGGGACGGGAGCTCGAAGCCGCATCTCGTGGGCTGTATCCCAGTGCCTGAGCTGGGGCCTGTGCCTCTGTGCTGGAGGAGTGACAGTCGGTGACTCCAGGATCGGCCACCGCTGTCACGTTTCCAGATTTTGCTGTCCAGGCTTTGTACAAGTAGATGTAGAAATAGATTAATAGACACACGTATGATACACGCGTGATAATCTACGCTACTTTTGAATGGAGGCTATTAAAAGCCCAAATGCTGGACAGCCTCACGACTGGATTTGCTTCTATATAACCAACACATGGGCAGTTGCACAGCAGCTGAGCGCGCTTTTTTTTTTTTCCCTCTCTGTATTCTTTTTGAAAAAGAAATGAAGCCTTGATTCGCGGACAAGCAGTTTAGTGCTGCTGTCATAGGTCGGCGGTTTGTTGTGTGGTTAGCTTGGTTCTCAGACCTGTGTGTTGAAAGGTAATGGGGTTCATCTCGAAGAGAGCTTCTTCTCGGCAGGATGTCTAACTGTGTTGCCTCTGTTTTCTCACTTGCTAGTCTTACAGAATTTAGTCACGGTAGAATATTTGATGAATAGCCTTTGGTAAGAGGCTTTTTTTTTTTTTTCTTTTGATTTTTGGTTACTGTTGTAATACTGTGAAATGCTGATGGAAAGCCAAGTGAAAATGATGGCTAAACGCTAATGCGATGGGCGATACATTAACCTGTAGGAGCGTCGCGTTGCTCGTGCTGCCGGCGAAATTTCATACGTGCTGAGGATGCTGCTGCTGGCCGTGGGGGGCTCGAGTGAGTTTGCCAGTACCTGGCTGGGCAGCGTGCGTGGGGCTGGACCCCTTCCCATCGGCTGGTGGCTATTGCTGGTTCCCAGCCCTGGTCGTAGCACGGGAGGGAACCTTTTGACACTCTCTTAACCTCCAGCCCCCAGCAAGTGTGGGATGGAAATCCTGCCTGGGTTTGATGCTCTCCCTCCCTCCAGCCAGGCTGTACAGGAGCTAGTGCTAGCAGGAGTTTTTAAGCTGTTGGATTTGGAGTCACTGTATTGTTCATCTGATAAAATTGTATTTAATTAGCTTTGTGTTTCATCCTTTTGTTTTGGTGCAAAGATTGGGGGGGGGGGGGAAGATAAAAGTTGTCTAAATGAAGCTTCATCATTTAAAACACATATAAAAAACTCTGTGAGATGCCTTTTTATTCTCCCATCCTTTATCTTCCCTCACAAGCTTTCCGAGAATGAGTAGTGCCTGTTGAGGTTTATCTTTGCTTTTATGTGCAGTAGCCACATGCTTAACATCGAGCACGTTTGAGTTGCATTTCATAGGGCTTTCGCAATCCCTTTATAAAGGGACTGATCTGCTAACATCACCCTCTTTAGATCTAGCAGGCAGGATGTTCCTCCATACAATGAAGTGCTCACAGTCTCTCTTGCCAGACCAGTAAGTGAATGATTTCAAGCCTGGTGGGCAATACTTGTGTCCATGCGTAACACAGACAGACCACAGTAGTAGGCAGCTGCATGTAATTTTGAACTCTACTCATTGAACTGTAATAAAACAATATAAGCACTGCTTGGGGGAAAGATTGGATGCAGTTATCCTTACACAGGGCTCGGGCATATGAAAGCAGTGCTGGCTGACAAGAGGATTTTGAGATTTGATTTTGATTGAATTGCAGAATTGAACAGGCCAGGAATGTCAGTGGAAGGCTAAATGCCTGTAGTGCCATAAAGTTTTATTCATGTGAGGCTTTCCAATATAAAGTAGATGGATTATTGGAGAAGGTGTCAAGGGACATGAAATAGAAGTGCCCAAAACATAAAATGTGGGTATAAGGATAAAATTACTTCTTGCTTAGTACATAATTAGCTCACAAAAATGTTTTGGGTAGTTGTTTGTTTATTCTTCAACCTTTTTAAAGCTAATTCATTACACAATATAAAAATAATAGTCTTCAGTTTTTACTTCAGATCTCTCTGACCAGATTTCATATTGCTTTCAAGAACAGGTTTAAATTTTTTTTTTTAATTGGAAAAGGAGTCTCATTTAAAGAAAAATGGGGTGGTGGGGGGAGAAGGTAAAGTCCACAGGATAGAAAGGAAAAGGAAAAAAAAAAAGGAAAAGTCCACAGGATATGAACACTCAGCAGACACTGAAAACTATTATGCTCAAAAACAAGAGCGGGATGTGTATTCACATACCACAACACACTGACTTATTTCATAGCTCAGTAATGCATACGTAATTAGAGTCAAATTTGCATAGGACAGCTGATATCCAAATTTGTATGGCATTAGAGACAGCTTCGCTCGTTTGCAGTGAACTATGAACAGTAAATAAAGTTGCACAGAAGACTGGATGTGGGTTAGCAGAAGCGTGCTGCATTTTTGTGCCCAAATTCTTTATTCGTTTACAGACCCCTGTCTCAGTTAACGTTTTCCCTAAACATACTCTAGATCACATATATTATGACTGCAGGAAAATAATCATAGCTTTATGCTACATCCATTCACTTAGAATTCTAAAATAAACAGTAAAATGGCCTTCTTATTACAAGCCCTTTTTTCTGTTTTAAATTGTGTTTTTTGGAAAAGGGCTTGTTCTGTTAATCTTGCTTTAACCAAGAACACGAATACCTTTCTGTATGTATATTTTATAGGGAGGTAGTGTGTGGTGCATACAAGACTGTCAAATTGGGATCTCAAATTACCATAAAACATAAACTTGTGAAATTGTATCTAAAGGTGTATTTAAAGAACAGTATATATTTATATTCTCTGAACGAGTTGCCTGTGAGCTGTACGTTCTTCCTTTTCAGTCCTTCCTGATTGAGCTCCATTGTATGTTTAGGTAGTATTTATATGTAATTGTTGTCTTTTTTTTTTTTTTTTAATTCCAAAGGAAACACACAAGTGGTTGTTACTGTGCAGATTTTAATTATTGTTTCTGAAATCTGTTGAGAGTCTGGATTTGTAAACTCTTCAGGAAAGAAATGCCATGTTCAGTGTTGGTGGTAACTCTTCAGGGGTTTGTCAAACTTATATTTACCACATGTTCTACATATCATTCCATCATGTATTTTGGGTTGTTTTTGGTATTATTTAGGTATGCTGAAAGTAAATATGCTGAGGATTTGCCTAATTGAATAGCAGTTTATTTTCTGATGAGTTTCTTCGAAGGAAAGAAACTCTTCTCCCCCTGCCCGCCTGCCCCAATTCATACCGGCTATAGTCCTTGAATTATGTGTGGTAGAGATGCTGTAGTCAATAGAGCGACTTTTCTTTTCTTCCTCCCCTCCCTACCCCCCTCCTCTAGCTTTTTTTTTTTTTTTTAAATAGGATTTCACAGCAGACTGTAATGCAAGGAGTTGCTTTCAGGGGAGGCTGTGTGCGGGTATCACGGGATCCCAGCTGTGAGGATGGGGTGAGGATGCTGGGGCCTCTGCAGAGCTGATGCTGACGTTGGGAAAGCACTGCTGGTCCCCATCCCCGTGCCCTGGGATAACAACCTTAACCAGCTCTCAGTGCTTAGTTAAAAATAACTCTGAGCTAACTGGCGTTCCTTCAGAAGGAGGAATGAGTTGTGTGGCCCTGTGAGTTTGGGTTTTTTACTTGTGGGCTTTCTGGTTGATTTTACCTAAATGGCAGCTCCTTTGCTGGCAGGCGTGGGCTGTGGATGGGGCTGCCGGGGCTGGCATCACCCTGTGCAGCAAAGCCAAAATACCTAGAGTCACCCGGCAGCAGAGAATCAAGAACTTTGAGCCCAAGATACTAAACCAGCTTTTCTGAAAATTTTTTGAGTTAACTCCTGAGTTTTAGTAACTTCTTAAAGTTGAAGTAGTGGGGTTTCTTTCTCTTCTGTTCACCTTCTTTCATTTTATTGACTGTACTAATTATTTCCTGCTTAATATTGAACAGTTTTAAGTTACTTAGAACTGCAGGTTAAATAGGCAGGACAAAATGGGTGAGTTTTAGACAGTTATTTAAATATGACTTTTATTTAAATTCTGTAATGTTTAATTTAAAAATCTTTAAACCCCACAATTTAAAAATGGTAACACTGAAACCTGTGACAGATGTATTATGTTTTCAAAGATTATATACAAAATAATAATAAGCTACGTTTTTCTGTTGACACTTTAAAGAAAATTAGCCTGAAGGCCTAACTGAAGTTAGCTCTTTCAGTTATGTTAGAGTATGTGAAAATTGATAAGCTTTAGCTACTAATGACCTCTTCTGTAGATGAAGAGTTTGGTTTCGGTTGCTGAACAGTTAGTTTCAGTAATTCTTTTGGTAATTCAATAAAAACAGAGAAACTAGTATGGAGCTGAAAAGAGGAAACCTTGTTCACCTTTTCCAATCTAGGAATAAAAAAAAGGTGCGAGAGGTTGAGATGTAGTACTATGAGATCCTAATGTATTCAGTTTTCTTACAACAGATCATGCTCAGTAAATGTTTTACGTGCATAAATGCATAAACTTGTTATGTATACAGCATATTTAAGTAACTTTCATTTAATAAATAATTTTTTTTTTCATTTTGTTGCAGTTCCACTTTTCAACCAAATGGAGATTGATACAAATAACAAAATTACCAAGTAATAAAAATAGTCATCGTTTCTAATATAGTCATAACCTAAAACTTAGGGGTACAAAGGAATGTGAAAATAACCTATTCTCTTGTTTAGCAGGGAGAAAAGTTAAGCTTAATGAAAAGGTCATATTTTACTAAGTTGCTAACCAATTAGAATCCATCTAAATAAATACAAATGTAAAGCAAGATTAAAATCAATGATTTAAACCATGTTTCCTGCTTTCTGATATAAACCATGATTAAAATCAGTGATTCAAATCGCTTTGATTTAAATCAAGCTCATGCTCAGGGTGGATTAGTTTGTGGTCACCAGTGTCATCTCTTTGAAGATAAAGGGAGCGAGTCCAAAGTGCCTCCTCGGTCACTTGGCCTCAGCTGTGTACAAGAGAGATCCACGCTAAATTAAATGGATAGGATTCCCGTTATCGCCCCTTGCAGCCCCCAGCTCCTTTCCGAGAGGATCCATCTGAGCTTGAGGGCTTGTGGCAGGTAAGGTGGAGCCGAGTTCCCTTCTGGGGTGGCTTTAGCTCATCAGTTCTGGAAACTGGTGAGCTAAAGGAGGAAAGGAGCTCAGACCCCTTCCCCTGTGCATCATGTACCCCTCCCGTGCAGGCAGCACCCTTGCTGCTCTCTGGCCTCCCTGCTTGCTCCTAGAGGGATTTACTTGCTGTTCCTGGTTCTGCTCAGCTTTCCCCAGCAGCTCAGCTCTCCCTGTGTCCCTCAAGCCTGTCTGAGAACCTGGCACAGGCACTGGTTTGCATTAGCTCCCAGAAGGTATTTGTGGCAAATCTGTTCTCCCAGGTAGAGGACAGATATTAAGGCTTCTTTTATCCCTTTCTCAAAAGCTCCTGTTCCTTTCCAGGAGGAGCAAGGCTGTGTCCCTTGCAATGAGCACTCTTTCTCGCACCGCAGCTGTTGTCACGCTGTTGTTCAGACCGTCGTGAAGCCCTACCCTTCCCACCAGCTTTATCACCAGCTCTTTCTTGTTCCCTCTTGGGCATCCTGCAGCAGAGGTAGGAAGAGTGTGAGTGTGGCTAGACAAAACCCTCAGGAGGAGTAAAATAGGTGGTTTTTGGCCAGAACTTTTTGGCACAGGGGCAGCGGTGGGGATCGGTAGAGCCCTGCCTCGGTGGTGGTGGAGAGGAGCTCATCTCTTAACAGTGTAGATCACATCTTCCCTTGACAGGGTCTGAATGTTAAAGAAACCCAACATAAACCTCGATATACTTTGGGTCAGAGATGTCAAGTAGAGCAGATTGCATTAAAGTTGGACATAAATTATTTAAAATGCCCATAAAGATGGGTCAACGGTCCTTGCATCGGTAGAAGTCAGTTTAAGCTTGTATGCTGTAATTGTTTCCATGTGATAGCCTTTTTGAACACACAGAGTGGAAATCCTTCGCAACATGTAGAAGCTGAGAGAGGCACGTGGAATTTATTGTAATAATGTTTGTAGTTGGAAGTTCTCAAAATAATTAGCTTGATTTAGCTCTCTCATTTCTGCCTGTATTCCAGGCTATGTCCAAGCCTTTTATGGAGCGTAAATAGTTCCTTCATGTAGTGTTGGCAGCCAAATACTCATGCTGTGAGAATAAGGCAGACACCTTCCACCAGCGCTGGATGAAGTCAGCTCTCCTGAAGGAGGCAGATGTTTTGGCAGAAGAACGTGCCATGTGTTTCTTGAGTCAACTGTCATAAATTTGCAAGCAGTTGGTTCTTAAACAGAAAGGTTATTTTTTTTTCCTCTTATATTTAAGGATAACTAGTAGTGGACTGATCCTATTAGTTAATGGCATTTAGACCATATGACTTACTAAGCTGTACAGTTAGGAGTGAATGAAGTTACCATCAGTATGTGTATTTTATAACACAGTGAAGTTTCCTCAACAGGTTTTCCCAGGCTTAATCCATGCTAATTTATTCTTCTTACATTCTGACTGTAGTGACTATCTTGAGACAAATCAGATGAACGGGGTCAGATTTTTAGCTGGTATAAACTGACACAGTTCCTTAATTCTCCTGCAGTCAGTGGAGCTGTGCTGATTTATGCCAGCCAGGAGTCAAGGCTGGGGTGTCTGCCTAGATGTCTGCCACTTAGCTTAACCTGGTACTAGCTGGTAACGAAGTTTGAAGAAACCAAACATGTTCTACTTGTAATATGCTGCAACAGGAAAGCATCCAGGGAAATAGTCAAAAATGGGTTGAGAGGGCCAGGCGCATGTGGGACAGAAGCTGTATGGACTGTAGGATGCAGAGATGTAGGACTGAGTCACTGGGAAACGTAATTTATAGAGCTGTGATTTGTAACAGGAAATCATGTGCTGCTGGAAACATTGGTGCATCCATTAAGGTATCCACAGCTGATTTTTTCAGATTTGCTTTGAAAAGTTCGGTATTTCTTTACATTAAGAGTGACTCCTGCTTGGGGTTTTCCTGTATGTGTGAATAGGCATGTGAAACAAATACATACACCAAACACAAAATACAGATGTGTGGAGCAGGTCATAAGAGATGGCATGAGAGAGCAATCTTGCCTCATCAGGGTGTGAACCCGTAAATCTGTGTTTTGGGGTGCATCCCCTCCGGCAAGAAGATGCCCGGTTGCGTTGTGATGTGCTGTGGGGTTCCCATTCTTCAAGGAGGTGGTGGTATGTGCTTGGCCGTGTCTGACAACCACTCTCCAGCGGTGCCTGGTGGGGCTCTGGGAGCCTGGAGACTCTTTGGACTTTCTTGCTTGACTGATACCTATTGATTCATTCTTGGGCACATGTGGTTCGGTCTTAGCAAGGAGTTACTGCTAACTGTTGGGATGTTCGTACTCTGACATCTGTAATCTCCTGGGGTTTTTGGTTGGTTTTTAGGTTTGGGTTTTTTTTTTTTGTTGTTGTCGTTGGTCGGTATAAAGTTTGAAATAAAGTTGGGCAGTGTCATGGAGACCATTCTGAGTTTTCAGCTCTGGTGAGATGTGAACTACATCAGCTTCATCAGAGCCATAACTTTATTGTGGTTGCTTTAGGAGGCAGGCCACTAGCTAATTCATGTGCACTGTGAAGGATGGGGTGGGTACGTGTGGGTAGTAAGTGATTTTGGCATTCACTCTTTGCTTTTGAAGTGCGTGGAGCCCACTTCAGTTCCGAGTTCAGAAATAATACACCTAAGAATAAATAACCACACTAAAACCAGAGATCATTTGAAGAAAACTAAGGTGGCAAACCACACCAGGTAAACCTTGCAAAAGGCAGTGCAGAAGTTTTAGTGCTGCTCTTTAATATTCAAGATTTTATCTTGAAGAGTTATCTTTAGAAAAATAAACGTTCTCTTGGAATCAGTGATACAAAACCTGAGGTACTGGCTGCAGAATGCTCATTTCTCTGGAGAGGCTGTAGAGAAGAGGGTGATGATCATCTGAGCAGCTTGAGACCCCCACAGCGTATATAAGTCTGATGTCGGTTCATTTGCTGAACCAAGCTGAAAACTCTGAAGCAGAGGAAAGCCCTGTCTGGAATAAGATTTCTTTAAAAAAAAAAAATAAAAATTACCCCCCCCCCCAACTTCCCCTTTGTGATTTATGATCCCTCTAACAATGCCACTTTCTCAAAGCCATGCATCATACACAAACAATGGGCCACATAGAAAAGCATGCTCCCCGGAGTATTACCAAGCATGTAATTTTGTCTTTAAATTCTTTGGAGTGAATTGTAAGAACATGACTTCATAGGAACCTTTGAGACATTACAGCTTTTAATAATGCTTTGCTGCTACATGTAATACTTCATTTTTACTTTTATTAATTAAATTGCTCCTTGCGTGCATGTGCAGCGAGGAGGAGATCCTGTGCATCCCAGCGCATCCAGGTGGGCTGCGGCTGCCAAGGTCTTTTCTTGCCTCCTGAAGGCGAGGGGGCTGCGCTCTGCTTTGGTCTGATGGAGGTTCATGAGGGTTCCCCCTCCTGCCCCCCAGTTTTTGGCTCCTGGACGAGCACCCCCCTGCAGACTACCCTGTCCCTCCAGCCTTGGTGCTGGTCGGCATGCCCACGAGGGGGTGCGCATGAGAGGCAGCTCCTTTTCCTCCTCTTCTTCTTCTTCTTCTCCATCGTCAGCTCGTTTCAAATATCGTGGGGTGCGCAACGTTCCCACCCCTCGCAGGGCTCGTGTGTGTGGACCGAGTTAGCTCCCGCTTGCTCTCCCCTGCCCAGGATTGCTATCCTCTCACAGCTTTGATCTTTCCAAATTTATATATATGTTTTCGTAAGTTTTCAAGAAAATTGAGGTCAAACTTATTTCATCCTGTAATCCCTTTGCCGCTGCCCCCCCCCCGCCCGTCCGCACCCCGTATGCTTTATTTTTTTAGCAGGCACGTCTTGCATTATGTAAAACATAGGTGAAGAAACATCTTTAGTAAATCTGAGTTGCCTTTCTGTCTGCAGCAGCAGGGTTTGGATCTGGCTGCTTATCTAATAAAGGGTGGAAGCTGCACTTTTTACAGCTTTTTGTAGCACAGTTTGTGGGCTTGCCCATAATAATACAATTATGAAGGTTAACAGGAAAAAACTGGGTCCAGGAGTGATTCCAGGCAGCTGGCAATGCCGACGAATTGGAAGCGCACCACCAATGAAAACTGCAGTGAAAAGCAAATTAAACCTCATATCTGCCATCTCACTCGCTTTTCTCTGCTTTCCTGTTTGGACTTGAAAGGTGATTGGAGCCAAGGCAGTGACAGTTGACGGAAGTGCTGCAAGGAGAGAGTATTTATTTACAGTGAATCGTGGTGATGCTTGTTCAGGATGCGGTTTCACGCAGGATGTTCTGTCCCCACCCCCGGTTTGATCATTTCTCCAAAAAAAAAAAAAAAGGGGGGGGGCAAAAAAAAAAAAAGCTCCTTGATTGTTTGAGGCCACAGCTAATGCTTGGAGAAACACTGTGCAGCATGCCTGTACTTGGAGTGTGCAGTAATGTGCCATTGGAGGAAGTTCCTGTACTGGGCACAGAGGCAGCTCGGGACTAACTCCTGCCCAGATGTGTTCAAACCCAGTGTCGGCTCTACGCGTTTAAAGAGGGAAGTGGGCTGGCTTCGGTCCCTGCACTGCAAGCAATGGCTAACACAGGCCACCCGCTTTGTTGCCAGCAGTACTGCTAGCTGACGATGCTGTAAACTTATTTTTTGGGGGGGAGGGAGGAGAGAGCAGAAGTTTTAATACAGCAAATAAGTTTTAATACAGCAAATAAATGCTCAGTTTTGATACAGCAAATACATGCTAATGTAGAATTCAGTTTGCAGAAGGTTACTGGGGTTTGGGTTATGTTTAGCATTTGGATGTGGGGTTTCTCCCTGCTCTTTTTCTGCCATAATCAAGACTTTAATCCCGCAGCAGGTGAAGTAACACTTCGGAAGATCCCTGTCTTGGGTGCTTGAATTCCTCGTCGGTAAAAACCAAACACCGTGCTAGTCCAAGGACGCAAAGGGCAGGGTTTATCTGAAGTCCCCTCGCCATCCCAGCACGGGTGAAGAGGCACGCAGTGCCCGGCTCCACGATGCCCAGCTCACCGGGAGCCGGTGGCTCCCCAGGGATGTCGGTTTGGGTTGGGTGCTCACCGCAGCTCATCCCAGGCAGTGCAGAACTGGCTAACAAAGCTGCCGGCCAGCTTTACAGCCCTCATACCTCTTGCTCCTGTATCAGCCCCAGCCACCGATTGGTTTCATACAGCTCCTGACAGACAGGCAGAGATAGTAACTTCTGTTACTACCAGACAGGGCCGGTGATTAGATAGGGAGAATTTCTCTATCTCGTTTTTTTTCCAGATAGAGTACAGGGCTTAGGGACGTGCTCTAGCGTATACATTTTCCTTCACGGGCACTGAGCGGGGAAGCTATTGGAAACTTGAGGGATTGGGAGGGGGAGGAGTGAATATGGTTTTTTTTTATTTATTTACTTTGACATTTTCTTTTAAACTATTTTTAAGAAGTACATTTTTACCAGTTTTTCTGTCTGGAAGAAGGAATCTAATGGTTTTTTTTTCCACTCACAGCTTTTAATTACATCATTGCCATCATCGGGTCCTTTCTACAACTCCCACATTGTTCAGCAGACACAGTGAAATGTTTTTAGGAACCTATAAAACCCAGTAATTTGCATCCAGAGGCCATGGTTGTAGTCGGCATTCAGGCAAGCGAAGCAACTGCCTGGATAACTTTATGGCCGGTACATGTGCTGCATTGTGTAGTGCGCTGCCGTGCTGCAGCCAGAGAAGAGCGAGAGCGTGGCTGCTGCATGCCTGTGCCTCCCGCACACATTGCATTGCGTGTACCATTTAATTAAGTAATGAAGTTGTTAGGGCTCGTAGTTGGGAATCGAGCTCTCCAAAGGTCCATTGTGCCAGGGAGCTGAGCCGGAGCCAGCCACCCGCTGCGTGCCGCCGAGCCTGCCTCCTTCCCCGGCTCCACACTGGCTTTTCTCAGCCCTCTCCCCAGCTTTTGCACCCCAGAGGCACGATTTGTGTCTCCTTTTGGTGTTTGCCTCCCCTTAGTTATTGTGTGGCACTTGGAGTTGAGTCTCAAGATAAGTCGCATCATTCTTGGTGCGGGATGCGGACTCACGGAGTCATGTGAAACTGTTCTTGCTGCGGGTGACGACTGATTCAGCATGGGGCATCAGGGGCTCCTGCGCATCCGTAGCTTTGGAAAACCACCGGGTGTTGAGGCTAACAAGGGCCTTGTGTTGCAGAAATATGTTAAGGTTTAGGAGGAGATTTACAAAAATTACCAAAGGGTTTTTTTCATATCTGCTTGAATTCGGGCAGTCAAAACATCTTAAGGAGCTCTGAAAATGTCACTGTGGAAGATCCTGCTCATGGCTGGACCATAGCTGAATAAAAAAGGCTAAGATGCTCCAGAAAGGAGAAAACATTCTCTCTTTTTAAAAAGTGATAGGGTGGCTGTTTTTTGGTATTTGCTGTGTAAAAATTGTAAGTAATTTCTTAGAAGAAAGAGCGAGCTGTCTGTTGTCAGTGGGCTGTGAAGCCGTGAGATACAGGACCTCTGAGCATTCAGAGGCCAGGGGAGAGTTCTTTAAAAAGTAGCGAAAAAATCGGAAATAGCCCCCTCAAAAAAAAAAAGAAAAGAGCAAAAAGACATTTTAATTGAATTGGGCCTGATTTTGGGGAAGGGGGGGAGGCTACTAGTTCTCACTAGGCTGAATTAAACTTGGACTTCCTATCCATACAGGATTTGCATGCATTTTTATTTTAATGTCACACGTGTATCTTTCAGACTGCTGTTTTTTTTCAGTCAGGAGCACAACATTGTTTTTTCGTTATTGCGCTGTACACTTGTGCTTCCCGACCGCCATATATTCTGCCCATTTGAAACCATAAAGCACCGCTCTGCTCCTTGAGTGGGAAATAACAGTAAGGATGGCATGGGGCGTGCGGGATGCCTCTGCCCCCTGCCTGGGTCTTCTATTCCCAAGATTTCCTAGATTCAACTATTTCTGCTCCTTAAGTTATATCAACATCAACAAAGAAATAAAGCCAGGTCCTTACTTTTAGTACAGACACCATGAACAGGCTATTCAGAGTGTGCTCAGCTCCCAGCAGGCACGTTTCTGCCAGACAGAGGACTTTTTGATTCCCTGTTTTCTTCTTCCATCTGAATAGGCTTTGGCTGGGGGTGAGATGTCTGTTGTTGGACAAGGGGGACCGAGTACGCAGCAGGCTGATACTGGCGTGACCTGGGGAGGAGAAGATGGTTTGCTGAGGGTGGGGGTAAATGTTTATCTGCAGGAGCGCTGACCCATCCCTCCAATGGGCACCCCAAATTTAGAGGGATGCCAGCCATGGGCACGTCCGCCCCACAGGGCTGCCCGAGGAAGATGCTTCCTTGGGAGGAAGGGAGATGGGGGAGACAGTATTCCCTCTGGCCTCAGAAAGTCGTCTGGGAGTCAGAAATGTGCAGGGCTTGTACATAACCCAGCCATGTCATGCTGAAACATGCTCCTTGAAACGGGGCTGGGGTGAGCCGGCAGTGACTGACAGTGCCTTCTCCTGCCCAGAGCCTGAATCAAACTGCTTTTCATGGCCTCAAGTGTTTGCCGAAGTGGTTCCCAGCCAAGACAGGAAACTATTTGACTTAGGGTGCTAGAGAGCTCCTCTCATGGTATTTACAGATAAAAGGGGAGGAGTTGAAAACCTTAGTCCATATTCAGCCCAATCTGATAACCTCCAGGGATTTTATTAGTTCAAAGAAATTTTGGATAGCAAACTTGTGTGCTTAACTGGAGCTGAAGCCCTAACCCTCGGAGGCATCCAATCCTTAGTAAAACCTTAAAATAACAAATGCTGCTTGTAAGTCTTTTTTTTTTTTTTTTTCTTTAAATGTTTTAAACCACTAGGCCATTCTAAAAGTTAATACTTAGGTAAGAATATGTCCCTGATCTTTAAAATTACATGTCTCTCTGGAGCATTGATGGCACAGAACCCAATTTTGTTTAACGGACTTCAGTCTGTGAGGGGCTAAAAATAAGAAAGGTGAGTTATATTCAGTAACTAGATGGGCAGAATGTGCTTTATAGGAATAGATTAGGAAAGCAATAGTAAAATGACTGTTTTCTAAGATACTGTACTGTGTTACTAGATAGCTTAATGCTGTGTCCTCTTGTTGGCTGGAGATCACCAAGACCTCTCTGCAAGCGATGGTTGTGTTGTAGACGGAAACGTCTCAAACACGTGAGAAAAGGAGACCCTGTGCAGTTCTTCCACCCTGGGGTTAGGTACGCCCCATCAGCTCTCCTGGTGTCGGGTCGGAGGTGCTCCTTGGACAACTTGTGTCTGCTGAGCAGACCCATCTCCCATCCTTTCAAATGAGATGGAAACACCCCTATGCCCTGCTCCTTTCTGCTTTCTTCTGGCTCTTAACTTTCTCCTTCTCCCTTGACTTTTATTTCACCACCAGCAGCGGCTGTTGGAGACCTTGGGCAAGGTACGGGCTCTGTTGGAGGCAGTAAAGAGGGTCTGGTAGGACCGTGAGTGCATTGCCAGGTTTCCAGCTTTTTTTTCCTGGAGACTCTGTTCCTTTCTTTGCAAGCCTAGAGCTACCTTCCGCTTCAAACAGGCAGATTCACTCACTGATTAAAAAGCATTGTTAATTTAGAAGGAAGGCCACATTCTTTCTCAACACCATCATTAATTAAAGACTAGGAAATTGCCAATTCACCCAACATTCACATCTTTACCAGCCTATGCTCACATAATTTATTGCCCAAATATCTTAATGCCCAAGTACATGCTGAGGCCCGTACACAAAACCTTAACTCCAATCTCATATATTTTTCCTAATGCATAATTAAGATGATTGCCTCTTAAAACCTTGAGTATTTTTGGTAAAACACCTTTGTTTTTCTGAGGTTGGTTTTTTAGATTGTGCCCAAACATGGGCACTAACTGTGGCCGCAGCTTTATGAAACTATGTGTAGTCCTGTGTGTATGGGTGTGAATCATAACCCCCAGATGAAAATAGCTCCTTCAGAGCCCTGTCTCTGGGAGGAGAAAAAAACCCCATGATACCCAACAGTCCTTTAAGTCTCACAATTATAAACTGTTGCAGGTTGAACATAATAAGAAAGCAGAGTTTTAATGTCGGTAAGGGTAATGTAACTATGCAAAAACCGACTTACAGCCTCAGACGCATCATTCATGAGTTACACCATGGCTCCTAACTCATGGCAACGACGAGTGTCTGGCAATCCCCACCATCTGGTGAACTCTGATGTGTATTTGAACAGCACAGTGTGTTAGTGTGCCTATATACAAGACATATTCGCACACAACATATAGTGGCAGGGGAAAGAGAGAGAAATTATGTTTCAGCTGTGAATGACTTATATTTACTCAAGCAGCAAAGAAATAGCTGATAGCTCGCGAGTGATCAAAGCTTGTGGTGAGTTATAGAGGTCTTTCCTCACCAGTGAGGAAGACATAGCACATTTCAACCTGCTGTATATCCTTTTAGTCCAACACACACATTTTAATGCTTATTTTTATTTTGGTTTAGAGGCCTTTCTACTTTGCCCAGCAAGTGATTTTTTTTTTATTTATTATTATTATTCCTTTTTTTGCGATCTCTTCTGCCTCTTCTCTGTCTGCTGCTGATGCCAGAGACAGAGCAGATTGGGAAGCCTTTGAACACATTACTGGTTGAACTCGAATGAGATTTTTGCATTGCTTGGTTGCAAGCTCCTGTGATGAGCATAAGGAATTTAGTTTTGATTGACGTGGTGTACTCTTAAAGCAAAAGTGATCTATCAGCATTCAGGCACCCACAACTTGTTTTTTCTTTCATGACAGAGAATTGTTATGTTGCAGTTGTGCTACAGCAATGAAGGTTGAATTGCAGTTTCCCTTTGAATCCTCTGATGGAGGAGATAGAGAAGAGTGAGTCAAAATGGGGCCATTTTAGGTCACTCCTAACAAGCCAGGCTTGAGGATCTTCTCAGTTTCTGTTGCTCTGACTGTTTTGTGTTCAGCCAGATCTTCCTCTGGTATACCAGCATTCTCATTCCAGTACAGAATATTTGTAGAGATGACGCAACCTTATTATCTTCAGCTTTGGTCGCCTTAAAATGAATTTTTACAGTTAACACACCCGTGATCTTATACCACAAAGAGAACTCGTTTGGAGAAAAGATATGATATATCCTGAGACGGAGTCTGAATGTGAGACATCCTCCCTCTCTCCTCCTTGTGCTCATCGCTAAATGTGAAACCTCTTCGAAATAAGTAGCTCTCCAAATGAGTTACTGTTTGGCCTACGGTCGGTGTAGAAGACACGTGAGCATCCTCTGGGAGGAAATATAATTTCATAAATTAACCTTTGAACTTGGGAGAGTTGGATAGTGTTTTTTATTTGGCTGCTTTGTAGGGCACTGGGTGGTTTGTTTGGCCTGCCTTTTCCAGGTCTGGGAAAGGGATACAGTGCTCTTTACCCCCACCACTGCCTTGTAAGCCGATTGCCTTCTCTCTGGGGGCCTGGGACGTCAGTGTGTATAGAGCCATCAGAATAAAAATATTTTATTGTATTACTATTTGTAAACATTTGAATCTGCACTTTTGAGGGAGAGGAGAGAGATTCCAACAAGGATTAAAGCAGTTTAAAGAAACTTCACAAAATGCTAGAGCTTTTTAAGGGTCATACGTTGCTGAGGTGTGGTGCTGAGCATCCTTATAAGTCACCTGTGCCGCTTTTTTCCAACTAGCAAAGCCTTCTGAATAGGTTATTACTGGATAAATGTTGTTGTAGTTCCCATGTGAAGTTTGCACGGTTCGTAATGCCTGTTAAAGGGAGATTCAGGAATTGGCTGGTAAGAAGTCGGGAAGGCTCCTTATCCCCAGGGTGGGCTTTCCTATCTGCAGTCATCGTGGCAGGTCTGTTTGGGGGAGCCTGTTGTCCCGCTTCCCGTGCCCTGCCTGGCGAGGAGGATGACCGAGGGAAGAGGCTGGCCTCAGCCACAAGTTCTACAGCTTCTCACATACAGAAGTAGTATTCGGATGAATTTTAGATCTATATTTTTTTTTTCCTGGAAATGTAGGTATGTGGGGTACTGACTTTACGTGCCAGGCTTTAAAGCTCAAAATGAATGATTAAATAATTTATGATTAATGTAGTGAGCGTAAAGATAAATATCTGAAGATGGTGATTTTCAGGAAGTGCTTTTAAGACCTTCACTTTTACATTTTCCATTTATCTGAGCAGATTTTGCCAGTTGTTATAGGAGAAAAAAAAGTTGCATTTTCTTAGGCAGCGAATGCCTCTCTGCTGGGCATGTCCTTGGTTATCCAAATCTCCTCTGAATCGTTCTGAACATGTTAATTCAATATCCCCCTCTTTGTCGTCCTGCTCCTGCGTTTTTTTTTCCCAGGTTCCACTCCTGGCACTTTTCAGCTTCCCATTTCTATTTCAGTGTTTCAGGCACTGCTCAGAAACAGATGGATGGCTAGATTTCAACCCCACCTCCCAACTTCCACACAGTCCACATCTCGCACTGCATTCATGAGCACATACGAGCAACAGGGTGCTTGGTGTTTGCTTTTTAATAAGTTCATCCCTAAATCAGAGCTTCCGCATTTAGGTCAGGTGCTCTACCTGCAATTCCATTCCCCCCCACCTCCGGAAAAAAAACCCAACAACAAAACCCAAACCAAAAAAGGGGCATTAATGTGTTTGAAGCAGAGGAGGGTTGGGCACACGTGCTTTTTGGAAATGTGCTGTTTACTAATGCCTATTTTGATGACTTTGAGCAGATTTTGTTTGCAGGTATGCCTGGTACTGTGTGATCGCCCAGGGAGCGATGCGATACGATGAACAAAACCTCAGCTCTACATTTGCTTTTCCTCCTTTGCTTTGCGGCGCCTGGGTTTTGATGTCTTGCTTCTCAGAAGGCTTGACGGTAGTAATAACGGAAACAGCAAAAAATGTCAGCTTGACTACTGTCTGCGTGTCGGCACTAGTCCAGGGAGTTTCAAAGGGATGTTTTATTGATTCTGTAATTGCACAGTAGAATGGACAAACTGAACTGTACCTCAGGGCAAGGAAAGCCCCTGTCTGAACGGCATCTGTTGGATGTATGCGCTGCTGTAATTTGGGCAGGGAGTGCTTGCTGGGCGGTTTGAACCAGGGGACTGAAATCTTGGCTTAACCCTTTCATTGTAGGCAGTGGAAACTCCGGTTTTGCCTTCTTATTGCAGCCTGGGAGAAAAATCTGCTTTGGGGGTCCCTTTTGGCGCTGAAGCGACTCTTTGGGGCTTCGCTGGGATTTACGCCAGCGTTGCCTTTGAAGGGAAATTTGGCCCATGAAATTTGGCCCTGGTATTATCCCTCTAAGCATTCCCCTCCTCTGTGATCCTGAGGCCACAGTATTATAAATTGCAGTGTTGCCTCACTTGCAGAATCCACTTCTTAACTGAAAAACTGGTCTCGATCTCTTATGAAATAAGCCTGCGTTATAATGCTTGTGCCTGGGAGCTGGTAACTTCCTCTAGTATGAGCTGATTACTTTCCAAAACTGAAGGAGTGGACTGAGCTGTTTTGCTAAAACAATTGCAAATTAAATTTGTAAACTTTTGCTGTTGCCATATTTTTTCACTGGCATGCTGTCTGTGTGCTGTGTCTTTAATTTGGTGGGAACACAAATCAATTAGGCTAACCTATGGCAATTCAAAAACTGTGTGTGGGGGGAAATAAACCACACTGGCTTGACTTGATACCCTGGGTGCCCAGGGTTTTCATCCCAGTACTTCTCTGTTTCTTTTAGCCAGCTAGAGCTGGGTGTCCTGTAAAGAGCAGTGCTTCATCCCCAGGGCAGAGCTCACAAAAACAAGGGGTAAAAAGGCAGCATGGGAGGAAACACTGTCCAGCCTGCCTCCCTCGGAAGGACTGTTAAGTTTGGCTTCTGGGTTTCACCATTTCAAGACTGAAGGAAGAAAGAGCCAGAGCAATGCAGAGCTGGGGACAGGGATGTGCCGGGGGATGGGATGCTGGCAGCACACCCAGGAGCACCTGGCTGGAACCGATGCTCCGCAGGCTTCCAGCAGATGCCAGCGGTTTGTGAACCAAACCCTGATCTTGGAGTTTCCACTGCTCTTAATTCTGGCCTCGAGTAGGTCGTTGTCTTCCTGATGTTGAATAGACAGATGGGTCTGAGTTTAGGGGGTGAGGTGCTGTTTCTTTGTTTTGTTTAGTTTTGGTTGTTTTTTAAATTGTGCAAACCTTTAATGTGTTGTTTTGAAATCCTGATTTTAAACACAATGCTCTTTCAGAGCAACTTGCTGGGAAAAACCTGCAGTGCAGTTCTGTCCTGTACTGGACTTTAGTAGATTTTATAAGAAAGTGCTGTATTAAATGAAAGAAGATGTACGCTTCACTTATGATTTTTTTTTATTTATTGTTGATGCTGCAGAACTTCTTTATCTGGAGCCTTGCATGTTGCAATAACATTCACAGCCAAAAATAGGCCCCTAATTGATATTAAGGATGCGGAGCACTCTGCCAGTTCCACAGAATGAAAAGTGAAGCCCATCTTCAGTAATGTGCATTGCAGAAATCAACTGGGGAAGATCCTGCATCTGGGATCTGTTCAGTTCCCTTCTGGTGGTTCAGAGGAGTGTAAATTGTATACTATCAGCAACAGCTGTACTTTGGGGCTTTTGCCAGAGGAAGAGCAGCTTTATTCTGCTTTGGGAAGAGAATGCCAGAGATTTGTTGATTAGTACGGAGGAGAGCACTGCCCAGTGCAGCAGATACAGTGGTCTCAATACATAATTAATCAGAAGTACACTTTGATCAAGTCCAAATCTCACAGTCCTGTGAAAGGAGCAGTGTGATTTCGATTTGTTATACTTGGTGGTACAAATTTTAACAGGTAGGTGAAAGATAGCTTATCTTTGTCTAATTTTATATTAAATTCACAGCCAAGGTATCGAAAGTCTCTAAGATCAGTAGCACTGAGATGAGTCTGGACCCACCGTGGTATAAGGCGAGGGGCTGGCGAGTTCAAGTAGCATCACTGCAAGGCTTGTTCTACATCAACCTCCTAATTTGGAGGTAAGCTTAATAAGAGCAAAATGGAAATTAAAATATCAGACTATGAACTAATAGTTTAGCATTTGGCTGAGTCTTTATCACCTTCCTCCCCCAACTCTGACTTTTGTCAGATTGCTCATAATTTCAGTCTCAGTGATCTGACTCTGTTGTCTTTTTATTTTTTTTATAAGAATGGTGAGGTGAGTGTGACTGAAAATACAGAATATGCACTAATATTTCCTGTGCCAC
This sequence comes from Elanus axillaris, assembly GCA_026212715.1. NCBI lineage: Eukaryota > Metazoa > Chordata > Aves > Accipitriformes > Accipitridae > Elanus > Elanus axillaris. The sequence continues at coordinate 19,509,336 of JANZLQ010000037.1, read as the reverse complement.
ATCAGATCACCAAAATGACTAAAGAACATCCTGAACGCTGAAATTCTCAGCATGTATTTTCTGTCAACACTAACGCTGAAGTGGAATTGTCCCAGCCAATCAGACATGGGAAAAACACTGACTTACTGACCCAGAAAAAGCTGTATTTCCCAATTTCTGCAGCGTCTCCACTCTGGTTGGCACAGAAAGGTGGCCAGGGATCTGCAGTAGCACAGTGCTTGGAAATCCCAAAGACGCTCCAGGCACATTGATGAGCATGTTAGGAGAACCAGTGCAGAGTCCTAAGGGTAGTAGCTATGGGAAGCAGGCATTTTGCCAAAGCTCTGCTGAGTATATCTCTGCCTTGCTGATAGAAATCATTCATGCTTTTTTGCAATGACTGTTGCAATAGGGTCTGTAGCTGGTTTTGTGATGCCCTGAGTCCATTGACGACTGCTTGCAAAAAGTAGAAAATATAAAAGGCTTGTGGAGTTTACCAAGTAATTGCTTGCTGGGTACTTAATAGCTGCTCAGCAACGTTTGCAAGAACATCCTAGTCCTGCCTTCAGAAAGATCTTTGATGGAGACGTAGTTCTATGGAGTTGTTTTAATTAACCGTGGGCTCCCCACAGCCTGTGACACTTCTGAAAACCGTGCTTGGATGCCCAAGGAGGGTTGTGGCCGAGAGCAGCCCGTGGTGTCAGGAGAGCTGCTGCTTTGCTGCCTTGGGCAGGAGCTGGCCCGAGGGAGCGAGCCGGCAAAGGCTGCGTGGCGAGCAGTAAGAGGGCATCGCAAGCTTGGGCGAGCTAAAGCGTGCAAGAATCCAGCGGAAAGGAGAGCCCGTGCAGTTCCTCCGTTTTCAGATCTCCTGTTTTCCCTTCTTCGTTCCCTTCTCCCTCAGGACCAAGGCTGCCAGGCAGCTGGCTGTGTGTGCCTTGGTGCAAGAGGAGGTTTGGGTGCTCTGAGCCGTCCTCCCCCTGAAACCAGAGGTGACCTTAGAGCGCATTTCCATGCAGTCGCCTCAGCATCCTCATCGCAAGGCATGAGCATCTCCCTTACGGCACTGGGAACACTGATGATCAGGTAGACGGCCAGGCAGCTGGAAAAGTGCCAGTTGCCTTTGTGGGCAGCATCACCAAAAGCAGCAGAAAGTAATGGGAAAGTAATACTGGGTTCTGGGCCAGGCACCGAGGGTGCTGCTGGACCCTCCCTGTGGGGCAACCGCAGGTGTCGGCATCTCTCGATGCACAGACCTCAGGTAGCTGTTTGAGCTTACTGCTTTTTTGTTTTGCTGCCTTTTACGAAAAAAAAAAAAATCCCCCATTAATTTAATTATTTCTGTTCCTGGAAATTTCTGTCCAGGACTTGATTGTAAGAGCTGGGTGTCTGGAAGATTAATCGGTCCTTTTGGACTGCAGATGGACCGTTACTATTTTATAATCATCGGCAGTGGTTGTAGGGAGCGAGGAAGGATGCAGTAAAATACAGTGATGCTGACAGTGTAGAAATACTGCATCTTCTTGCTGTTTGATATTTTGATAGAAACCTTTTATCACTTTAAAAACTGGCTGCGTATCAATATGGTATGTTAAAAACAGAAGTAGGAAACTGCAGGCTTTTAATTTGTGCCATTTGAACCCTCTTACCTTGGATGAATGCGGTGTGTAAATTATAGTTCCCATGAGGTAAAAATCAGTCAAATGCTACTTAACCTTTACTCTGCCATGTTTCGTGTTCCATTTGTGCTTAAGAGAATATGTGCGTATGCTTTCATCTCGCTACTGTGTGAAATCATCCTTAGGGTTCCCGTAACAACACAAAGTGTCTTTAAATTCGGATTCAAGGTGAGCAAAACTGCTGTTGTCTTAGAGATCTTACTGCTGAAGCGGTTTCAGAAATTTTGTTTACCCTTCAAAGGTGAGGAGCTAGAAGAGGTTATTTTTCGTTCAGCACAGCCGCAGCAATTGCTGCTGTTGACAGGGTACCTGGCGGATAAGTTGATACCATGGTTTCTATTATAACTGGTTTATTTGCATGGTTATGCTTGTGCTGGTTATGGTTGTGCTGGGTATTTGTGTCTTAGATTGGTATTTTCCAAAGTTGGTCTCCTGCATAATATGTTTGGGTTTTTTTTCTTAGCTGTTTCAGGAAAAAATATTCAGCTGTTTGGGTTGTTTAATACAGAAAGCAGCTTCTCTCCATGATAATTTCCTAGTAAAAGAATCAGAAATTTGTCAACTTTGATGCTTGACATGCAAAATACCTGACCCAGAACCCACTAAATTTCCTAGAAAAAGTTTTCTTCAGACTTACGTGTCTGGATCAGGTTTATGGTTCTCAGTGAAGCTGCACTTACGTAATTTACTAAATGATACCAATATCGGGTCTGAAAAATGTACCTTGCCACTATTTACAGACGCTTAACTCTTCTTTCAGAAGGGCAAGTTTTTCATAATAAAAAGCAGAAAAGAAATTCAAGATGTTTTCCCAGTGAACATTTGCATTTGAAAAAAAACACAACAAGCCACCAGTGAAAGAAGAAAATTGGGGAAACGAGAAATTTTTTGAAAATAGCCGACTTGGGGTCTGTACAGTATTTGCATTCTGTTAATTCAAGGGTTCCTGCAATATAAAAAAAAAAAGTTATCTCTTCATTGGTGAGCTGTAGTGATTACAGTGGAAACAGATGTGCTGCTGTGCTGGGAACCCGGCTCACAGCAGACTGCCTCTAGCCAAACAGTAGCTGCAGCAAGAGACGGGTATTACACTTCCACTCCCGACACCCCTCGTTCTGCTCACCTACCTACACTGGAGATTTCAAACTCTAATTGAGTATTTAAAAATAATGTTTTTAACACATGTTTTTTTTTGGTTGTTTTTTTTTTCTTTTTAAAGGAAATTAAGTTCTCTCTAACATTACATGGTTTGAACAGCAACAGTGAAGAGAAATGCACAAGTTGGTGTGGTTCGTAATGCTTAACTTGGCTGCACTGGATATCTCTATATTTAATTATATACATTTGATACTGTATAGAAATATTATTAAATTTCACACTTAACAGGGACAAACAAATCTAAGAAATTTATTACATATGTTCAGTGTGGCAAAATAAGAGCTTGTGGAGGAAGTTTTTGCTTTAAACAAGCTTAGCTTTAATCGTAATGATTCATGTACACAGAATCGAATCCTGTATGTTTATTTTAATTCCTTTTTTGCTCATTCATAAGGCAGAATACCTGCTGTCCATGACTGGGAATCTGCAGGTGTTCAGCTGAGTAGAAAATGAGTAAAAATAGAGGAAAGACCATGAGAATTGCCCTTTTTTTGGGCTGTGTGTGTAAGTGTGCTTTGAATAAATAAAAAAATACTGTAAACCGCATAGAAGCAGGGAGTAAGAACCGTGTGCTGGATTGCATTTCTTCTCCACAGCCTTTGTACGCTTTGGAGAGTTTTTGCAAACAGTCCAGCTGGTGTATTTTATCCCTAATATGGAGTGAGAGGGTTGATCAAACTGCATGCTACTTCAGGCCAGAAACTTTTTGTTGTGGCCAAAAAAAAAGAAAGGAAGGAGGGGAAGTAGGAAGGGACTCAGAAAGCCTGGAGTATACTCGCATAACCCTTGGGGAAAAGTGCTGAGATGAGTGTTCTTATTTGTAGAGCTGAGAAGAAAAGTGAAAATTAAATGTAAATAGTTCACAACTGCTTCAATTTAAAGAGGTTTAAGTATATGTGAGCTCCATGTAAAAAAAACAAAATAAAAAATGCTTGTAAAACGTGTGTTTTCAGGGTTTGTGTTAGAAGCAAAAGCCTAGCTGACTCCATGCGGTTGTCAGATATGTAAATAATGAAACTACGAAGTATTACTTTCACTTGTGGACAGTCCCTAATTTTCCCCCAACCTCTCCAAAAGCCTAAACAAGAATAGAAAGAAGTTTCAAATGTGAAAAAATGAAACTTGCTATTTACTGATGCTTCAAATATGAAAACAGACAGCAATATGGGGAAGTAGCTGGCTCCGGGGAATGGTGCGGGACAGAGTTGTCCCTTTGTAGGGCAGCGGTTCAGCAGCGAGGATAAGCCGCTGCTGTCGCCAACCGCCTTGGGACCTTCACAGCTCGGCGCAAGTCCCGTTCCGCACAGGCTGGCACAGCGCAGGGAGCTTCGGATGATGCTGTTGTCAGTGATCTTAATAAAGGACTTTGGTAGTTAGGGGGAATCCTTAATCGTGGGGGAAAAGGCAGCGGCTGACAGAGGGATAGGTACCCAGAAGGTGCCCCGAGCATCAGGGCACTTGGGGATCCAGTCTGGGACTTTAAGTCTCTCTGCGTTGCTAATAACATTTGCAAATGGAAAAATTACTGGCAAAAACTTCACAGTGAACCACTCACGGGCACCGGTAACAGCAGGGAACTACTGAGCTTGTGGTGATATGGTCTTTGATGGGATACTGTACTGGGAGAAGGGTGGTCTTAAAAGTGCGGTGGACTGGGAATCAAGTGCTCTGGGTTCCCTGCAAAACAGGGTGTAAAAGTTTACTGCAGGTCTTTAAGAACCTTTCATTGGGGATGATGTAAGAGCATAAAGCATTTTTGGATGAAGAACTGTCAGTGGGTTTTTTGGAAGAAGCCGTACAAGGAAAAACATTCTTGATTTTTATTTGTCACATGTCTGAAAATAACCCTGCAGCAGAACAGCTACGTTAAGCACAGATCAGCAATGAAGTGAACAACTTTACTCGTATTATTTTTCTCCTGTAAATGTTTTGTTCCACTTTGTTTGCTGGAGTACTGTTTCAGCTGAGCTTGTCTGTGTGCACAGACTGGATAGTAGTGAAGTTGGGAAATCATTTGACCTTCTGATCTGTGTAATCACCAACAGGGACACACTGCGATATTGGTATGACAGGGCTTTAGGTGGTTTAGTAACGTAAATGAGGCTGGTAACATGAGCTCACTGTATTTTTCAAATATGCTTATTTTCTCTAGCAGTTTCCTAAGTATTACACATAAGCCAGCTATGCAGCTGGACTGGAAATGCCTTCTGGAGCTTTGCAGTTGACTGTGGATTTTGTACGCTGGAGAGCTGGGAGACTGGGTTCTGAATAACGCACCCCCTATGAAGGAATAAGTATGTTCTAACATTTAAAGAGCCTTTTGATGGCTCCAAGAGAAGGGTTACGGTGACAGAATTCCAAGTTCTGTGGCCAGGGCAGTACCCCTTGGCAGAGGTATGTAGCCACGTATGTACAGTAAACACAGCAATCTTTGAGCATCTTGGTTATTTTGGGAAAATGTTCAGACAATACATCAGTCTAGTTTTGAAACAGCTTCAAACATTTTACCACTGAAACCTCTAAAGCAAATGTTACAGAACATGCAGCTTGTCTGTTTATCTTCTCTAAGACTATGTGAAGTCATATGTGAAAAGCGATAAGAATCACAGTATCTCCTTTGGTTGCTCAACACGAGAAGCTGATGAAGAGACAGTCATCTAGAAGATATTCTTCAGAATAGCTGCAGAACAGATAGGCTTGCTAGGTCTGTCTCTGTAGAGAAATGAAGGTGGGATTGTAACCCAGGTGGGTAGGTACGGTCTGGCTTTTTAACCTGGCCTAGGGAAAGTGAGGGCTTTGGTTTGGCTTAGCCATTGAACCCACGTTTCCAGCATTCCCAGAGTTTGATCGCTACCCTGTGCTGATGTCCATGCTGTTGTTCGTTTTTTACAGCTGCTGTCCTAGGGCTCGGGTGGGTTGTGTTCCTCGCTGTGTGCCTGGCAGTGGCGGGTGGGAAAGCTCACTGGTCCTGAGGGCGTTCACGCTGGTGCTCCTTCACCCTGGCAGCTCACCAGGTGTGTAAAATCAAACACGCATAAAGAAAATTCACCAAAAGGTAAAGAAAAGTGGACGCCTACTACTTATGTGGTCCCCAAGGCAGGCTAAAGCCCGTGTACCAGTAAAGTGGTGTTTTTATGGATGAAGTGGGTTCTGCACAAACCCCGCGGCAGAGCCTGGCAATAGGAGACTAATACGTTATTCTCAGTCGCTGTTGTTCCACCAGGGAAGAGATCTTCATCTTCTCTTCTGGGGAGCTGCAAGAGTCCATTGAATTCAACTGGAAAAAGATCCTTCCGTTTTTACTTTTTCCTACCCTTTATACGGTCATAAAGCATCTTTTGTGTATGAACTTGCTTCACTCCTCCTGTGAAGGTACGAATACTAAGGAAGTGGATAAGACTAAAGTGGAAAAGAAGAGCATGTAAATCATTCTTCATAACAGAAATACAGAAAACAAATGTTCTCGAGTGCTTGAGTGTGAACTAAACTGAGGACAGAATTTAGGCATAAAGCTGTACTCCTTCCCGAGGCAGGGAGAGCCTCAGGGAATGAGGTTTCTCCATCCCAGGAGGTGCCTTGAGAAGCTCCGTGGTCCCACGAGCGTTGCAGAACACTGGCTGTGTGTGGAGCAAAGGGCCTTTCGTTGTTCCAGGGCCCCAAGGCCAGGCCTGAGCCTGGCATTCAAATTCCCTTTGCCTGAGGTAACGAGAAGTGGCTTACTCCTCTTATTATGTGTTTTAAGTAATAATTTGAAATAGCTAGGCTATTCATTACCAGACTTTGATTTTTTTGACAGTTTTAGAGAGGTGGCATATAAACTATTTTAATATCAATAACCGTGTTTCTTTTTTTAATAATAATTATTGTTTATTATTATTATGCTAAGTAAAACAGTTGAACCGATTTCAAATTTACTTCTGCACTACAAAATCTGTATTCATGCAGTTGGAGCAGTTGAAACCCCAGCTCGTTCTCCTGTGTAGGAGTGTGACCGGTTGACAGGCGGTTGTACAGAACAGCGTTATGGAGGGGTGACTGTCAGCCCCGGCTGCATGAGCTGATGCAGTTTTGTGTAATGTAATGGTGGGGAAGAGGTAGTCGGAGGACGACGGGTCACTGCTGGGCTGCTCCCTTTCCTGGCAGGGAGATAAGGACAGTGATGGAGCTGAGGTTCTTCAAGAAGACCCTTAAATCATGGGGTAACATGAGGGATGGGATGTGTGCAGGCAGCGGGGAAAACATCTAACAAAGAGGTGCAGCGAGGCAGGTAATCCTTGCAGTAGCATCCAGGTGACTGGGATCCTTTTCCTTATGGTTTAACCAGCCCTATGGTGCGCTAAAGCCAATGGGAAGTGCTCACATGGAGATTTTTCTGTCCTTATTTTTTTTTCTGGAACTGTTTCGCTGGTGTTTATGATCTGACAGCAGTAATGAGTCACTGTATCAAAGTTGCGGCCAGGAAAGGGAAAAAAAAGTATATACCGAATGCTGAATGTCGTGGACTGATGCTGCATATGGCAACACAAATAAAAGCACTGTATGGTTAATGGTGTGAAATTTGGCTCTGTACCTGTATTCGCAGAACATACATGCTTTAAAAAAAATCTTAACAACTAAGATGATCTGTTTTTATTTCATTTGTAGGAGTAAAATGGGGGG
>JANZLQ010000037.1:19416448-19446859 GCA_026212715.1 Elanus axillaris | reverse complement strand
GGAGGGCGGGGGGCGGGGGGGGAGCGCGCAGGTCCCGGCGGGCGGGTGTGTGTGGAAATGGACGCCTGCGAGTTGCCGGGAGAGCCGGCAGGCTCTCCCCGGGACCCGGCTCCGGCGGGCAGACCTGCGGCAGTCCCGGGAAGTAGCGGGTGTGGGGCGGCGCGGCTGCCCGGGCCGCCATCCCGGGAGGGAGCCCTCTGCACCTGCGAGCCCCTTGCCCCGCGGTGCTCGGGGACGGGGTGTTCCTCTCGCTCCTTCCACGAGGTGAGGTCAGGCTTCCCGAGGAGAGTTACGACGCAGGCATAAAACGGTTAAGGCCGGCACTGAGGCAGGGAGCGTTGTTTTAAGGGAAGGGGGAAGGTCTGGCGGGCGCAAAACAGGCGGCAGCGTTTGATCTCCTGGCTGTCGGCGTCAGAGCGATGGCCTCTCCTCGTTTGACGGGGCATTTGACAGGTCTGGTACTTTCTGGGAGCCTGTGATGGTCTTTACGTCTGATGAATTCAACGAGGGCCAGCTCTGTTATGCAAAGTGATTCGTGTGAGGCAAATAACCAATCCATCATTAAAAGATGCAGGACTTAGAGTCGCGGTTCCAATTCCGTGCTGGAAGCGAGCTGTTCTTAACTTGTCTATTAACTGTACCCATATTTCCTATAAGAGCTATTAAAAAGCGGGGGAGGAATGGATTGTGATTAGTGCCGTAGCATTGGCGTACATCGAGTGATTCTTTCCCAAGGTTACGGTGGACTTGAAAGGTAATGTGATTTTGAAAGAGAAAACGTGCTGTGCGTAGCTTTGTCCTCGTGCTGTTGTTTATTTCTTTTTTTTTTTTTTTTCTTTATTTTATTTCTGTTTAGAATAAATAATAAGCACCAGCCAGGGATTCTGAACAGCCTGCTAATGACTGAAAGTGAAAATACAGTGTGAGTTGCTCCCTCCTTCCACCCAGAAGCAGCAAGGTAGCGAGAGCATTAATATCCCTGTGTTTTGGCCTGTACCAAATCCATTTCCCCCTCTTCAGAGCGAGGTGGAAGAAAGTGCACTTGGTCCCTCGCAGTTCGGCTGTTCACCTGCATTTCACTTTCTGAGGAGGTGATAATGACTCCTGGTATAGAAAAATCTCCCGTACCCCTGCCTCCTGAGATTTAATACATGCTGCACGATAAAAAGTAGCCACCTTGATAATGGCCAGAAAAAAATATTTCTCCCTCAGATTACTTAGGAGGTTTAGTGTAATGTATTTTTTTAGATTGCTGGATACCTCTTTGAAATAGGTACAACAAAACGGAAGAGACAGCTACTGACCATCCTCAAAGCAATTCTACATACGATTTCTGTGTATTAGTGCAAGTAACCCAACCGAGTGCACTGGGTGAGAAAAGTAACCTGTGTGCAGGATTGGGCCCACAAGCCTGCCTGGTACCAGATGTTGCTCTTCGTGATCAGTGTACATCCTGTATTTTTGGGATTAGCAAAATACAAAATGAAAAACATTTTTTTTTTCCCCTCTTAGAAATGTACAGTTGGCAAAATCATTGACTGCATCTTTTCCTCCACAGGACAAGAAGATAATAATTATGGGAATAGTAGGACATATTTCATATTTCAGCCTGTATGCAGTTGAATGTGACTCAGGGAGTTTTGAAGGGAAAGAAACAGCTGTATTAGATGGTTATGGTTCACTTTGTTTAGAGGAAATTACTGCACAGAAATGCTTATTTTGATGATCAAGTTGGATATTTTAAGGCTTTCAGGAAGTCTTGTAGTAAATATTTTAATCAGACATTAAATATATTTCAGCTGGTCGTATGCAAGAAAAATGAATAGAAATCAAATTTCAGAATTTTTTTTTGTTGTTCTGTCGTGTGTGTGCATGTGTGTTCTCTCTCTCTCTTTTTTAAAAATAAAAGGTGTGCTTTCTAGGTAGTGAAGGGGAGATACTTTTGCTGCTTTAGGTTTCCAATAATGAATTGTGGGCTTCTCAAGGCTGGACCCTGGCAAAAAAAAATGTACACGTGTAATTCTAAGCAGGGGTGCAGCTCAACTGGTGTTCTACTTTCCTGTGTAAAATTACTCATAGCCAGTTTGTGTGGGATCAGGGTCTTTGTTAATCTATTTTTGGCTATACCCAAGGCTCACCTCATTGAGATTTTAGTAAAAATGTTACTGTTTTAAGTAGACTTTCATTCTGTAATGCTCTCTTCCTTCTGCATATTCTTTGTATTACTGGTTAAATTTGGCTTTGCAGTAATCACTTGGAGATAGGGCTCCATCCTGCAGCCTCCCCAAAATGCCCTCCCTGCCCTGAAGGAGGAGACCACCAAATCGAATAAGTGTTGTGGGATCCAAAGAGCAACAAGGGCCAGCCCAACAGCAGGTATAATGGCAAAGCCTGGGATATTTTTGTCTGGTCCCTTGGTACCAGGTGAATAGGTGGGACCCAATCCCAAGCAGCAAGGGGGCTTTCTCGTAGTCAACTGAAAAGGGTATGGCACTGGCTGAGGTTGTGATCTGTTTAAGATTATTCCCACTTGTCTTTCCAAAACCCTGCCGAAAACAGCTATTTTTAAAAAAGTGTCTTTGCATCCAAGGATTTCAAAATGTGTTACAAAAGCGTTTACCTGTTTCACTGGTCAGTAAACTGAGGCACTCGGTGAACAAACCTCACATTTTCAGGATTGTCTGGTAAAATCTGAGCAGGGCACGGACCGTTCCCCGCGTGGGATGCCGAATGAGTCGAGGGGACAGTGTCGCGGGTGCTTGGAGACCTTCCCTCCACTCATGAGACAGCAGGACCACTGCTGCTCACGAAGTGGATTTTTGTTTGCGGTTTGGTTTTCTAATTTAATCATCTCCTTGGGGGGAAAATATGAGTGTAGTGAAGTGTCTTGCTTGGTAGGATGGGATTTTTTTCTTTGTTTGCTCCACGCGCACACTTAAGAGTGTTGATGGTACTTTGTGTTTATCTTAAAGACAGCACGATGGAAGGAATGTGTGTTGCCTACATCAGTTCTCTCACCCATATAAACATTTTCAGGAGGAAAGTCTGTATTTGTGTTTCTACATTTTGAGATACTTGACTTTTAGACTATTAATGAGAAATTTTCACAGGTGGGAACAGCTGTCTCTGCTGCTCATTTTAACTTCAGTGGTACATTATCCAAATTTTTGAAAGCCAGGTAGCATATAGCAAGACTTAAATAACCAGAAATGAAAGCAGTCCAGATTTCAGTCAGGGAGCTGTTTGTGAGAAGAGCTGAAATCCTCCTCAGCCCTCCACTTGTGTTTCTCTCAGTAGACCCCGCTGGTCTCCCACCAGCTATTGGTGGGCCAGTGTTACCGGGTTTCCTTGGAGCGTGTTCAGTTCATGTATGTCAGATGTGTTTAGAAAATGATACCTGCCTTTTATGGCACTGCCAAAAGAGATATTGTATGCGCATTTTGTGCAAACGTGTAATTTTTCAGCAGTTTCCTTAAAAAGTACATTTTAAGATGGTTCATTTGCTATCATGAAGACTCAGGGTAGAAATGAAGTCTGCTTGCAAAATACTGCCAAAATAAGGATCTGACTGCCAAATACCCAGAAAATTTATAAACCAGATAAATATGAAAAGAGGTTTAAAGTGTCAAATCCAAGATAACCCCTGCAGCAAAGCAGGATAAAAGCCTTTATTGTTGCTAATCTTAGAGCACATCGTATGTCAAAGGTCATGTATTTTACATAAAAGATGTATTGTTTTACATACTCTCAGGAAGGTGAGACCTGACCTATTATGATAGAGTAGTGTTATGTCCTTTACAGTGCAGAATCAGGAATGCCTTATACATGTACCCCAGCAAAGTACATAGGGCTTCTTATACAGCAAACACATACAAATTTTGGCCCCTCATCTGCCGGTACCACATTACAAGAACTGTGGCAAGCTTCTCACTCAAAACATAAAATAAAAATGAAATAAAGTGAAATGCCAGAGAGCAACAGATAAAACCAATAGTCATTTCATCTCAAGGTAACATTTTTTTTTTTTCTGGCTAAAAATAATTGGGTTTCAATGGTAAAGAAGTAATGCCTCATTGTGAAAACATTTTTCCTTCCAAAATAAATGGCAAATGAGTACATTTTCTTTTGAAAGACCTTAATGAAGATTCTGATTTTTCCCAGGGGTTGGTATTTTACTGCTTCAGTAGAAAGCTTCACCTACTGGTGTAAATAGCATAACTTACCGTTTGATGAGTTTCACAAACACCCCCAGAACTCCACATCACTGTGTGGATTTTATGAAATGGAGTTTCACGTAGCTCTGTCTTACACATCCACATGTCGCTGACTTTCCGTTTCGTATGATGTCATCTGTGTCACCCAATTATTGCGTATTTCTTTCTTTCTTTATTACATATTATTCTGCTCCCCTGCAGCAGATGATCAGCATTTCACTGAAATTATGTTATAATTTTACTCTGTTAAGGTGTTTGGTCAATTGATGTGGAATTAATTCCAAATGCTGTTAGTGGTTTGAGTTAGTAACTTGATCTAAATTAATAAACAAATGTTTTTCTTTTCTCTTGTACCATATGTTGATCCCAATTACATGAACAGAAAGTGGCAGATTGTCATGTTTCTTAAAAGATTACATACTCTTTTGCATAAGAGAGAGTACACAAGATGCAGTAATATACAGGGTAAAAAAACCCTACATGTGCTGTTTTCTCCCTACTACTTTTTATAAAGATACACTTTAATTATTTCTCTTTTTAATACCCACTGCTTGTAGCACCTTGGCATACTTGGTGTGCTCTTGGTAGTGCTTAATGAGAATATATCCCAAGACAGTAAACAACTTTTTGAATTGGGAAGATGCAGCTAGTTTTAAATCTCATCTAGGACTGTGTCTCTATGGAAAACGATGAGAAAAAAGAAAGGATCCAGAAGCTAAAATAGCAGTGGTTACAAATGGTCTTAAAATGCCTTAAGTAAGGAGAACCCATTCAGACAATAGTCAGATTTCTGAAACAAAGGACTGAATTCATCTATTATTCAAACTGAAAATAGATTGATAGACATCAAGATTAAGAAAGTTTATGCTAGAGAACAAAGATGTCTCATCTCCATGGGTGGGTTTCTTTTCCCTTTTTTTTTTTTCTTTTTTTCTTTTTGCTTCTCCAAAAGACCAAGTTCTTCATGCTAAACTGAAGAGCCTCATGCTGGCTGGTACTGATAAGCAGCAGTCCTGTGACTTGATTGTTTTTATTAACTCTCTCTGAAAGTCATTCACCATTAAACATGATTAGATTCATTTGTTGCTTTATTTATGTTTGTACGTGCAAATGTGGTGCCAATGAAAATGCTTTGGGTGTTGTTGCTGACGCTGACCCAGCAGTCATGTGTGTTACCTTCTTTCTCCACAGGGTAAGAAGAGTGACCTTTTTGGGTGGCTGTAACTGAAGACTGCTTTACAGGAGAACTGAAGAAGGTAAATAGAGATGCCGTTTTGCACACAGTTTCTGAAGCGTGTCCGAAGGAAGGATCTGATCCTGCAAACCCTAGGAGCGTGCCTCAGTTGCACAAGTAAAGGCTCTTCTGGCAATATGGATAAAGATTGCAGCGTTGAGCTTGGAGCTAAGCTTTTGGAGCCACCGCTGTGCCTTAAACCCTTGTTTTGCCTGGGAAGCCAATGGTTTAGGTGTCCAGTTGCATTTTAGGAGCAAGGCCACAAAGATGCCCTTTCTCGCTTTCAGCCGTGTTCTGGGAAGGCTGTTTGGTAACTGGACAGGACCTGTATGCGAATGGGAAGACCCTGCTCTGGCTGGTCTTAGGGGGCCACATGGCCAAGTCCATGGCCCAGCATTCATGGCATGGGTGCTGGGCTGGGAGCTGCAGCAGCACAGCCCTGTGACAAGGTCACCTTAGTGGGGCAGATCCCTGGGGAATGGTCAAGTCAGCTTCAGCGCTGCTTTGTCCTAGGCTGAGACACTCCTGGATTTACAGCAGCGTGTCGAGCAGAGCAGGAGAGCAGAATTTAGCTGTTAATTTGATAGCTTATTATCACTGCAGAAATTAAAACACATGCTTTTTAGTCTTTTGGAGCACAGTGAAAAGGAAAGAAATATCACTCTCTGCAAAATGATTTTTATTTAAAGAAACGTGAAAGTCCTGTGCTTCTAAATTAACTCCTTGCCTCTCTTCTGGTCCAAAGTTTCAACTTTGAAAGGAATATTAACATCACAAAAGTGGTGATTCACAAAATTAACTTGCAGAAGAGAAGAGTAACACAGATCACTGTTTGGTACTGAAGGGTGTCATCTGACTGAGGTTCATATGGCTGCTTTATAATCACCTTCTTTCAGAAATTAATAGTCGGTTAAGCACCATAGCAACAAGCAACACTGATGTAAGCGTTGAGCAGTGGCTGCTGTTCGCTGTGATGTCAGTGCTCGTTAGTGCTGTTCTCTTGACCTTGTTTGAATATAAAATGGTGATTTCATTTTAAACTTAGAATTTTACGGAATGACTAAATGCATTGGAGTGAATTAGAGCTATTTTTATTTTTAATTTTATTAAAAAGTACTTCAAGGGGGAAAAAACGTCCCTGTTCTCTTCTGTTTTAAATTAAAATAGATATGAGGACGATGTGGGTTTTTTTTTTTTCAGTTCTTTGTTGCCAAAAATATCTATTTAGTGAGGATGAAATTCATGAAGTTCAAGTGAATATTGCAGTCCTTGACCGTGCCAATGGTGCATGTCAACTGTATGATATATGCCTCTCCAAGATTTGAATATTACTGTTTTTTTTTTTTATGACGGAGCCCATGAGGTGTTAGATGCATTTCAGCTACTGAAAAAGAAGCAGATCCTGCAGTTTAAGGAGGTGGTGGTTCCTTGCCCTGCAGTGGTGTTCCCCCTTTGAGCTTTTATGAAGAAGGGAAAAATTTTAAGTCCCAGGTACATCAAGGGGCCTCAGAATGAATGGGATTCCTGTGGAGGCACGGTTCATGTGTGGCCATAATGCTATGTGACCCAGGAAAATTAAGAATTTTGGTTGTGATGAATGCAAAACTCTACCTCCAGACTCACCTGAAGTTTGTAGGCCATGTCTCCAAAAGCAGATGTATTTTGTATTGCTACCGTCAGGGCACAACACATGCTAGACATACCCTCTGGCATGCATCCTTCAACAGTAGGCACTTTGGGTGATTCATAGAATGTATGACTGGAAAAGACCATTAGGTTTTTCAGTCTGATCTCCTGAGTATCATAGGTTATTGAGTCTTACCCCGCGCACCTAGGCAGAGCTGGTAAGTAGAGTTCAGTCAAACTCTGTCTCCTGGAAGCTGATCTAAGCTCAGTGGGAAGACCCCGAGGACTGGCGAACCATGGGTCGGCTATGGTGTATGCAAGCGGGATGCATGTTCAAGCATGTGTTTTCAAACTGCACAGCAAAATTCACGACTTGATGAAAAATAAGTTGTTCAATGTGTCTTTTAACGTTAGGACTTGTTTCTCTGAGGTGGTTTGGCTCTGTCCTGCTGCCACTGTAGCTGAGGGGTGCCATTTTCAGTGAAAACCTATTTGCTGCAGAATCGGTCCATAATCTTGCAACATATTTCATAAAATAAAGCCATAATGAATGATATGTGGTCCAAGAAACTGGATGTCAAATTTCAGCTGGGTGAGAATTGGAACTGCCGAGATAATAAACCATGAGAATAGGAGATAGTAATGGAAGTAGTGATAGAGTCCTAATTAGAGCAGTGCCACTGAAACAGGGAAGGTTAAGGGTTTGGTTGATTGAGTTTGAGCTCAATTGCTTGATAGCTTAATTTCAGGTGAAATCCCATCTTCTGAGTTAGCGGTTAAGCTGCTCAGTGCAGTTGCAGAGCAGGACTCTGTACTCCTTGAGGAGCGGCCGCGTGGCCCCGGGCATCCCAGCACTGCGTGCGAGCCTGGCCTCAGGCACACGGAGTGGGATGCAGGACAGAGCTGGTAAAATAGATTTTTATACTGCGTGTTTTGTTTGCTTTCTTTTTTTTTCTGTGAGCCCCAAAGAGCTCTGAACAGAGGTGCAAACAACAGAAAAGATACAGCGAGGGGCTTTGATGGTTAAACCTTCAGAATTAAGATGTTTACATTCTCCTTTATTTAGCACTGTTAGGCATAATGCCTACTTATATGCCAGTTTTTCCTCAAAGTAAGAATTTGAATTGAAATGTTTGATTTGGGGAGAAGGAAGGGGAAATGTGTTTTTACAGAATTATGGACAATAGTGTTAGTTTTCCAGGAGCAGTCATTTATTTAAATGTATGTAAAAGCATTCTCAATAATCAAACACTATTCAGTGAGCATTGTAAATCAGGGATAGCTTGCATGCTGAAAAATTGAAAAGTACAAAACATGCTACTAAAGTTGTACATTATTGATAACAAAAGACACATGCAGACTTTTAAGATAGCAAAGATAGAATTCTTTAGAAAACCTTTAACGGGGAAAAAAAAATCAACACAAAGGATTTAGCAAAGTTGCATTTAGTTTAAAATTTCAAATCTTAATGCTTGTCAGAGTTAAATGCTGATTAAATATTGATAATAAACCAGAAGCTGCCTGCTGTAACTCAGAACCGAATGAGATGATCAACAGATAAATCTGTGGGTTTGAGCTTTAACTTTTTTTATATATGTGTATTTTCTCCTCCCTTCCCTTCAAGCCAGGAGAAAGGTCAGAAGGACTTTTCTTTCCTAAGCTCAATACAAAAAATGGATTGTGCAGTTTGTCTGTGTGGAAAATGAAGTGGTTCCTGGGACACAGAAAATAATTTTTTCCCCAGTAGTCCCACCACTCTGTTTCATCAGGAAGAGACATAACTCTCA
Source organism: Elanus axillaris (assembly GCA_026212715.1). Lineage (NCBI taxonomy): Eukaryota > Metazoa > Chordata > Aves > Accipitriformes > Accipitridae > Elanus > Elanus axillaris. The sequence continues at coordinate 19,437,998 of JANZLQ010000037.1, read as the reverse complement.
AACTGGGTTGGCATGTTGCCATGCCACAGCTTTGCTGGCCATAGCAGGCAGAGCTCCAGGCAAAAGTCGAAGCCCTGAGACAAACTTTTTCAGGGAAGTTTCTGTTTATGAAGGGCTCAACGTTGTGTGCAGCTTCTCCCCATCACTCTTCCTTGCTAGTGACTTTCCAGAAGATGTGCTGGTGACGTCCTTCCTCCTCTTTTCTGTACTGGCTGGGTGGCAGTGATGCTTGCATGTCAAGCAGTGGGAAGTTAGTAAGGTGATGTTATCTTACTGAGTTTGACACCTTGACTTTTCTTGCTTTTGACCTAATGGTCTTAAAGCATATTACAAAGCAGAAATAGCAATCGTTCCTAGAAGATGCAGTGTGTGGCTATTTCTGAATACGGGTCCTGTGACACGGGTGCATTCATAAGGAAGTCTGTAATGGAGCAGACAACCTGATTCTTGGACGCTTTCTCCAACGTTTTCTCTGCAACAGGCCCAAACTATAGAGCTGTACTGGAAGCATTTTGCATGAGTGCTTTTATCACCCCCAGCAGGAAATAGGGATCTGGGAGACCCCCATTGATGTCTGCTGCTCACTTGGTGGTGGGGTGGTAGTCGTGTAGCTGGAGTGATGAGTGTCTGTCAGGCCACATCTAAGACTGGATTTACTCACTTTTGGATTGTTGGGAGAGGTTGTAATATCCTTCTTGTTACTCAAATTGAAACGTATAATGCGGTGCAAAATGTTTCTGTAATCTGTAGTAATAGAAACGACAATATTACCTGCATGCTTGGGGGTAAACCCTAAAAAGATTGTGTGTGGGCCTTTGGAAACACAAACTGCTTGAAGACCTTACCTTTTGAATGAAAAGTTTAGTCCGGAGATGGGTGAAACTGTGACTTTTCTGAAGCAACTGGGTCAAGAAGATGTAGAAAATAGATTAAGACATTTTGGAATAATTTAAAAAGTATCTGAGCAAATCTCATTAACATGGACCACTAGCGTGCTGTATTGAAGACTTCAAAGATCTGTCAGAGGAGTTCTTTCTGCGCTATTGTCTGCCAGCATTAGCAATCTCAAGAGAACATGTTTCTTTTGTTTGCTTTTGGCCCATTTAGCTTTTCTTCTTTTTCTTCTTCTTCTTAATGTTCCCTAATATATTATAAGTCTTCAAGTGGGTTGGTAGAAAAATATGTTTCTCAGCTTTAAGATAATCATCAGCAGGTTTTGATCCTCTTACCTGACACTTTTGGACCAGATCCTTCTGGTCTTCATGAAGACTGCTAAAGGGAGTAAGATTTGGCCAGTATTTTGCATAATCCTGCAGTGTTTCTTCCATTAGCTTAGGTAGATGCTTGATACGATCTTCAGTAAAATGCAAGTGCTGATTTGTATTACTTAACATGCGTTCAAAGTACCATCACCGTTTTCGAATCTGTAAAGAACGTGAAGCACAAGGCGAGTGGTTCATGTGCACCTCTAGGGGTGGAAACCAGGAGCCTAATCTTCACCCACAGATGAAACAGAGTTGCATATATTGAAATAACCCAACATGTAAAGGTTGTAACTGCAGATTAAGCAGCCATAAAGGGTGCACTGATGTTCACCAGTTGCTAAGAAGTGCTGTGAGGTCCATTAAGCTGTTGTCAGAGGGGGCCCAATCTTCCTCATCTAATGAGTTTCATGCAAAAATGGCCATATTGGCAAGTGCCATCGTGGAGTTTAGGGTTGCAGCATCCCTGCTGCTGCAGTTGTTTGAAATCTTCCCACTACTTTTCTGTTTACGAGGAAATTTAAGCTGTGTGCATCCCAAGAGGGAGACATGACATCCTGTGTTAGGCACTAACGTGTCTGCGAGGGATTTTTTGTTGCTGTTGCAGTGATGGGCTGTGCTGTTGAAGCTGGTTGGACTCGTCAGCCTGAGCAGTTCGGGAAGGGGTGCTGTAAAAGTTGTGTTCAGAAAGTTGAAGCCCCTTCTTGTGTCATCAGTGGTCCGTGAACAGCCTCTCCTCTCTCATACTGATTGAAGCTTTGCTATGGACGTGATCAACAGCTACATTGCCATGTTCATCTTTAACCTTGGCCTAACTACAGATGCACCAAGGAAACCCCTCATAATACATCATCCAATGCAGACTATGCAATTTCCAGCCTGGTTCTTCAAGACCAAGCTGGATAATGTGTCAGGACATGCTGCATTTTATCATAGCTTGGGCGAGGAAAGGATTGGGAATGGCATAGGTAGGAACAGCATCCGTGCTCCTTACTCTGGAACCCAGGCACAGGCTACATACAGGTCAGATAGCCTGAACTCATGCGCAGTCTCAAACACAAAAACAAAGGTGATGGAAAGAGCCAGTTTCAAGGTTTCGTTCTGAAACAGGCAAATAACTCTGAATTCAGAGTTGTGCTGGAACTTGCCCTGGTGCAAGTTACGCTGCTGGGCCAGCGGACCAACAGTGGTTGCAACTTGGTAGTGCGCATCAGCTGGTGGGGGTTAGTACACGGTACTGCTGTCTGTTAGCATCCCACAGCCATGCCTGCTTCTCCACGCAAGGGCAAGAACCACTTGTAGCTTTGCAGGCTTGTAACCTGCCTTCCGAAAACTCGTGTCGCAAAGACAGTGCACTCTCCTGTGTTACAAAATCTGGAGATGTGAGAAAATGACACCAGAAATAGATTTGTATTGCATATTTCATATTTTATTTGGTCATCTCTTAGGTCATTGCCTGTTGCCTTCTACCACACCAGAAGTGTATCTTCTGGCATGCTTAAGTTACTGTCCTACAGTGGTAGCAACCATATTTTACAGTGGCAGTGTTACAAGACCAGTGATGTCAATGGGCATTACAGGAGGCCACCCTTTTTATTTGGTAGCTCGTACTAAAGCCAAGGCATTTAAACAAAAAAAAAAAAGTTTTTGGCCCTGGTTGCCTGCCCATATTTCTCATTGCAACATATGAAAGCATTTTTCAGTGCTGCTAATGGCAGGAACTTCAGACGCCACCTCCGAGATGTTTAATTGCTAAGTGTTTCTCCCAGTAGAATCTGAATTTTAATTTGGGGCTCTCCCACCTCTGCTGGCCGTATACATTTCAGTGTATTTTGTGTAATACTGCTTAATTGCTCAAAAGGGTAATTTCTGACTCTGAGCTCACTGTTTATTTTTTTAGTAGAGTAGCACAAACATTTGGACATTTGTAACTAAGACTCTGATGTCATTTCCATTGCAAACCATTAATATCCATAGTTTATAATACAGCTTTTCAAAATAGATTTTTGTTGAAATATGATGATGTCTTTCTATTTTGTTTTTTAAAAAGTAGAATTGTTAATCCCTCTTTAAACAAACAAACAAACAAGATAAATTGGCATCTCTTGAGTAATAGGACTACTTTATTCTCCTGTCATACCCTTTTCATTATTTTTGATAGCCCCTGTGTTTATCCATATTAGTTGTAATATAAGTGTTTCATTTAATCCTCTGACCTATTAAGGGTTAGTGGATCCCACTGATGGAAGGAAACGTCTGTGGAAGGGCACAGCATTTCCTGCTACTGGGGCACTTCCACCAATGGAACAGTGGTACGCAGTTGTGACATTAGTAATTGTCTGTAAAGATCTTAGAAATAGAAAGTGCTACATTTAAAAGCCAACAACAGCATAAATCAATAATATAGGCAATGAGACCATTTCCTTTTTGGGGAGGAGGGTGGTTTTTTGAACCCCTTTCTAAATGGAAACATGTCATGTAGTTATTTTTACAGTTTCTGTTTGCTTTATTGCTGTCATCCTTCTCCATTTAAATTTTATTCCAGTAATGGGGAAAGATAATTTTTATTGGGAAACTTTTGCTTTTAAAGCTTTATTGAATGCAAATTGAACATTGTTAAAAATGTTATTATTGGAAAAGAACAGAAAAATTATTTCTGAAAAAGTGCAAATTCTTTTGCTTGTTCATTCCTCTTTAAGATCCGATGTCCAGCGAGAAAAAATTGTGTGCTTTTTTTGTTTGTTTCCTTTAGTTTTAAGGAGGGAGAGATGATTGCTTTTGGTGCTACTTGCTTAGAGCATTCAAAGCTCTGAGCTCAGTTTTGGAGAACGTTAAAATAAGCCCACAGGAGGTCTTGTAAAAGTTGTAAGAAATTGTAAGCATGTCTGCTGAGTCAATTATATGAGACAAATTGCCAGGGTAAGGCTGCAAGGTTTCAGACTTGTTATTTACTCTCTGCTATCTTTAAAACAATTCATTTCTGCCTTTGATTTCACAGCAGATAAATACATGTTTTGGATGAGAAAAAAGATATTAATTAGTCAAAACATCATTTAAAACTGAAAGAATTATCTGGATTTGCATTCATGTAGTTAAAAGGAGAGTCTGGCCTGTCCTTGTTCTGAAAGTTGAATAACTGAAAGACTATAGTGTAAAAATGCAGACTTCGGCTTTTTTAAATTTCTCCTCAATGAGATTCAAGTGCATGAGGCAGTATTTTTTTTTAGATAATTTGAATTTTAAAATTGAAGTTATTCTTTTAAAAAAATCATACAACTTTGAATCTCTGGGAGCATTCGTGATTTTTTTCCTGAGTTTATTAACCCTGGAATAAGTTTCAGAAAATTGTGTGAAGAATAGTGCAAATCCAACATGTGCATAGTGTAAATCCCACGTGTATAGTGTGTGCTCGCTAATTCTCTCAAAGTTTGTGTAGTTGGCGTGTCGTATGTTCACGATACGCAGGCCAGCTGGAGCATTACTGCTCTGTAAGCTGCCATGGTTAACTCGGTTTGAAATACATCCAGATCAGCCCTAGTGTTTTCTAGATACTTGATAAGGTCCAAAAGTCCAGTAAAGTCCTTTTCCTCCTTTCCCAGCACAGTTGGGTTGGAAAGCTCAGAGGGGAGCTGGGTAAATCGCTGGGTTTTACTAGACCTGGCTGTGTTTGAAACTCGTGCCAAACTCCGACAGTGATTCTCAGCTGGGTGGGATGAGGCAGCGTTGTGGTGCTGTGCTACGTCACCTGCATCCCAGTGTCACTCACCCCCCATCACTCGAGGAACCTCTTTGAAGTTGCCCAGCCAGAAGCTACTGGAGGGGAAGGCTTTTAGATACCAGGGGTCTGAGCGACCGCTGTTCAGAAGAAACATCCATTTTTGCTCTCCTATCTAGAGCGTAGGTGTTGTTGGATTAGTACTAGACTCTTCAGGATTCCCAACCACTGCTGGTGTGGGATGAAAGGTTCTTGTGCTGCAGAGCACAAGCTGTCGGCAGTCATGGGGGGGACTGTGCAGTGTCTTGTGCATTGCCACATCAGCACACGTCTTACTGCTGCCTGGTGGGTTTCGGTTGTCTGCGGACCCACAGGTCTTCAGTGTGGTCCATGCTGTCCCAGCCCACCTAATCTTATCCACTTCTTACGTGAAAGGGGTAGATACATGTGCATAGGTCTGTCCAGCCTGGACATCTGATGGACTGTCATAGGGGAGCAAGCTGTCTGGTCAGTATGTTGTTGGCGCTGCTGGCAGTTGGTACGTTTTTCTTGAGATGTTGGGTTTTTACAGAACATTAGGAAAAGCCGTTCATCCCTTGAAGTAAGTCTGTGCTTTCTAAGCTCCTTCCCTCTGTTTCCTGCTGACTTTTCTCAGCTAGCAGTGGCCTTCTCCAGGCACCACCATACCAGTTGCTTGCCTGTAGCAAGGGGAGAAGCCCTGAGCACTCCCTGTGTGTTCTACGATCATAAGGCCACATACCCTCAGTTCCCCACTTGTGTCTCCTCTCCTGTGTCTCTGTCTTCCATCTTAGGAAGAGAAGAGCTGTTATCGTCTGTATTACGAGATACCAACTATCTGCAGAGGGTAGACCCCCGGCGTACCTCCACACATTGCTGGGGCAGTAGCTGGCCTGTCCAAGTCATCTGCTTCCCTGCTGCTCACTCCTGGGGCAGCAGGTAGTTGGCAGTTGCAGACCTTGCCCGTCTGCAGAGAGGATCTGCTCCCAAAAGGAGAAGGAGCATGGAGTTTAGGGGTCTTCATCACGCTTGGCCCCAGTGCCTTCATGAAGTGCAGTGGAGGGTGGGCTGTTGGTGATGTCGGAGGAGGTTGTGTGGGAACCTGTGATGTGTAGGAGACAGCATCGGTGGGACAAGAAGTTCTTTCCCCAAGATGAAGAGGGAAAAAAGGTCCAAACAAGCTTTGTGGACATTTGAGGAGACCTTCTCTTTAAAAACAACTGTAAAGAGACTTTCCCGGATTTCGTCCTCTGCCATTGACATCCTGTCTGGTCACCGCCCATGAAGAGTGATCTGTGGCATCATCTGGGTAAGACCTTAGATATCTCTGCAGGGGAACTAGAGTTTATCATGGTTTTATATTGGGTTTTCCTCAGCGTGTAACTGGATGCATTAATAGTGACATGATCCTGGTGTGACCTGGACTTTAATGGGTTTGAACTTGGAACTGTTCAAACATTAAGAAAAAGCCCTTGCTCCCTGCATGTATTCAGCAGCTGCTTTTTATATGCAGAACCCAAAGCTGCAAAGGTTCAACGGCAGTGTATTTTCAACTTTCAGATGAAAAGGACTAAACTGCCAAAAAAACTGGGCTATTTCTCTCCTGATGCAGATGTGTGACTGCCAGGACATGCATACATCAAAAAGACAACGTGCCTCTGAGCAGTTCAAAACCTACTGCTTTGTTTTGTTTTGCTCGAGGCAAACAAAATGTCAACCCCCTCAATCTTGGGAGAGGGTTTTGCTGTTAACGTGTGCTTTGCGCAGAGCCTGAGCCCACGAGTCAGGATTTGGGGTTCGTTTCCTACCTCTGCAGCTGACTCACTCTGTGGCATGGGTACTGTTTGTTCTGGACAAAGCTTTCTTGTTTTTTCTTGATTTTGTACATTGCCAGCTGTGCATGATGTACCATCCAGAATATGCTCTTTATCCTATGTCAAACCTTAACTGTGGCAACAAGGCTGTGATGTGATTTTCCCGTCTGCAATGAGAGCCAGATTTGCCCCTTGCTCCCCAGAGGAGATTGCAGGTTAGGCTATCTGGCTGCTGTGTGTTCAGGCAGCTTGGAAAGGTACAAATTGTTTCTTCAAAAAAACCCAAACAAAACCCTCCAAACAACAACCCCCCAACAAAACAAAACAACAAACCAAACAAACTCTGCAAGGCCTGATTTTTCAACAGTTTTGGAAAGCGTGTCCCATTCCTCTCCTGCTCAGCCATATACCTAAAGCGTCTTTTTTACCAAGTTTCTGCTTGAAAGGAATTTCATTTCCAAAGTTATTGGCTACCTGCAAACAGATGGGCATAAGGGAAGGCCTAATACCAGCTTGGCATTGGTGTTTGTGTGGAGCCCTGCAGTAACGATGGACAAGTGAGTCACCTGCCACCAGAGTCATTCCCATGGAATGATGATAGAGCGACCCGGAGTAAAGATGGCTCTTCGGAGAGCTGTTGACAGATTCACTGACCACCACGTCCAACTAGATCGCCCTTTCTTTTTGGTGTTAAGAATTACTACGCATCGAATTTACTTACTAAATTGTTAGGAAGTTGTTGTGCTGTAATGTGTCCCCATAATGTCCGCTATGTCACCCTGCCTTACCCTGCTGCCTTCTCCCAAAAGCCAAGGCAGACCTCTGCTTTGGGGTACCCATCTCCAGCTCTATTCGTAGAGTCATTAACAGCATTATGTCTTGTGTATAATACTTTTACTGGGGATGTAAATCTTTGGTCTATAGACCTTTGGTTCAGATTTTTGTTTAAAACATTAATGAGCGTTTTAGTTTGGGGGGGGGGGGGGAATTTACTATTAATTATGACATTGTATAAAAATGTAGCAGCTAAACCATACGTTATTTTGGTTTTCCTTTTCTTATAGGAACATCATTTTTGCACATCACCATTAACAATGCAAACACCCTGAAATGCTAATAGCACTAGTAAGCTTTTAATTCCATGGAATTTATTGCTTGCTGTATTTCCATGAATTTATAACGCTTTGATTCTTAAGAGCCCCATTTAATCAGTTTTGCCTGGCACAGAACATAATAAACAACTTGCTGGTGCTAAAGTGCCACATGGGGGAGGCTGCTAACAAGAAAGTTAAATGCTTCTGCCACTAGCAGTTTCTTCGCTGTATTTTTCATGAGCTGTTACTACCAGTAATGTACTTTGCTAGCTTTAGAGCAGTGGTTAAACACAGTGACAAACCAAACAGCACTCCAGCGCTGTAAACACCCAAAGCAATACCATTTTTGTTCAGAGCTACAGTTTAAACCAGGCTTGAGGCTCAGTATCATTTTGTGGTGTTCAGTGATTTTTTTTTTTAAAGGTTTCATTTTTCTTGATATCTTAATGTAGGACTTCTAGGAATTACTAGTGAGTGGTATTGATCAAGAAAAACGGGAGGAGGGGAGGGGGGAGAGAGAAAAAAGAATTGAAATACCTTGAAAAACAGTTCTTGTTTGTTTATGCTGCTTGACCATAAAAGTAGAAAAAAACTTAGTAGAAAAATACCAGATTATCAAGTGCTTTAAAGCAGAAAATGTCATCTGAGTCTCAAAACTGCACCAACTTTATATAATTACCCTTTTAATTATCCCCAGTGGCCCATGAAATTTGTAAAATAGAGCATTGAGAGTTTGATTTACTTACATGTTGCACTTTAGTGTTACGCTCTTAATGAATATTGTTTAGTACTAATGTCAAGCAGAGATTGCTGAATGCTATAGAGAAGTGCATGCTGCAAAGCTGGGTATTCAGAGGGGAATTGTGGAAACTCCACCTTAAATGAAGACTATGTATGTATGTAGAGCAATATGCTGTAGTTTTTGTTGCCTGAATGGAAACTATATTGATTTTGTCCTCTGCATGCAAAGTAGTTTACTGTATTTTCCTTATTTAACCATGCCAGAGAAAAAAACATTTTTAGGGCATTTATTTGGTTCTGTGTCAGCATCTCCCTTGTTACAGAGAATAGTTGTGTCCTTCCTCTAAAGGACCAGAACATGGAAGCGAGCTCTTTAATTTGTTCCTAGGACCTAAACTGGTTTAGCCTATGGTAATGGAAATAACAGTAATCAATATTTGATGTGGAGTTTCTGTGGGGTATCCAAATATCATTTATTGCCAAGAAATTGCAAGAATAAGCTTGGGGGAAAAGTAATCCAAAGTGTGGTCTAAAAATCCAGCTAAATTAAACAGGCATCTTCAAAGGTGAATGGAAACATCAGTGAACAGTAACAGTAAAAAGAAAGAAAGCAGTCTGAAGGGTTAGATAATAGAATGTAATAGCTGATGACCTCTAAATTATTGGTACAAATCTGAGAGAGGTGGAGACTCAGTGGAAAGTATTTGCATTTGAAAATGGTTATAAAATGCTTTCAAGTGATGGTCTGATCCGGAAGACCCATCCGCTGGCAAGTTGGGGAGATTTGATACCGTGGGTGAATGACTCTCAGAAGGATGGGCTGCCTTCCTCTTGCCTCACATGCCGCTTTTTCCTTTAACCTTTTGAATCTAGCCAGTGTTAAGAACAGCATACAAGTGCTGGTATGGGCGGTTGGACCAGGGGTACAGCTACTTCGGCATCTCTAATAATGTACATGACCAGATGCCTCCAGAGAAAGTGGAAAAAAGCCTGAGGCTTTACTTTCCTTCCCAAATTTTTGTTCATCTTTTCCTGCATTCACTGCTGTAACAGTCTTGGTATTCCTCTTGTCTAGCTATGCGCTGCTTTCATTATCCTGCTGAATTCATGACATCTTAGCATGGCTTCAAATTTTATGGCCCAGTTTATATAGTGTTGAGTTAAAACTCAACTCTTAATTTGTTTTTCCAGTTTGTGAATATTCCTGTAAATTTGTGATACATACTGTTCATATATAAATACTGTAGTTGGAGGAGAGAAACAACAGAAAAACAATTATTTTGCAACTTTCACATAATTGAGAGAAAATTTTAGTTCAAATCCTGGCTTTAAATAAATGGCAAAAATCTGTTTACATCCCAAGGACCAAGATTTTGTAGTACAAATTTTTCTTAAACAAAAGAATTAAGTGTTTGGTGTACAGCTGAAATTTGGAAAGGCAAAGTCTCGTTAGTTGTTTATGGAAACAAATTTCAGGGAGCTGATTTCTAGAATTCTGAAATTTGAATTTATATTTGAAAATATATTGTTTAAAAGAAGCTCAAGGGAACAACCTGTGAAGAGGCTAATTAAGCATTTTTGTACAACGCTGAGCACAATGGGGCTCCTCTTTTGTTTGTCCTGAGGCCCTGCAATAATAAACAAAATTACTACTAAAAATTGGGAGCCTTGATTTGAAGTCGTGCTGTGACTGCAGGACGCAGGCAGTGTCAGTTTTCAGTAAGTGCATCAAGGCTGACCTTGAACTTGTATCTGCTGATAAGAGCAGTGCAATAGCCCGGTCGTATCTGAGAGCGCGTCGCAGTGCTCAGTGCTGCCGGTCAGCTTTGCTTTTCTTCTCTCCTTGCCTTGTGCCCTTTCTGTCACCAAAGCCTGGACGAGCCAGGCTCTCCTGATGCAGAGAGTCATCTTGGTTAGCAGCGGCACTGGAGATCGCCCAGGTGCTCTTTGTGCCAGGAAAGCCATGCCAAATTCGGTAGGGGAACACGAGAAGATAAATTGCTTGTAACAGAAGTGGTTATTTTGGCTCCGTTTTATTTCATGTGGTATGTTTTCTGTCTCCTCTACCACTGTGCATGAGTACATCACTCCCTTCTGCTTGTACAGCTTTTTAAATGTGTGTGGTATGGTATCATGCTTTGCTCTTAATACACCAGGAGATGGTAGAAGACAGTGTAGTTGTCTGGTTTTTTTGCTACTGAAAGGGTTGGAAGTTTGCCTGAAAGCCAAATTGTGTGGCAGGAGATTACAAAACGTTTAGTTTCCAAATCTGATTTTTTCCCTTGAGAATTTTTCTTGCTTCCTCAAAGGCAAGATTCATCTTGAACAGCCCCGACTGAGGCGGTGCTCATAACCATGCTGGAAAATGTCCTGTGGCTTGGAAGAGCAGCTGGTTGGAAGGAGGACAGCTTTTCAGGAGCAGTTAGGGCACTTTCAGTTCTCACCCCAACTCACAGCATACTCGCACGCAAGTGTTGGTGGGCCACGGTGACAGCATGGTCTTGGCACCAGGCATTTTAACGGAGGTACTAAATAATCATGGTGTTGTCCCACCACAACGGATGGTTGCAGGTTGCTGTCGCAGATCTTGCATCTAAGCGATCATCTTGGTATTTTGTGTCTAGGTGTCAAAATTTGGGCAAGAGTTTATGGCACTTTTGGAGCCATTGAGCTGCTCTTCTGATGGTTCTAAAAGGTGAATAAATAAATAAAAAATCCAAGGAAGGTAGGAAAAGGCCAAACCCAATATATTAACTGTGTGTTGTCCAGTGTATTAATTCAGTATTGTCCTTCTGGAATAGTCTGGTATCAGGGATATGGACAGAAACGTGAACTCTCAGCTCAGAAGTCACTAAGAATAAGTGAAATTTCTGAAAGGCGATTTTACTCCTGTCTAAAATTGGAAGCATAAAGTGGAAGGTTAATAAGAAGAGAACCCTCTGAACCTCGTGGTTAGACTCACATTTAGCCACCCAGCTGAGGAGGGGTGAGGGAGCCAAGCCAAAACCATCACAGAGAGTCCAATCAGATCACTGCAGGCATTCTTGTTTTCAAAGTTGGTAGGAAATGGTTTTCTTAGGGAAAAGTGGAATTGATGTTCTTTTTTTACTTTAGGAGCCAATTTTCTGATTTCCAGTTAAGATGATGAACTTGTACTGGCCTTGAATTTCGGGTCTCTGTTTCACTGTTTTTCATGAGCTGTAGTTTGTACATTTCTTGGCAAATGACATGTTTTTGCAGTCCTGCGCGCTTCTTGCTTTTAAGGAAAGAAAGGAGGAAAGCAGGAAGCTGTTACGTTTAAATGCTCTTTAGATCCCCTTTGTGTATGCTTTTGCATACTCTTGACCGATGTTGCTTTGTTTTATGTGTTTGTAGCATTTTTCTTACACCTTGTGCAATCATTAGCATTAATGGGGATTTGCAAGTGTAACAGGAGGAGAACATACCCCAGAGTGTATTACTTAATTTCCCTTTGAAGTGGAATGAAGTCGTCCAATTGGCCATATGCTGTGATTTGCCATCGTTACGAGTAGTTTTTGACTCCTTGTAGAGTAGGTTAATCTCTCCTAGGGAGCCTACGATTAATCACATTGGATTGTATATGGCATAGATAGATACATGCCACCTTTAAAAGTGCCAGTAAGTTTCTGAGGCACCTTTTCTAAGCCAGGAGCAAGAGGTGCACACTATAAATGCACAAGAACCGTTTGCCCCTGCAAAAATTGTGCACTCACATGATTAGTGAGGCATGGTATTAAATTATTTGAGCTTTGTGCATAAATATATACCGAGAGAAGCCTTGTAACTGGGGATTTTGACTATAGTTTTCTTCTTCGTGGGCTGAATACTCTGCTGTAGATCAGGCTAACAGTATTTCAGTGGAGCTGTGCCCAGGAGTAGCAGCTGAAGAGCTGGTGCTCCTTGCGTGCGTGTTGCACTGTCCCACACCCAAAGAAATGCCTCCTCATGTTTTATGGGTGAACTTTGCAGCTTGATTGGAAATAGAAACACCGTAAACAGCAACTGTGTCTCAGAAATATCCCCAGCAACACAAACCGTCGCTATTTCAGCTTCTTTCCAAGGCCCCTGCTTGGGGGGCTGATCCGCAGCTATATTACAAGCACTGTAACATAAGCTGCAGCACCAACCCTGGAAAATCTTGTTGTACAGCTAACAAATGTCTGCAAAACCTTGTTTGTATGTATGTGTGCTTACGTTTAAGATGCAAACTTGTATTTGAGTGTGCTCAGCTCCCTGCTGTATATAGCTGCAGAGCTGTTTCTGAGATCTTGGAAGAGATGGATTTGTAGTCTGATTTATTTATTTATTTATTTATTTATTTATTTATTTATTTATTTATTTTTACTGTGTTTTTCTCACTGTGATGTTCATTAACATCTTCCCTGATGTCCAGTTACAAGGGATGGGCGCATAAAAGTTTACATGAAAATAGATTTCTCTGTAAGTGCTCTCTCACTGTGATTCCTTTGCAGCTTTAAACCAAAACCAGTTCCATCCTGTTTCATCCTTTACCCCTCAGACGTGATAGAGAAGAGTGATATGTCACTTTGGTCTAAAATCCACCTTGTCTTTTCCATTTTTCACTTTGGTTTGCTTGTTGTTTTGAAGTAGCGTGTGTAACCAGCGGTCAGAGCCCTGTTGGGAGGCCCCTGCCAGGGAGAGTATCCTGGCTCACCCTCGGGATAGCAGGAGGCACAGCCCTGACTCCTACTTTTTATTCCTTTTTTTTCCCTCTGAACACACCAGCACATCCAAAAATCTCCTTGCTGACCACTAGTGACTTGAAGCACTGGAACAGGAGCTTAGAGTCAAGGCCGATAATTTTCTTTTCTGCTTTGCTCTGTCTGCATTGGGACTTGTAGCCAGGTTCTCAGGATGTGGTTCAGAGCATTCAGGGACATTCTGGACATGAAGGATTTGCCTGTTTGCTAAAAGAGCTGCCAGCGCCTGTGGCAGCCAGCAACACTTTGGCCCAGTTGTGTTTTCCTCAGCAAAGAGCAAGAAGAGGGCAGATGGGAATATGGAGGACATCTTGTTAGACTGAGCCATGAAAGACGGAAGGGCTGAGCTGCGATGCTGATTCTGTGTCCCTGGGCCCAAGAGATGTGCGTGTGGGGGAGATGCACCTCCATCTTCTTGTTCCCACCCCTTTTTCTTAAGGGTTTTGCGATGCTCTCTTGAGTTTGGAAACACACCTGTAAGCCAGCTGCTTTGCAAGGGTTTCATGATGGACAGGAATTTTGTCCGGAGTTATGTCCTTTCTTGTCCAACTTGCTTTAAAGAGTGCGCTAACGAGGTGCTGTAGTAATTGTTTCAAAGGAGTTTTAGAAGAGGTGGTCTGCTGTAAATGTTTTAGTTTTGCTGAACAGCCACCCACTGACCTGCCTTGTTTTTTCTACTTTAATTCTGTCCCCTACCACAGCTGGAGTATGTAGGGCAGACCTTTGTGTCCTTAACCAAGGCATTTAAAACTGATGAATAGTTTTGGAGTGCCTAACTTAGAGACACTGAGATTTCAGGATCAAGAGATGGATTTTGGGCAAAGTTCTTGTTCTTTGTAGCAGATTCTGCTGGCTGTGTTTGCTTTGGTTTGGTTTGCAAAGGTTTGACAGGGACTATCTTGATCTCCCTTTCTAAGGGTCTTTGTCCTGCTTCTAAAAGACATATGTAGGAAACACTGCAGTAAAAACAGGCCCCACCCAGAATTATTTGTCTAGCTCCTTTCCCTGGTGGAGCTTTTCCGTTCTGCAGTGCAAATAATATGTTTGCAACACTGGATATCTTAGCTTGAATACGAGATGTTTTAAAGAGATGGTTTCATTCTATGTCCACTAGTTAGCCAAAACCCTTTAAAACCAGTTTGAAAGTACCGATGTGTAAATTGGGCTGAAGGACTGTTTCTTGTCTCTTTCCCTACCCCATCCCAGTAGAGGTCTGTAGGCTGATGTGGTGCTGTGCTGGAGCTCCAGCAGGTCCTTGGGTAGTTTAGGAGGAAAATGCAGGAATTGTGCTAGACCACCTCAGAAGGAATTAAAGCCGGCACAGCCAACAGCCACATTTAACCTTTGGTACATCATCATAACACACAACATTTTAGGAGCGTTAATTATTATTTGTGGTACCCTAAGCAGGGAATGTGTCCTTCAGCTGTTGCGGAAACAAATCAAAAGACCTTTCCCTAACCAGTGTGAAAGGAAATATGTTTTCTGCTTAATTTCTACTTAAAAGGAAAATGATTTTGAAGAACTCTTTTTTTTTTTTTTCCTATTGTTACATTGTATTTCCCTTCGTCCTCCTTTCCCAGAATCTTCTGTGTATCTAAATCCATTAAAATAATGGTAGCTAGGAAGGAAAGAGTAAGGCCAGGAGTAGGTTCCAAGTGCATGTTTACAGGTGCTCTCCTCAAGGCATCCTGTTTTCTTCAACACTGAGCCTGTTCTCCGTGAATCAGACCTTTTGTAGATAGAGGGTCTTCTCTGAATGTCCAGGCGTTAGAAGGGTTTTGTGTGTGTCTGTGAATATGGGCGTATGCCTCTGTATGTGTCTGTCAAAACGGTGACTTTTGTGATATTATTAACATTTTGTCTTTTATGATTATTTCACACTACTTTTCTCCAGTGATTTCTTACTAAAGGGCTTCTGTTGTGAACCAGTAATGTCAGTGGGCTCGGTCACTGCTTCGTGCAGTGCAGAGGAGTGGGAAGAGGGTGTGACTTTGCAGAAGCATAGGGTTACCTCCAACCAGAGAAATCAGGCTGTAAAAATGATGAATATCTCTCTTCTGTCATCCATAGATCTGACAGTTTTGTATAACTTATGAATTAAACATCTGGGAGGTGTATATGTTTTTTTTTTTTTCCCCTTTAACAGTCACCAAAACCAAGGCAGATAAACCGTTGAATAATTTTCAGTCATCCAGTAACGTTGCAGCAAGTTTTGGGAGCAGATCCCTGGAATGTCTCTCTTAACAGAAATGGCAGACTTGCCATTAGTGTTAGTGAGATCAAGGTGGCACCCGGTGCTATGCCTTAACCATGAGACTTTAACCTTCAACTCCATGCAGAGCAGACAGGACCTTTACCGCAGAGGTCTCATCGGAAAGATCCCAACAAAGTAAACAGCATGACACTTAATTTATCTACCCCAGAAACATGAAGGGCTCAGTCGACCTGATGGGATCTGTGGTTCCAGGGAGTCTAGGTATTTAAAACCTGATGCTCAGTCTGCTAAGCCATCCCCTGCAGCTTTCCTTAGTGCATAAGATATGAAAAAATCTCCTGTCCTGCAAAACAGATATTAAATTGGATACTCTTTCACCCTGCCACGATAAGAAACGCGGCAGAGAGAGGCAGGAAAATGGAATCTGCTTAGAAAGAAAATATATTTGAATCTAACATAAAAATTGGTGAGATAGGAGGATTTTCAGTGCTAGTAGCAATACCCTCCCCAATGAGTTGCTGAAAATTCAACTCTCCCTGTAGTTTTTGCACTGGATTGTGAATAAAAATGGTTGTGATTGATGAAGCGTTTGGTGTCTCACTGTAAGTTGGTCAAGAGGGACTTCTAAATCACCCAAATGAAATATTGCATTATCATGAACAGTAATATGTAACTGTTAAGTATGCCGTTGCTTATCATAAGCTCAAGCTCCTCCGGAGCTCTACCCGCCGAGAAATCTTTGCAAGCATTGGAGCAGAGCCTCTGCACGGCCTGGCAGCACCACGGGGCTGTGCCTCTCCCTTCCCGAGTGGGACACGCCGAATTTGGAAGGACCGTTCTGCTGCACTCGAGACGTTGCCTGCATCCTCATGGGGAGTGGGGCAGGTCAGCTGAGGAAACGGGCGGGGGGGTTGCATTTGGGTTCTGTTTTCTGGAATGGGTGGAAGGAGGAAAAGGGAGTATGCCTTTGTTTGCTGAAGGGCATGGACCCATTAGGCAGATGCAGAAAGCCTTAGTGATAAATTATGCCCTCCTGGATGGTGCTCGTTACATAGTTTTATTGCATATTGGGTTTTTTTGCGTAAAGCTTTTTTCCAGTTCTGTGCATAGGATAATATACGAGAAAACTACGTTGATGTTTCATGGGAAAACAGCAAAATAGTGTTTAAAAAAATAAAAGTAATTTCTGCTTTGTTTATTGACACAGAGAGGGAGGCCGATGTTGTTCCTATTTAAAAAAAAAAAAAGACTTCTAGGGTCGAGTGACCCACACCTCCTGTTGAAAAGCTCTGTTGTTCCCAGTACGACAAAGTGCCAACCCAGTTGGACTGAAGTTTTCTATATCCAGAACTTTTCACTAAGACCTTGCAGCTGTTTCTCAGAAAAGGATTAGAGAAATAGATGCTGCCTGGCTGTGTGAGAACACGCTTAACACCCGTTAGCCAAGCAGCCTTAGGATTTTCCATGTTTTGGGGCTAAAATGTGGAAGTGGAGAGGGAGGGAGGTCACACCGAAGTTGGGGATTTTGCTTTGCACATACCTGCACAACTTGATCTCAGGTTGGCCAAGCTACAGGTGTCCCAAAAGTGTCCCAAACTGGACTAAACCCACTAGTTCCTCTGTAACGGACAAAAAAACGTATGCAACCCCAGCCATGAGAGGAGTGACATGCTCAGGCAGTCATGGTTCATTTCTCTCTGGCCTCCTTGTCCCTGTCTGCTTGTTTTCCTGCTTCCTGAGCTGGCGATGTCTCCTCGCTATTCAAATCAGGTGGCTTCCTCTACCCCTGCCTGCCGGCTGGGGGACAGAGAGGAGGAGGAAGAGAAGGAGGCAGTAGGTGGGGAATGTCGTCACCCACCTACCTCCCACTGAAGCCTTTTACCTGCTTGTTTTCATGCTTGTGCTCCCAACACGTGGGAGCTTGGTGGCTTTCCGAAGAAGCGGTGATCAGGGTTGCTCACCAAGGTAGATCAGCGACGTTCCCTGTCTCTGTTTTCAGGAGTATCTCAGGAGTTTTGGATTAAGCTTTTTGCCAGAATTTGGCCCGTGGCAGAGTGCTCAGCAAGGAGTGTTCAGTGTGAATGCTTAAAATTTGGCAAACATACTAGTAGCTGAAAACAAGGTAATTAACATGGGACATGGTACGTTGGGTGGTGTTAGTGGTCACACCTATAGGATACTCTGTGTGTGTATGCACACGCACAGTGCTGGGAGGCTCTGTACAAGTATGCATGTATTGTATTTTAAAATAGTAATGTTTTAATTAGCGTAAAGTTAGAGGAAAGCCTTCCATTTGTGTCAGAGGCTTGGATCCTCTTGGGGTCAAGGGATACTGCACAGGGGTTGGAGGAAGATGAAGGAGAAGCTCTTCTCTTGCACTCATGTGGGATGCGCCTTGCTGCTCGCTCCCGAGCGAGCATGAAGTCCTTTGATTGGGCTCCATGACACCTCTAAGGTATGGAAGAAATGCCTCCTGCCCCTGCCGGTTTCATTGCAGAGTCAGGTCAGAAGGTTGATCTTCGGTGGTAGAGGAGAGGGAATTTTGTGGACCCTAGCAAAAGCCACTGTGGAAACTTGCAGCTGCATGCGTTGGTTTTGCAGCTGGTGTTTTTGTGCTAACGCAGCGAGGCTCAGCAGCGCGGTGGCCTCTGCGTGGCCGCGGCCGAGGAGCCTCCATTTGACAGCGTGCGGTATTTACAGCGCGGAGCAGCTGGGCCTGCCGTCGATCCCCCTCATCAACAGTAATCTTAACTCATGCACCTAAACTGAAACAGTCATTAAACTTTTATCTGAATAGGAAAGCTTCACGTTTTCTTGACAGAACAGATTCTGTGGCTACTAATTTATTATTGCAATTTAAGAAACAGGCGTCTGTCTGACATGTGCCATGTAGTTCAGTAGGTCACTAGTGACATCATACTTAAAATCGTTGTCTTCACAAACTGTGCATTTTGCGTAAAAGCTTTTATTTATAGTCAGTCATTAAAATTGAGACCTGATGTTTACTTTCCCTCTGTTTAGGTTAAAGAGTGAATATGAACCAGAAGTACCCTCCTGTTACCACCAAGCAGTTTACAAACTGTGCTATTCACATGCAGCCTTTTGAAAGGAATTGTGTTAAACCATTATGGGCTTAAATGGTCTGTGTTAGTTAATACATTTGTTTTTTCACTGCTAAGACTGGGTTCAACACCGATTCATGTCACAAAGGGTATATTTTATTTCTTCCTGGTTCCTTGTAGGTTCCTGTCCTCATCACGGAGCAGGTAAAGCCTGTGGTTTGTGCTGGAAGCATGAGACTTGCGGAGAAGTGCTACGTTACCAGGATTATGAGACTTTTGGAGGGGTTGGTGGGTTGCCTCCGTCGGTCTGAGGTTACGGTAGCAGGAGGACCGAGGCGGTCCGGGTTCTTGTCCACGCGTGAGCATTTTGCTGGGCCAAATTCTGAATCATCCTGTTGCCCAGTGCCTGACGCAATGTGTGTTTTACCCAAGGCGTGGGGACTGCTAACGCAGTAAGGTGCTTCTCTGTAGAGCAGGAGCCACCGTAAGCCACATAGGAGGTCCCCAAAGGGTGCAAAGGATGTCATCTCCAACTCTTACCTATGATCCGCTGAGCCATAAAACCTACTAGTCATGTCTTAAGGGGCAACGCAGACCTCAAGAGCCAGAGACAACAGCCCTCTCGAAGGGTCAGGTTCTTGGGGATGTCCATGAACTCTTCTCCCACATTCCCCCATCTTCTGCTCCTGCCTTCTTAATCTCTGATGTCAAATACCTCTACCTGCAGCCATGCTGCCTATAATGTTCTGTGAGTGCTTAAAAATAGCGAATGTGAGTGCTGGTAAATTTTCCCCATCCGATTTCTCCATGGAAGTAGCGGTACGGGGTTGCCCCCAGCCCAGCGGGACAGGCTCGGCAGGACCGGAGCCCAGGGGCTTCTCACTGGGCTGCAGAATACGGCTCCTCCTCATGAAGGGTTCATGAGGGGAGAGAAGAACCTCTCAAAATTGAGTGGCTATTTAGTAACTGTAATGAAAATGATTTTTGACCAAAAATTATATATTACCAGTTGGCTGAACTGCACAGTATACTTTCTTAATATTAGATAGGGCTAGGTTGTTTTTTTCCTCCCCCCCCCCCCCCAGATCTTACTGCTAAGATCACTGGCCCATTTCAATTTTTATTGAAACAAATAAACCCAATAAAAACACTTATGCTGAGAGCTGAAGCTCCACAATAAAAAAAAAAGAAAACTAAAAACCCCCATTACTCTGTATTGAATTTATTGATTTATTTATTTACTCCAACTGGAAAATTGAGTATTGTGTTAATGTATTTTATAAGAATCACAGTGCTCGATGAAATGGCTAATTTATTTTAGCGTATACATAAATAGCTAGCAATTTTCAGTGAGACAGGCTAATGAAAATGATGCTATGAAATTGTCTATACTATGAGGAGTGATGGAGTCAAGTTATTATTGGTTGAGTGCTGCGACGTAGTGAACTGGCCATCATGTCTTTGAACTTTTGAACTGCTACTTGGTCGTGTGATTTATTGATTTTGATATCAGCCTGTTAACTTTTTATTTTTGTTGGGGGGGGGGTTGCACACACAGCATAGATGAGTAACACGCTGTGTAATTTTATAGATGTTTAGGTTCAACAAGATGGTTGAAAAATTTAAAGCCTGTTAACGGAGCAGGCTTATGCCATGTGGAAAGGCAGAGAGAGATGCTTGTAGGTACCATTAGATGTCAACACTGATGTTCTGATTGCTGCGGATTAGCTGGGTATGAGCGAATTTGGCAGAGTAAGTGTGCATCATATTTGTCAGAGAAACATTGCCTTTGTTCTAAATTCATAGCGTGATCTCATAGCAACTTTGTTTGCCTATCTACCTTAAACCTCTCCTTGCGGTGAATCTTATCGCGCCGGTGCCTGGTACAGAGAGAGAGCATCAGCGATCTATTTTGTCAGCCCTTTCCCGAGGAGCGCTCCATTTTGCCGGCCGTTGAGCGGCGGAGGATGCTAACCGGTGGTGCAAACAGTTCAGCAGCTTGTGTTGGACTGTTGCACCAGAGAGCTGCCCCGATCCGCTGTCACCAGGACGTGCAAACTTGTTCGTCTCATAGCGGTAATTCCCTCGCAGGCTGACGGCTAGTGCTGAGCCTCGGCACGCAGCGCTCGCCAGCAGCTGCCTCATCCCTTGGTGCGAGGAGATGCTACACTTGTTGTTCTTGGTAATTTCGCTTAGGACGTGGACTCAAGGTATTAAAATAATACTGTTTGACTTAAAGTGTTTTCCTGCTGCAGAACTTTTCTCTCGACTGTGCTGGTCGGAGGACCTTTGCATGGCAACTGCTCTGAGCTCTGTTTCTGATTAAACCGAATAACTTGACACCTGCATTTTACAATTTGCTTAAAGTGCTTTATCCTGTAAAACTAGCGATTTCAAAGCTTTAAAGCCAGCAGACTTGCAGGGGTTTGCACAACTTGGCTCATCCCACCAGTTCGCTTCGGTTGTGTAAAACGCGACTGGACTTTTCTAATCTACTTGCCCCCTGCTTTCAAAACTGCAATTTCCATGCCTATCCTTCCCATCCCCACTCAGCCCCTCGTTCTGCCCTGGGTCTCGGAAATGCACGCAGGCATTATCGTATTTGGTTTGGTTTTTTCCCCCCCAGTGATTAAACTGATATGTCTTTATTTGGATGTCAGGAGCGCTCCCCCTCCTTTTCCCCGCTGTGACCCAAAACATTTTCAGCAGTCTCGCAGCGAGCAGTTGGGAAGCTGGTACCACTTGTCTCCCCTCCCCTTATTCCCCCCCTTTCTTTTTATTTATTTAAATTTTTTTTTTTTAATTTTGTGAAGAAGATGGCCTGTTTCATCCGGAAAACAAAACTAGCGAGGAAAGGCTAAAAAGAGGAATGACACCACCACCA
>JANZLQ010000037.1:19403839-19415561 GCA_026212715.1 Elanus axillaris | reverse complement strand
GTAAAATGCCCTGCTATTTCTAGAAAATTTGCGTTGCTAAAATACTTTAATCTGTGTGCTCTATTTTATTCTTTTAAATATTGATTTTTTTTTGCATTTGTGATTTTATGTGCACATATTCCTCTTAGCAGCTATGAATTTCTATGAATTCTAAATAAGCTTTTCTAAGGATGAAACGTGAGGGGTATTTTTACACGAGGATTTCAACTTTTCGGTTGACATAATCCGAAGGTACCACAGCCTTTTCTGCAACTGTCCAAGTGCTTCTGTGCCCTGCGAGGAGTTACCACATTTCTTAAAACATCCCTTTATGTCATCTTTTTCCTTTCCTTTTTTTTTTTTTTTTTAAAGCCTATATGTTCTTCAGCTTCAGTGGATGCTTTTCTTTTCCTGCAAACTGAAACGCTCTTAGGTTTTGCAGTGCTTCTCGCTTTGTTTTGAAAACATAGGAAAATATTAATACAGAGCTGTAAAAAAGAAACAGTGGTGTGTCTTCTATTCAGGGGAGTCGGCAAACCTGTCCACTTTTGTGCTGGGAAGTACAGAGAGCAAATCCATAATTCAGTGCAAGAGCAAATGAATTCACAGTGATAGATACGTTGGGTATTATGTAACTTAATAAGAAATATGTTTTTGATCGTGTGAGCGGACACTGCGCTTGTAGGTATAAATATCAAATCTAGGTAAGTCTGTGGAAGAGCACTTTTCTCCCAGCCTGTATTATGCAGCATTGTCTTCAATCCCTCATTCTTACAGGATTTCAGAAGGGAAGCAGCTTCGTCCTAAATTGAGTATCGTTCAAAAAATCTTTTAAATACCTGTTGTGTACTCGGTTGCTTAATTGGCTCTCCCTCTTCCTGACTCTGCTGCCTGCCTTCCCCAGTTGTTATGGGATCTCCAGGTTTATTTATTTTTTATTTTTTAAAATTTTTTTTAGAAAGTCTTAGTTCCAGAGCAAACCTGGATAGCTGAGCTGTTCTTTTTTTTTTCTCCCCCCCCCCCAATATTATTTCTTACATATTCCTGGAGTTTTCTTTTCTCTGCCTTATTTATTTTTCTGTTGAGCTCTGCAGCCTGACCTGTGCTAGTCAGAAACTCTTTTTAGAGTGTAAGACCAAGTCAGATGACGTAAATAAACTTTTGTGTCCCCAAACTTTTATCCTATCAAGCTGGGATTGATTTTTCTCAAAAAACCACATTGCAACTCACTGGTGGTAAACACAAATAAATGTGTTTTGTAAAATCAAAGGGTGTCTTTTTAAACACATTTCTGGTTTTTGCTTTTTTGGGCCATGTAGGGGATGATAGGAATTAGTAGCCTTTAATTAGACGTGGAGATACTCGCATTTTACAGGGATTTATGTTAGAACATGGAATGGCGGGTGGCTTGTTTCCTCATTATGAATACTCCCTGCACATAATGAGGTTCATCATTAGTTGATGGAGTGAATTTGCCCTAGCTCTACCTTGAAAGGCACATAATTTACATACTACTTCAGAGCTTAGGCTTTAATGGATTCCTCGATGAATAAAATGAAAAGCTACTTTCTTTAA
Organism: Elanus axillaris; assembly: GCA_026212715.1. Taxonomy (NCBI): domain Eukaryota; kingdom Metazoa; phylum Chordata; class Aves; order Accipitriformes; family Accipitridae; genus Elanus; species Elanus axillaris. The sequence continues at coordinate 19,414,007 of JANZLQ010000037.1, read as the reverse complement.
ATTTTTGAACAGTGTTTTGATAATACGGATTTAATAAGACATTCAATTTCCTTGTTAAGTATATTTGAAAGTGCATTCCCAATTTTAGCACAAAATATACTTCCCCATGTCGCTTCCTATAACGCTGGGTAATACATAATCAAATATATCAGTGTAAACATTTTGGGGGACGTAGAGGGATTATTTTCCTCTGCGTGTGCAAGGTGGCACTGGGCTCCTCTGGCCTGGTACCCTTAGGGTTCCCACCAACCCCAAGCGTGCTGGAGCTCACCTGTGCTGTTAAAGTACCACAGAGCGGGCTTGCTCCCGTGTTAAAGCTGCTTCCGCCGCAGGAGTGTTTAAACTGTGTATTTACTGTGTTCATTTCTGGTGATGGATCTATGGAAATGTATTGCTGGCTGTCAGGCTGACAGTGACAAACCCGCTGGTCCCACCTCCCTATTTATTTTAATGAGACGAGAACAGCAAAAACTTCTCTGGTGCAGTTCCACCTCTGAAACTGCTGCGTAGATGTGATTAGATTAGAGTAAATTGAATTGTAGGCTGCCTAATGTGTTATCATGTCATCAGCTTACTCCAGCCCTGGTCTACAGGGTAGAGTGAGCAAGACATCTTCTTCTTCCTCCCTTCTCGCCCTCGCCACGCGTGGGTGGGTGAGTGGGTGGGTGGGGGCCGCGGTGCCAGGCACGTCCCGTGCGTGGGGCCGGCTGGGCACGGCCGACACATCTCCCCTCTGACACTTGCCGGTGCGGCAGAGGAGTCGGAGAGGCAAAAAATACGAAGCGAAGGCTTGTTTTGATAGAACGCTTTATTACCTGAAAACGATGAGCATATATTAACATTAATAGAATAGTCTGTGTCATTCTTTTTTAGGCAATTTACCTCCGCTGCAGACCTGTCTGCTTCAAAATCTTTCTCTGTTCTAAAACATATATTTGTTTAGGGAGTTTTCATTGAAGTGTACATGACAATTACAGCTGTTCATTAACAAAATTGGGTATTTGTTTTAAACTTTAACCAATCACTTTGATATGCTAATTATGGTGTAATTTAATTTGAGCCCTGTAATGATGATGCCGTTATTATGGACATAAATGATGCAGTTAAGCTGAGAGTAATCTCATTTGCATACTGTACATGCCAGTAAATTAAGCCCTTTCTTCGGCTGCTTCAGCTTTAATTTTCCACTTCTTTTCACACAGCGCCTTTTCAGCCAGTCTCTTATAAGCCCACTTTGTAATAGTGCTGATGACTGTTTGATGTGGAGAGTTGCTGCACCACAATAATGCAAGACACAAGATGTAACATTTAAAGGATTCATTATCTTACTGAGTGTTGCTTTAAGAAGCTGGGATTAACAAGGGTGGAAGTGTCCTCTCCCTGGAGCGGTGCAGGTCTTCCCAGAAGTAAATGCAATCTTTATTTTCCCCCCTTTTTCTCGGTGTACCCTAGCAGTGGAAGGGATTCAGTAAGGCCTTACGGTGTTTCTCGGGAATAAGCCAGAACACCATCACCGCCCTATAGTAGAACACAGAGGGTTTGACCTTCTCTGTAGGATATTCTGTGATGCTCCACTGTTGCAGAAAAGTTATTGGATACAATTTACAATATTGTAGAGATGGGAGATAGCAGATTATTTCTCAGATGGGGTATGTGGGCTCCAAATCTACCCACGTGATGTACAGCGACGGAGAATTGAAGTCTGCAGTATTGGTTTTTTCATTCTATTCAATCCCCTGTTTCTCCTTTCATGGCCCTTACATGAGTTGAACTTAGTATCAGGTTAATTTGGAATTTAAATTTTTAAAAAATGGTATTCATACATTGTTACGCCTGCCGATACTAGTGGAAACCTGGGTTTGGAAACAATGTTGAGTCACCAACATCAAGCAAAAATGAGCTGTGTAAGTGCTGACTTAAATGGTTAATCTTTTCCAATTTACCATGTTGTCATTGAGCTAAAGTATTCTCATAACACTGTGGCCTACAAAGAAATCATGTGAAATAAACAGGGCTCTTTTTATAGCTGCTTACTATTATGGTTAGATATTTTCATAGTTTAATACCTCTGGAAGTAAAGCCTGTCTCAAGTTTTTAGCAGCAGTTGGCCTCTCGGAAAGCCATTGTTGTGTGGGTAACCAAGTTAACTAAAGATCGTTATTAAAACCTCGCAATCCTTTCCTTACACAGGGTCCCATGACCAAAAATAGCTTGTGCAGTTGCCCACAAACATGCAAGTTAATAACTTCCTGGGTGAATAGTGTAAAAACTGCCGATCTCCAAAGCGCACACGTCACCCCTGCCTCCACCCCTTTATGGTACGCAGCAAACAAATGGGAGGGTCTGCTGTTTACCAACTGTCCAGCATTTAATGAGACTTCAGTTTTTATGGTTCTCGCCTACACTTGGTCTCAGTGCTGCATTTCTCACATGCCACTTTGTTTTCCAGCAGCCGTTCCATGGTAGCCTGACCACGCACACGTGCTGGCTGTGGCTGTGCTGCAGCGAAGCGCTGCCTGACGGCAATCTAACTGCGCTGCTGAATTTGTACCCCCCGTTTCTGGGTCAAACCCACGGTGATCATTCCCTAACAAGCCTACTGCTCTGGCCACCAACTGTGCTGGCACGTGGGATTTCAGTTCCCCTCGTGTAACTCTTCTATGCGTGGCCAGCGCAAGGAAGAGCATCCATGGGGACAAGTACAAGCACAGAGCATGGCGTGGTTCTCGGCTTTCCCAGAGCCGTTGCTTTTTGCCCATAACGCGAGAGCTGGGGTGGTGACATATGCCAGCCAGTTCTTCAGGGTGGACTGCATCAGAGTGCAGTGTCAAATCTTGGGGTCCACCTCTGAAGCAAAACGTGCCCGGGAATAGAAGGGCTTCCCTAGTTCCTTCTCCGAGGCTGTCAGCCTAGACATGGGGTTTGTGCACGAGTGTACATTGGAGACAAAACCCAGCGGCCATTCCCTTGCCCTTTGTGCTCAGAGCCTGGAGCTGCTCAGGTTGCTGATGAAACCAGGTACAGGCTGACTCCACCCAAGGGCACAGGGAGAGAAAGCGTTTCTCACAGCACAGAACAATGCAGACCACGCTCTCCCCAGGAACTCCAGAAGGTCAGAAATACTCTAGTATAGTACTGGATAATTTCAGCCTTTAAAGCTCATGAAAAAAGAGTTCTTGACTTCATCTACTTTAGCAGTTCCCTATAGTTCAACACTTTCTCTTTCTTCTAAAGATAATGTATGTGTTGTTTTAGGATGTCACAGGCTGCAAAGGTGGTGTTGTCTTCAGCTTCTGTAGGAATGAGTATGCTGAGCATCTCTCTCCTGGGTCATGGCGAGATTTCTGGCCCAAGCAGACAGGTGACTGTAGGATGGACTGAGAGGTGGGGCAAGAGAGTCTCTTTTGGTGCTTTTTAGTGTTCCATGGATGTAACAGTGATACAGTGTGCTGTGCAGAAACTTCAGTGTTAATCTTGGGAGATTAAAAATATTTCTTCCAAAGTGATTTTGATACCTTGCCCTTAAAGAAGCTGTGTTGTCAGAGTTGTCTTCACAAAGGAGGTTTCAGGCATAGTTTTTCGTACCCTCTTTGTCCTAATGAAACACATATCCTTCCTCCCCTCACAGGACCTTTTGAGTTTATTCTGGATAAAGAAACTTGTTTATGAAGAAGATTTTCTCTGTATCATCCTCCCTCTTTAATCTGATCCTGGATTGCAATTTTCAGTAAGTTTCTCCTTCCACACTTTCCAACATACGAACCTTTTCAACCCAATCGGGTGGGAAGTTAAAAGCAGTACCGGTTCAGATGGTGTACTGTGCAGCCCTGTTTGAGTGTTTCTGTGTAATTCCGGATGGCTGGGTTCAAAGAAGTTCTTCACATTGGGTAATGGTAGCTCTCTGCAGAAAGTTATTTCGGGCAGTTTTGAGCTTCATGGGAGATGGATTTCTGCTTTTACAGCTTTGTTTACAAACAGCTTTGTTCTTACCCTTTTCCAGCAAAAAAAGTGTTTCTTCACAGAAATACTTCTGGTTGAGAGCAAAGCCACTGAACCTCTCTCTCTCTCTCTCCAGAATTCTAACTACAACAGATTAAAGAGTAATTTATCATATGCTAATATACTTACCCCATCAAAGTCATGGGCGTCAAGACATAGAAACAAAAATAGACCTCTGATCTCTATCTCTGTAATGCTTTTCAGCATAGAGTCTCTTGGTGGTATCCAGAGAAAAAGCTCTAGGAATTGGTGATTGTATTTACCAGTGGCTAAGGAGAACAGTTGTCTGTCACTGAAATGACCCAAGTGCCAAGCTATTGCCCTTCCAAGTCTGACTGAACCCAGCTGACTAAGTTTTGGAGTGCGAAGATTCCCTGTACCCATGCTTGTCAGTTTGTTCCTATTTGTAAACACATCTTTTTGTGGCTGTAGATGGTGGACAGGTATCTGTGATGAGAAACCTAGGGAAGTACCCACAGATGCTTTACTTCTCCCGCATGAGAGACCCTCCTAGCAATTCCCAGTGGGAGGCGGCTGGCTCACCTGGCGAGCATCCTTCCTGAAAAGGGTGATGTTTTAGAAGTCCCTGTGTGTCTGCCTGTTGCTACTGATCCCGCGTGTGCACAAAATAAAATAGTACAAGTCAAGTATTTGTTAGGGTTTCTTTAACCTATAAGCCTTTAGTTCTTTTGGCTGCACACACCTACTTCCAGCAGCATTTTTTCCTGTGACTGGAGAATATGAATGTCTGTCTAAACTGGCTGAGTGGACAAAGCAATGTGATGAAATCACATTGAACAAACATGCTTCAAGCAGAAGAGTCAAGTCTGTCAAGCAGAGCTGTTAGTAAAAGGACTCGGGATAAACCACTCACTCAGCCCCTTCCTTGGCTTCTGTTATGCCTGTACCACCTGGGGACTGTGTGGGGCAGCAGCCTTGGCATGCACACGCTTGTGTGGTCACCGGCTCTTCCCTGCGACGTACGCCTGCTTCAGGTACGAGTCTTCAGCTCTGGTTGTGTTGAATTTGGCTTCGCCTTGGCTTCTCCTCCAAATAAAACACTTACCCTAAGGATGGCCTTTCAAAAGACCATGTTCTTTTTTCCAAAGAACTGCAAATTCTTGAGCTGGGCTGCTTATGTCGTTTCCTGAGACCATCACTTTGAGGAAGCTGACGGAAACAAATGCTGCTTTCAGGTGCATGGCCTAAATCAAAAGCAGCTCTGTTTGAGTTCTCTAAAGTTGGTCAGGGTTTTACCATTATTAACAACCATATGGTCCCAGGCAATGGTCTTCTGTTTTGCACGGGGGAAGGGCAGTGTCTGCTGGCCCTGTGCTCTTCTGCTGCAGGGATACAGCGTGAAAAGGCCAGCCACAAGCAAGGAGGGTTTCTTGATGTAGCTCCAACAAATGCATGCTTGGTGGCCAAGGCCAGAGCTGTCAGAGATGGGGCAACCAGTCTTGTGCTCCTTGCACAGATGCCTGCGCGAGACCAACCTGGAGGCAGTCTGCCAGCTGGGGAGACTTGCCTGTTTCTTTGCAAACAGAATTTACCCTTGGACTTCGGGAGGAACAAGAGGGCTATGTATGAAAAGTTTCCTAGGCTTCACGCTGAGGTAAGGCTTGCAGCGTCTGTTCAGCAAAGCTTAGAGACCCATAGTTCAGCTCTTCCAGCTGTGGGATATTTCTTGTGTTCGTTGGTGTCTCCTTTTGCAAAGGCAAGGTTGAATTTGGGTGGATGTGCTATAGGCTGGGTGAAGGAAGCCAATACAAAGGAACGAGCAGCCTTTCCCAGCGAATGGGGAGCTTTACATTGCTTTTACAATGAAACAAATATGAAAAGGAAGAATGAAATGATAATAAGCTAAATTGGTGCCAAATGTACGGGATTCCATGTGTGTGCAGTAAAGGGAAACCCAGCTCCTGCAGTTTTCCCTGGGAAAATGACTTGTTCTGTATTTAGAACCCATGTGCGGGATGACCATATAAATGTGGTTAAACGGCGTAGGATTCTGATCAAAGGGGCAATTACAAGTAATAAAATAGGAAATATAATTATTGCTACCATTTCAGATCTTATAGCCAGGGAGAATCTTACCAGCTAGACAGAGAAAAAGCCTGAACATTAAGAGAAGCAAAGAAGAAAACCCCCAGATTACAGCTTGTTGGGGTCTGTACAAAAAGAGAGTTGAAATTCAAAGATAGATTTCCTAGAATCTCTGCATTCCTAAAATAGTTAATAATTAATATAAATAATAATCAGAGGGCTTGTGAACAACCTAGTTGTTGGCTGAGCTGAATCACAGCAGAAACTGAATTACCAAGTTATGCACAAGAAAATTTACCAAAGTCGGAGCTGTAGCTGGGGTATTTTCACCAAATGTCCAGCACATATGCTGCGCTTGCTTTTATTGTTCACCGTTATGGTGTCATGTCTCGCTAGATTGTGCTTTGCTACACACCTCCACCCCCTAACAAACTGGCCCTATGTAAGCCTGTAGGCAGAATATAGGGAATTAAGCTGTGTGACAGTGAACTTCTGGGGTTTTTTATATGCTTGACAAATGTTTTTTAAACATGGTATAAATACATTGTACAGTAGAATTGAAGTGTTTGAGGGGCACATTTTACTCCCAAAGGAAGTGTGTGTATTTTGGCTTCGTATTCCTCTGCATTCTCCCCCGCCCCCCAAAGAAACATTTAATATTTTAACGACACCTATGTTTAGAGAATACAGGTTTGGACAGTATTCTCCTCTGTATGTTGTCGAGTTCCTACCGACACGCCTGGACAAACCTCACCACCTAAAACCCTCAGGCCAGATTTTGGCATTCGATGTCCTCAGAGGGAAGGATTGTAGCTGTTAATCCTGTAATAGTCAGATTCTTCAAGGTAGCATCTTCTGTCCTCCCACGGGTTAGATTCTCGGTTTTACCTGACAGCGTGAATAGTTCTCTTCAAAGGCAATGTAAACCCTTCTTCAGGCTCCGCTCATCCTTGCTTCCCCTCGCTGGGTCTTGCCCGGGCACTTCTCTTGTTCCTCGACCTTTTTGCTGTAGCCATCTTCTGCCTTTTTGGTTCCTTGGAGAAAATAGTGTATTTGTAAGGGTCTGTCCCTCCTAAACCCATTCCCCATGGTCTGCCTGCCTTGCTACAGATGCCTCTCCGAAGGAAGGGTGAGGGCAGCTGGGCTGGTCCCATCGCTCTTCAAGATCGTGAGGTCATGCATTCGGTCGCCTTGCAGAAATGCCAAAGCCTATTTAGAGTCAGACGTGTAAATATTCCGCTCAAAAATAATAATAAAAAAACCAAGTCTCGTGGCTGAGTTCTTCGGAGGAATGGGAACGTCAGCAGGCATCGGCTCTCACCTGTTTTGACAAGGCATTGCATTTTCAGTGGGTGTTTATAAGCTCTAGATACCGGGGCTGAAAATAGCTTCCTCATCCTGCTCCCTTCCCGTGAGTGGCTCAGAGGCACGGCAAGGGACATGGGCGCCTCATCCCAGCTCCTCCCTTGGCTTTTCCAGTTACGTGAGCCAGGTCGCTTGGAATCGGTAAATGCTTCAGTACACACTCGGACCCGTCACACATTAAGCTCTCCAATGAATGGGGCCTTTAGCCTCCCTGTACCCTACGAGCTCCAGTAGTAACAGCTCATCTACTTCGTAGGGCTGTTGTAAGCCCTAATTAACTCGTGTTCGTGAGGCATTTGGTATCCCTCAGATATATGGGCTCTAAGAAATGTTGCGAGCTTTTGTTTTTCACCTGCAGGGTAGAGGCTCTCCGTCCTCCCATGCAGCCAGAGCTCCGGCTCTGTTTCAGCGTGGCGTCGCACCTGAAGGCTGTGGGCTTTGTAACGCACCCGGGTGAGCTTCACTCGCAAGAGAGGCTTTGATATGTTAGAACACCCCCTCTAGAAAACTGCAGGAAAAACGTTTCGTTTCGTTAGTATTTGGGGTGGAAGTATGCTGTGGATTAATCCTCTTTGGAAAGAGATTAAGAAGTGTTCTCTCCCCCTCCCTCCTCATGTAAGAGTAGGTAATGTTTATTCTTTCTTTATTAACTACAGACGTCAGAGAAAAAGAAGGACTGTTGCCCTTTGATTTTATTTACAAGGCAAAAGTGAAAACTTGTTTGATCATATCATGGCTGTTTAGCTTCAGCATAAGAGTGGAAGAGAACCTGTTTCCAGGTCCTATCATGTCTAAATATAATTTTTCTTCTATTTAGTTATCTCTGAATTTTAAATGCAACATCCTTGGCCTTACTTATTTGTCAGGTTGAGTGAAATTGCTTCATGCTCTGCTTACGGAAATAAGCTATTTGAAATGAAATTGTCTCCGAGAACTAAGGAATTTTTGTGGCTGTCGACTGATTTTTGAGTCCTGATTTTTGCAGAAATGATCCATTACAGCGCAAAAGCTGTCCTGAAAACTTGCTTTTGCTTTTCAGCAAGGCAAGAGGAGGCCTGGGGTTTGATAGGCTCTTGTTAACGGTCATGTTCTTGGGCAAGACAGGTTTTTTTCCCTTGTTTCTTGCAGACCTCTCCTAATAAGGTATAACTTGCTAGAAACAGAGGATTACTCACATGAGTTTTACTGCGTGTAGCCAACATGCTCGTCTGAGCCATCCATGCTCAAAATTGCCTACGATGCTCAGTTGCAAAAGCAAAGACCTCCAGCAGCTGAATGCCCTACTGTAGTGATGCCAGTCGTGAAAACACTCATTTTCAAGGATCTTTTTGAAAATGTTATTTCTTAACAGACTAAACGAATAGTTTTCAGCTACCCACTTGGCTGCCGAGAGAGCAGTGTGTCAGTTCTGGGTTTATGTGGTGATCTTTTTGCTGCTGGGTTTTCCTCCCTGTTTTGTGATACAAAGCTGTTTCTGTGTGTACCATCGCTCAAATCTTAGATGTGGCTCTGTGAGCCCAGCAAACTGGAGAGCCCGTTCAGGTGCTAGACAACAGTGATTCTTCAAAGAAAGAAAAAGCACCAGGGGGGGCATGCTCTCCCCCAGATGGGGGTAGATGGGGTGGAGGGCTGGCTGTGCATCTGGGAGATGCCGTGTGCGTTCCAGTGCAGTTTGGTACGCAGGTTCAGCTTTCCCGGCACCACAACAGTTCCTCTCTACCGCTTACCTGCAGTTTCCCTGGCAGGTTCCCTGCATTTACTGTCCTAGAGGTAGGTTCAGAGGAGAACACAAAAGCTAGCTGTTTTGGAAACTGCACACTTAACTTGGCACCTATTAAACCCTGAAACCGCATCGTGCCTAACTTGAAAAGCTGGAGGCTTTGCCTGTTTCTAACGGTTCAGCTTTTGCCAGTGGCACTTTCTGCTCTTAAGTATTGATCTCTCCTGTACCTTAAAGAACTTAAAACTGGATAGGAAGCTTTAATTTGGTGCAGTATCACAGTGATCATTTGCCTTACTTAAATGTATGATATAAAGACTTGGTGATGATCTAAAGTTGACAGGAAAGGTAGTATTAATCAGAGGACCTTGATGATGCTATTAGCCTTGAGAGGGAAGCTTCAGCAGTTTGTACTGCCATCAGGAATGGCAACACTTTTTTGTTAATACAGACTGTATTTTGCACTTTGGTAGACTCTGCACCCTCACCTGGTGATGGTGGCACAGAATTCAGCTGATGAAACTTCTGGCAATTTTATTCCTTATGGTTGTACTCATGGCATTGCAAAGAAACACGGATGTGGAAAACAGGAGAAAAAGCTGTGGTTTATTTGCATATTCTATAAGGATATTGTTGAGACAGTCTGATGAAATTTGAATAAATATAAGGATTTTCAGAACCTTTTTTTTTTCCCAACAATGTTCAACATTAAGTATATACTTAAGCAGTAATGACTATGAAGCTATGCTTTGCATTCATGAACACACACAGTAGGGTTACGCTTCAGCACTAGGTGAAGCCAAGATTTTCTGAATTATGTTTCATCTGGGAATTTTTACCTTTTTTTCCTGTTTATGACAGTCATTTTATCTGGTTTTGTAATGAGGTCATGAACAGGTGAATGTAAAATAATACTGGTAAGCGGAGCGATTTCTGTGTTAATGATTAGGCTATTTTTTAAATTAAAAAGTTCTAAAATATATTTTATATTTTTGGCTTCAAGTGTGGCTATGGTCTGAACAGTGACTGTGTAAAAAT
>JANZLQ010000037.1:19382567-19402567 GCA_026212715.1 Elanus axillaris | reverse complement strand
TGATTCTTATATTCTTTTACTGAAAAAATAAAAGTTGAAAAAAACAGTCTATTCTGCTAAGTTCCCCTCTCCCTCTTTTAAACATACTAACTGAATAAAATATAATTAAAGTAGGCTTGATGAGACAAGGGGGAAAAAAATCTTTCTTTTGCTCTAGTAACAACATACTAGGTAAACACAGCTCAGAATAGAGATTAAAACATCTCCAGAGTTAGTTTATAGCTCTTTGGTTGTATTTTTTTTTCTTTTACATTGAGCAAGATGGTAACCATTTTTTTTTTTATCTAGAAAATCTTTAATCTATGGTACAAGGCTCAGGAAGACCTGTAACAGAACAAGACAAGTTTACTTAATCTTGACAGCTTTGGGTGTAATCTTACTCTGCTTGTGACAAGTCAGACTTTAAGATTTATAACTCCTTAATCAAATGTCTAGAAGACTCAGAAAATGTTATCGTAGGACTTCCTTTCACATGACTTACTGAGAACTCAATAGACCGATAGATAAGTACTAGCATAAGCTTGGACCCTGCAATAATTTTGAATTGACTAACAGTTTTGGAAAATGTCTGTTTGTTTTTTACGTGTCCCTTCCAAGATCCTGTTGCACTTATTACACATATTTTCAAATGATAAAACAACCCAGCAACAACAACAAAAAACAGCATGAGAATTTCCAGTTGATGATGTCAATAAATTTGTAGCCCATACCCGAGCATTATTGGAATTTCTTACCATACAAAGTAATATGTAGAGCGTGTGGATGCATGTGTACAAATGTCCATGCGCACATACATTATATGCCTTTTCAAATACAACAGTCTCTGTTCTCTCACACTTAGCTCACCAAAATTAGGTTGAGGCTGTATTAATCATGGTACTCCTTACCTCTTGATTGAAGTTGCTACAGTTCTTCGCCTGCATGGCTTTGGTGGGCCATGACCATCTATGGAATATAATGATGGTAATTAATAATTTGTGTAGTCAGTATTGTTGAAGCTGTTTGCTGTGGTGGGTGAAGCTCTGACACTGTTTCCCTGACATCTCTCCGTGGTGGTAATCACGGTTACCACGCATGGGATCTTCACCGTTGGAAACTCCACGCAGGTCAGCAGTCCTGGGAGGGACGTTCCTGAAGAAGCTCCTCTGGCTTTGCACCTCTGCCAAAGGTCTTACAAAAAGAAGGGAAGAAAAAAATACTGTGCTAAATCCGCATCTCTAAGGGGAGGAAAGGGATGCCAGTAGCCTTTGCCAGTGGCAAGGTGATGTGAAGAGGTGTGTGCAACGCGCACGCGGTCCATGGCCGGAGGAGCGGGGGAAGCACGGGCATTTGTTGCATTGACGTGAGGAGGCTGCAGCCGGACAAGGGCTTCTCGTGCTGCTCGCAAGGCCCATGGTTCAGGCCAGATGTTTTGCTGAAGCAACTTAACTAATAGCTGGACACATCAAAAGTGGGAGATTAGCATCTCTGTAATTTAAAGTATTTTCCTCCCTCTTCTCCCCCGAGCATACTGATGTTCAAGGCTGCCAAAAAGTGCCTATAGTCTTGCCTTTTAAGTCAAAAGTGTAAGAGAAGGACTGTTTTGGATATCTGTATATGCCCAGTTTGCTGTATGGTGTGTAACTGTGGGTACATTTGTTGCCTTAGTTGTTCCATATACAGATGTTATGCCCATTTTGCAAGTGTCTGTGGAGCTGCTTGAACACAGATTTTTATTACTGCTTGCTGGAGTCAGAATTTTGTACTCTTGTCTTCCAAATCCATGTTTCATCCAGCAAGCCCTTAAAGGCTTGTGAGCCCATCACCTTTGCATATTTTGTCTGAAAAGTCTTAGCGCTTAGTTCCGTGTGCCAAAAGCCGCATACTATGTTTTCCTAAAAATTACGTTCAAGTTGCCAAAAAATTGGTGGGAACTTGCAATTTCCGAGTTACAAGTTCACACACCAACTGTGAAAGGAGAAGAGCCGATGTGCGAGGTTTTGCAGAACCCTACATGTCTCCCTTCCGGCTGAGCTCTAATCTGTGCTCCCACCGGTGTCATGTGTGCAGACAGCCTGAGCAGGCACTGGGGCTGGCGGCTCCCTTCCAGCGTGTGGGCAGCCCGAGAGGCGCAGGCAAACGGCAAAGAAATTAAAAAAAGGAGACCGAGATGCAGACTCAGACTTGTGAAATAATTTCAGCCATGCCTTGGTGGATGGGGAATGGGGTTAGCTTGGTCTTTGGAAAAATACAGGTTATGCAATGAGAAGGGAGCGGATCGCCGGTGAAGCAGGTGATCGTTTGTAAAATGTTCTGTCTTTCTGGGTATTTATTAAGTCTTGAAGCAACAGCTACAAGAGATCCCTTTGCTGCTGCCCATGCTTCCCTCTCAATTCTATAAAACAAGTTTTGTACATCTTAACTTTACATGCTTAGAATATTTCAGGATTTAAGTTTTTTATTTCGTTTTTTTAAGTCTTCAGCAGTTGCATGTTTGACATGGTTTTGTTATCCTAGATGTTATGTTATGATCTGGCACACAGAGCATTAATTCCTTTATCAGTTCTGTTTCCTTTACAGTTGTTCATTTAATTGAGCTCCTCTGTGTATTTTACAAAACAAGATGCATTCATTACAACTTGCAGACCTCAGATAGTGTTGTAACATGTTTCAGAAAAATAGCACTTTTGTAGATAGTTGTGGAAGTTGGGTGTTTGGTTTATTTTTCAGATGATGGGAGGAAGCAGTAGCAGAATTCTTGCATGCATAATCAGTAAGAACTTTCCAGAAGCTCTTTATTCTAGCTATTTTCTTTTAAAGCTGTGTTTACTCTAAGAATTCGGCTGAGGCAGTTGAAATATGTGGCTGCCGTGTAGAACAAAATACACTGTGTGTTTTGTTACTCTCCTTGTTCTGCTTTGACTTGTGCAAACAGTTTTAATCCAAAGGAAGAGATCATACAGTCTGTGACTGCGGTATCGTACAATCCAGTTTAGGGTGCAAATTACCCTCTTACAGCACATCCTGACATTGAATAGTCTTGTCTTGAATAGACTGTAAATAGAGTGTATCCTTCTCTTTCACAAGGCCTTGGAGCAGGAAGCCACATGCCTTAGCTCTGCAGTGGTGAGGAGCCAGCACATCTCTGTGACCCTGCACCTGCATGTGGCTGGAGATGTTCAAATACTGCCTTCAGCGCAGATTTTGAACATGAAACACACATCGTTGGTTGTAAACGGCCCCTGCACGCTGCTGGGGATTCGGCATCAGAAAGGCCATTTCCCAAAGCACGGAGCAACCTCTGTCGAGGTGATGGACCCTTCCAGTCCAGGGCCAAACCGCTTGTTTTGGAGAGGTCGTGGGGCCACAGTGCTGTGTATTGGGAGGCTCTCTGTTGCGTTGGCATCCTGCATGGAAAAGGTACGGGCAGCCACGGGAGTGCTTACGATTGTCCATGGTTGTTGGCCGAGGCGAGCTAGAGAGGCTGCTTGTTCGGTGCCCGGTTGCTCCTCTCTGCTGTTGCCTCTCCCAGCCGTCTCTGGAGGTGGCTTAGAGATGGGCACTGCTCTGCAGCCATGGGCGAATGCAGAAGAGGGATTAAGAGCTTGGCTTTCTGCATCCTGACTCAAAAGTAGGCATATGTGCTTTTTTTGGTGAGTAGAAACAAATCAGTTTCGACAGAGCTTTTTTAGGGAGTTTTCTCAGGCACAGGATGAAATGTTGAGGTGGAAAAAATTCACACTTTTTTTTCCCCTCTATTGGGCCAGTGTGGTGAGGACCAACTGTATTTTTGGGTGCTTGGGATCCATGTGTGTCACTGTTGAGCATGTGGCTGTTGAGGAACATGTGCAACACGTCTCCTGCACAGAAATGTGGTGGGGTGGGTTCCTTGCTCTGGACCCAGACTGGAGCTGTTCCTGGGAAAGAAAACATCAAGACAAAACTGGGGAGGAAAGTACCTCTTCTGTCCCACTTGCTCTGTTCTGGCTGATGCTAACACGGTATGTTGGGTACTTTCACAGTGTGTGTGTGTGTGTGTTAGCTTATGCACCAACGTTCGTGGGCACACGTATGGTTTCTCTTCTGCATCGTGCTGTCCTGGCTGTAATCTGATAGCCATAGCCCTTGGACAGGGCAGGGCGAGGAGACTGTGTCTGTTTCCACAAAAGCTTAGCTAAGTGCATTTTTCTTATTGTGTTATGGGCCTGATTCTTGAGGGGGTTTAGATGCTCTCAGTTGTGGGTGCTCAGCATTTTTGCAAGTCACCCTGCTCAGAAGTTGGTGGTTACATTTTTTTTTTTTAATGGGAAAAAAACATTTTTCCATTTGCTTCTCCATAAACTGAAACCACTAAAGAGCCCTTGCTTAGTTTTCCACACACAAGCGCACACTGATGGGAGCATGAGAGGGACTGCAGGTCTTAGAGGGCTTTAAGTGTGTGAAAACAAGGAGTCCTAATGAAAATGGTTTTGCAACTTAATTGTAGTGGGTGTGCCTTTGTTTGCGAAAAGAAATGAAAGTGCTGGAGGCCGAAGTGCTTTCTTTATCCTCAGAATAGCGAGCGGTATAAACTTCCCCTGCCAGTTTTGCCAAGGTGCCCGAGACCTGCAAGTCCCTGCAGAGCTTTGGCACTCTGCTCATTGGGACCCTTCCCATGGACTTTGAGCCCTGAGCCATTCATCCTTTCATCGCTCTCCAGAAATACCATGTTTTGTACAGTGGACCTTTCTTGGGCTCCTGAGTGCCCTTCTTAAAAGGTGGCTTGTTTACATCACAGGCTCGCTGCATTTGGGGAAGCCAGCCTGTCTTTTCCAATGGTTTTGAGATTCCTGACTTGCCTTCTGGATGGAGATGCAGACCTCCATGCAGCCAGCATTAAGCCCATTGAAGGCGAAGGGCTTGCTCCTCCTGGCACGCTGTCCCGAGCCCCGTCGGAGCAGTCCGTGAACCCCCACAAATCCGGTGGGGCCAAACGCTCTGCTGCCTTCTGCTTCAGCCTCCTCAGCTACCCAGTGCCCCGCAGAAACACGATCCATTTTAAATAGATGCTGTTTGCAGCATCTTAGACTTGCTGTGTGAGGATGAGAAATGTTAACATAAATTCTTTAAATAACATGTAGTAGTGTTGAATGCACAGAATTATAAAACATTTTTATATTCTGAGACTCATTTGCATCTTCACATTAAAAACTGTGGTTTTCTTTTGAGGGAATGGTTGCAAGATCTGATTTGTTTTGAAATCAAAGCTAAATTTGTGTTCTTGCTTTCCTCTTTGCCCTTCATTTGACAAATTTTTCTTGTTCTATAAATACAGAAATGTAAACAATGGCTAATCCTTAGCAACAACCTGGAAAGTTAACATTTCTCTCCAGCTCCTATTATAATTAATTCAGACACTCTGAATATGATGTGATTTACACATAGTATTCCTAAGGCCAGGAGGTACTAATGTCTTGTTAGAGAACTGAGGAAAATAACACGCTTTTGTATGTGCCATACAACATAATTGCACTGCATTTTCTTTCATAAGAAGATGTTTAAAGATGCTTTTTACTTTACATTTGAAAAATGGAAGGCTTCTGCTTTTGCATTTGGCTGAAATTGTCTTAAATGTGTTTTCCCTCCTGCAGCAGTCAACATTGTCAAAACATTTTGCAAAGTACATTTTAATAATATGGGTTAAGACCATCATTATATTAATTTAATTCTCAGTGTAGGTAAATTCGTAAGATGCTTCTACTTTGTCATAAAAGTTTTTCACAGTAAACATCATCTGTTTTCCCTGGGCAGAAAAGAAAGTGATGATATAGTCGACGAAAGGATAAATCTATTCCATTAAAATTGTTAAAATATGGCTTGAACAGTCTTTCTCTCATGGTCCATCCTTTTACTTTATTTAATTTTCATTTAATTTTGTTTTGTTCTGTTTATGTTTGTTCAGGGAGTGTTTTTGTAGTGTTAATCTATGTAAGCCACATGCAGTTGAAAACTGCAACTCCCAAAAGGCTGTGATTAAAACATTATGGATGTGGCAAACCACAAATGCAAAAGTAAGTTTACATTTAGATTTTCTTCATAAAATATTTTATTCAAGTTTTGTAATACCTTGGTATCGTGGTCAGCACTGCCATAAAAATTCTGTGTTATATGGAATGATACAATCTGTGAAGCATTTCCCATTATGTAGACACCATGTCTTTAAATTATAGCAATTTCTTAAGATTTTAAAGCAAAATGAGCTCTTAGAAGTGTGATTAATAGCAGGGAATGAGGCTAACACTGGGTCATCAGTGGCACTCCATTACAAAAAAGGTTGGACTAATAAAAGCATCCATCTATTTGACCAATAAAGCATTTGAATGATATGCTTATAGTTTTTATCATACCGTAGTTACTTTGTACTGAATAAACTGTGATTTTACGTGCTGGAAAAGGAGCGTGGAACAGACAGCACGGCTGAGGTGAGAGCAGTTGTCTCAAGTAGGGAAATATCAGGACTTTCATGTGAAGCTTGATGTTTTCAGAAGCCTTCAGGTTGCAGTGTCTAAATTTCTGAAGCTGCTGTGAAATATCTAAATCCCCCGTGACCTGTGCCTGCCTGCCCACAGTCGTTCGGTGAGGCTGGCCCTCGCTGTCCTGCAGGGAGGGGAGAAAGGAGGGTATTGTGTGTAATCATTAATTCAGAGTTAGGTCCTTAGCAGCCCCAGACATCAGAAATACTCTGCTGAAACACAGGAAATGGGGCAGCACTTCTGTTTTCCTGGTGTGCGGACGCCAACCCCGTCCTCGAGTCGCACCTTTCATCCTGCCCGCTATTATGCTGTCAACCTGATGTATTAAAAAATACGCGGTTGCCTGAACAATACTGCATTTGGGTTTTATTTAAATACCTCTCTTATTAGTAGGTTGTACTGATTTCGTGGTTTTGAACTGTTTTTTTTTTTTTTTTTTTTTTTACACTACAACAAAAGACTAAATATTTTCTGAAAAAGACATCGGAGGTTCTTGGCCAGCCATGGATGTCCGGGATTTCGCTGTGAAGAAAAGTACCAAATATTCTAAAAATTAGGAAAAAATGGTGAGGGGGGAGGCTGCTGGCCACGATGCTGTTTGCACATGAAATGCCAAGGGAGGGGAGATGAATGCTCGGGCCAGCTGTTGACCTTGGATGCTTCATGTATTCGAAACGGGGATGATTTTACTCCGTGTTTGGTGGTGGTACTGGTGCTCATCAGAAGGTAGCAGGGAACCAAGTAGGGGCCGTGGTGCAGCTGGGAGGAAAAATGGACCCGTGGTATAAACCACAACTACATCCTCTGCCCCCATCCAACTAGTACAACGTCTTAAAGGGCTTATTTTACATAGGAGAGGGATGAAGAGACTTCTGGAGGTCACATGCAGGGATTGTGTCAGGGCAGGAATGTAACCCGGAGCCCTGGATTAACCCCTACCGATAGGACCATCCATCTTCTCTCCCTGTACTTCAGATCTTTCCTGAAATCCATGTTTGGGATAGAGAAGTTACAGAAACCTCCCTAGAGGAGCATTGTGGTGGGCAACTTCTTGAGCATGCAGGGATGAGAGATGGGAAGGGAAAGGCTTTCTGGAAGGTGGCAAACCCAGGGGACTTTGGTGTCTTGAGCACCTTGGGCACTAACGTCACAGTGCCTCGGGGCCAAGAGTGGACGTCGGGTGTGGAGCAGTTGGGGGCCAGAGGTTTCAGTTTTGAGAAGAAGATCTCAAAGGGGCTTCTGGCTCCCCTTGGGTTAACAGAAAGGAGCTGGGGAGGTCTGCAGAGATCGGAGAATGGCGATGGGAGGCAGAAGCAGGGGGGTTGAGGATGAGAGGGGGGAAGGAGGAGGAAGAGGGTTGAACCATACCTTGCTGCTTCAGCCTTGTGCGTCACTGCGTGCAGGAAGCTGGCATGGGCAGGGGTGTATGTGTATAAAATCACACATGTACATGGTCGTGCTAGGCAGATTAAATTGTGTAGAAAGCTGTTGCTTTGCTTGTTTGTTCTAGGAGAGAAATGAAAACTTTGCATCCCACCTTTTGCAGTTGCTGTTTTTTTTTAAAAAAATGCAAATAGATCTTTTATATCAGTGATTTGGCTGGTAAATCTTGTTTTGTAAAACACTCTCAAGTGTTTTCAACTCCTTTCTTTACCCTTTATCGGAACAGATGCACAGCTATGTATTTTCCCCTGCTGCCTGTTGTCTTGAGGTTGCACAGCAAGACTGCAAAGGCTTTTTGTTTGTTGTTGTTGAAGGGGAGGAAAAACCCTCAATCCACAGAAGAGTTAACAGGATTTCGCTTCATCTGCTCGTTTATGCAATGAGTAATGCGAGGTTGGTAACAGCAAATTGTTGTTTATAAGCAAACATGGCACTGTGTAAACAAGAAGGCCTGGTCCCCAACTGGTTTGATTTCATGGTGGTCAGCAGCTGATGTATGTAATGTACAACCTTTCTGCTTCTCGAAATGTCAGAAGAATGACTATTTGTTTGTCTTGAGTTCTTCCCAGCTGTTTACTCTGTAATGCATTTGCCTCAACCTTGATTCCCTAAGAGTGGCCCCTTTCTCCTCCCTGCTCTGTTTACATTAGTCCTGCCCCGAGTGTCACCTATGAAATCTGTTGATTATTCCACCTGGTTAATGTTAAATTGCTCTTGCAAGATGATGTGTTTGTTCATAAACACAAATGCTGGGCCCCTTGTTTACTGTACCCATGGCAGCAATCAGTTATTAAACAAATATTGCTTTGTTTGCGGGTGTGAGCAGCAGTTTATCCTGCAAGGTCTGGAAAAAAACCTTTAAATGCTGGGATTTTGATAAAGGAGAAAAAGGGGAGCTTGTCCCTGGAATGTGGCTGAAACTCACTTTGGTTTGCTTTGCTTATCTTTAACTTGGGTGAAGGGGCTAGAAAGATTAGCAAGTTGTTTGGTTTTTCCAAGAGATTTCCTTAGTGTAATGATATCTATCCAGTTGTTTGCTTTTTTCAGAAGGGAGAGAGCACTCCTGCAAGACGACTAGCACAGCGGTAGACGGCTGATGGCTAGAAAATCCTGCATGGAGCAAACACGGAGTTAGAAGGTCTAGGACAAAGATATAGGGCTATGAACCAGGTAATCACCCCAAAAGTACAGCCTTGCATTCTGTGTCAGCAGTTGGTTGGGGGCTTTTTGGTTTCCCTCTTCTCTCATGTTGGGTTTTAATCGATGCGTGTGCCCTCGATGGAGTTGGAAAAGGCAAAGCTTTCACTTTTATTTCTGAGGAGATCTGAGGAAAATCTCCGTTTTAGAAGTAGAGCTGGTTGAATGGAGAGAAAATACCAAATTTAAAAACACGCTCTGTCACTCCTCCTCCTGCGAGTGAGATGACAGAGCTGCTTTTCTTCCTTTTCGAACTGGAAAACTGCATTTACATCTGCAGATTTCTGTATGCTGGCTGTTTGCTCTTTGGGTTTTGGGAGTCCTAATTAGAGAGCGCCATCCTGGTAGTTGTTGCTTTTGGGTTGTTTTGCAAATGAGCAAGAAAAACTCACACCATCTTTGTTTTTCAAAATTATTGTTTGTTATTGTTTCTGAATGGGGCTCGGATTTCAAATGCCGGGCAGGACCTGTTAGCCCTAACAGTAAATTGTTAGGGCTTTGCACACAAAGGGAGTAAACCCTCTTGGAGTGACCTTGAGAAAGCAGTGTTAGTTCTTTTTGTACGAAAGTGGTGTCTCTTCCTTTATGTGTGAATTAATCTGTTAAAATATCGTGAATATACATTTATAAGAAGCTTTTGAAGGATAAAATTAAATAATTGTCCTTTTCATCCCTTGGAAAAGCAAGCAACAAAATATGCATAAAAATGTGATATATTGTATTCACTAGCTCGCACCAGTGGTCCAAACATATTGTTCATTTTGGCTACTAGAGCGGTGTTGGGGCTGGAGGGGAAGCGGGAGGTACCTGAAGTGTGTAAGTGGACAAGCCGGTCATTAATTGACTCGTGTTACTGTGATGAATCAAACCTCTGCTGCATTAAACTAAGCGAAAATAGTGACGTGAAAATTGTATTGTGTAGAAGTATTGCAAAGCTGCACCTGGCTTTGAGGTGGTTTTTGACTTCTGGAGGCTGGTAGAGAGTTTAGAAATGCTTCAGTGGAGATAGGCATGGAGGGTGGGAGTCTAATTCATCTACAGCCAGCACTTGGGCTTGCGAGGTTTGATATCATCTTATTGTAGCGGTGCTGCTGCTGTCTAGCATCAACTAACCGTATTTACTAAATGCAACTTTGGCCTTTTATTTGGTTGAACAGTCAGTCGCCTGTTTTTCTGTGAGGCAGGCTGCAGGGAGTTTATGTTGCAAGCTCAGAGCAGTGTGCATACAAACAAGTAAGTCCTGGGCTGTGAGAATAGCTCTGCAGTTTCTGTTCTTGTTTTACACGAAACCGCAGGGAGCCCCGCAAGCTGCTGTTCTCAGGTTGGGATGAGCAGGTGGGTACGTCCCGAGAGACAACAGCCGCGAGGCTGGCACGGAGGCAGCTCTGCAGCCGCTCGGCACCTCACTGTGCTGCAGTTAAGTGTCCTCCCTTCTGGAAGAGGTTTTCTTCTTGCGTGGATGATGCTCGTGCCCTTACGGTAGCAGCTGCAGAGTCGTATGATACAATGAACTATGGTTTCTTGTTCGGTTTGGGTTTTTTTTGCCACTCGCCATTCCTTTCCTTCCAAATAAACGATGATCCCGGTGACGGTAAGGATGATTTCTGACAACCTCACGGCTGAAGGACAGCTCTCCCCGAGAGAGAGGCAGGAACCTCACTCCGCCGATGATGGGATGTAAATGATTACATCGTATTTGCCAGTTGCTTGGAAGTGGCCCAGCTCTAGAGCTTTTATGCAGCTATGGCATGAGCTTCGTGCTGAATATGGATTTTAATAGCTGACAAGCTGAGAGGCATAGATTGAGATAGAGCTGGCTTTGCCAAGGGGGTTAGTTTATCCAAGGTGAGACTGGGAGTAACTTCTGTGCGCATGTGTAAAATGAAGGGAGGACGCAAAAAGCTCATTCGGGGAAAGTTGAGTTGTCCATTGTCTCTGCCTAATGCATTGGGTCTTGCCTCAACGAAAGGAGTGAGACCTGTTATCTTCACGGCTTGGTATGTTTTGGTACAGTAGCTTTTCATGGGAACCAGCACTAGCTCTTTTGAACAGAGCAAATGGCAACCTTTTAATGTCTGTTTCAGTTATTTTTTTCTTGGATTTGCTTGTTCTCTGTTCTTACTGTTCGTGGTCAGCAACACCCTCAGCAGAAGAGATTTCCTTAGGGGTAACTGCAGTGACTGATTCTCTTAAGAAGTTAAGTTGTTTGACCATGATTTCACAGTAAGTCAGTGTGGCACAAGTGTGTTTAGGCTCCTGACTCTCCTTCCCTTCTCCTCACCACAGCTGTCTTAAATTTCAGCTCCTGCAGAGCATCAGTCAGACTTTCACTGAGCTGCCTCCAAATAATTTCAGGTTCCCATGGCCCTAAGGATACACGCTGCTGCTGGGAAGTAACCCAGACAGCGCAAGCCATGCACGCAAACAGTGCAAGACGTTGTGTTGTTGTATTCAGTTAAATAAATAAAAAGTTGTGGCAGCCTGCATCTACACAGGAGGAGGTGAAGCTGCTATTCAGGAGGCTTGAGGGTGGCAAGGGGATGTAAACCCTGGCAGAGGTTCAGGTTGGTGGAAGTTCAGCCTGTCACTGGCATGACCCACAGGGAGGAGGTAAGGCAACCTGCGTCCTTCTCCTGTTGGCCAAGGTGATGGGCTCAAAGCATTTTTGGAGAGCACTGGCTTTTCACTCACTAAATTTAGTTACAGCTTCACGTTTTCCTCCTCCTTGTTCCCTTTTCACCGCCCTCCCCTCCCCATGGCTCTGCATCACCAAGTAGCGTCGAGAGGAGAGGGAAGGGGAGCAGCCCCATGTGAGCCAGGTGCCGGCGCCGTGGATCAGCTCGTGGGGATGCTCCAAAAGCAGCGTGATTTGTTTCCCTTCCCCCAGGGAGGCTCGGCACATCACCTCTGCGATGCGCTTAACCTCCACTGACCCAAGGCTTGGGACGAGTCCAGCCAAGATGAGGATGCCAGGGCTGTGCCTGTGTCAGGAGGCAAAGCCAAGGATGCGCTGTGGATAATCCCTTTTCTTCTGGACCCTTTATTTCCTAAGCACTAAATGAAATTTCAGATTTTAGATATGTCTAGACATATACAGTGCACGATAAAGTTGATAATACATTAATCATTTTTAACAACAGGTAATATGCATAATTTATGGTGTTACAGTGCTATCTTTTTTGATATTTATGATGGATAATGCTCAGTTTTTGCCCTCATATTACTGCTTTAAATTATACCACAGGAAAATTAATGAGAAAGTAGATTTATGGGTTTCATTTGTTTGTCAATTCGGAAATTAATTGGGTGTTAATTTTAGCCGTCCCTCATCAGACCAGGTCTTTAGTATGTGTGCATTACTTTGCATTCATTGAAGCCTACCTCCCATTTACTGTGGGTCACTAGCTTTGCATACATTAAAATAGCCCTCAGGCTCATTCTCTTGATTACTTTTTGAACTGCCATGCATTAGAAAATTTACGCCTTTCTGTTATAATTATGAAAATTCGCTATTGGAAGATGGTGCTTGCATAACAGCAAGTATACAGTCTTGCTGAGCAATGTAAGATCATATAGCAAATCCCAATACATTTTTGTTCTAATCCTAGAAAATAGCACTCTCGACAATCTTTGTTGTGCGAGTTTCATCCTTTGAAATTTCAAGGATCCATTTTAATGCATTGAATTACCTCTTTAAGCTGAGGAAATATCAAAGGATTTCACCTCGTCGCTGTCTCTTTGTTTCCTCTTTCCACACATCCCGTGCATGTTCCTCCCTTGCCTTGCTCCAGGTTTGCCTCTCCTCCTCCAAACGCCGCTGTCAGACGTGACTCAGCATCGCTTTTCAGGACAGCGGAGCCTGACTCGCTCCGTTCCTTACTATTTCGGCTGATTCTTAAAGATCATCCTTAATTGCTCTTTGAATCCTCTTCTCCTTTCTCATACTCCTGCACAATTCAGCAACCACCAGTAGTGTGTAGGCGAGTGGCCTTCAAAGGGGTAAGCATGAAGTTTTATCCAAAAAGTACCCTAATGTACTGACAGTTGATCTATAGTTAGTTAGTACATAATTATACCTAAAATACACCCTGTCAGCAGGATAAATGACGGCTACTGAAAACTCTAAAAGCATGACGGGTGTTCACCCATCTGCAATGACGAGAGCGGAGGGGTTTGTAAGTTGAGAAAGGCTGGTGAGTTCAGCGTGATCTGATTTAGTTAAATCATGCCATATGTTGGGATGGCTCTTTCTAATACTCGTGCTAACCACAACCACAGGCAGAGAGAAGTCATCTGGTCCACCTGGCTAGTTTGGACTCCCCTCCCCAGCGTTATTTCTGTACTTAGCGTGGTGGCAGCCCTCGAGCTGCTCATGTGAAGCTGGCTGATTCACAGTTAATTGTGACATGGTGTAATTTAGTAAATGAGCAGCTGAACATCTGTACGCCTTCCCCCACGGTAGATCAAAGCCTTACCTTACACAAGGCTTTTAATTTCCACTAGTGAATCCTTTTTCTTTTACTGAACTCATGAATGGCAGGACAGTGCTGCTGGCCACCTCACCGGCCTAGGGACGAGGTGACAGCTGGAGAGATGGGTGTTCCGACATCGGCTGCGGACTGTCGAAGCATGTTCCTGGAAAAATTCAGAAGTGGTGGTGGGAAGTGGAGCCCGAGGCGCTTTCCCCTGCAGGGCGCTTGCTCCAAAGATACGGGAACTAAAAGAGACTACCTGTGAGTTGGGCAGTGGTCTCCTGGGAATGTTGTCGTGGTCCTCGTTGCTGATAACGGGCAGCGCTGGGAGTGCCAGGCTGCTCCTGCGTTGCTTTTGTACCTGCGCTGGGGGTAAGAAGCAGCTTTGCTTGTGCTTTGTGTATTGCCTTGCCAGTCGCGCTCTGGAGCGCGTTACGTTTTCAAGAGGTAAAATCCCGTCTTTGCAGCTTTGTGTTGTCATGAAATGCTTCCAAACATTGTTTGTTGTTTTTTTGTTTTTTAAATGATTATGCACAGAAGTGCTCTAAAGTTAGTCCTGAGCTTGCTCTGGGGAAGTGCTTACAACAAATAGGTAAAATGTTTACCTATAAACTGTACACGTATGGATAGTTCGCCTGCTGGAGAATTTAGGACTAGATCTTGTGATTTGATCACTTAAAACTGATTTTACCATTAACTCTTCTGCCTATAAAAGTAGAAATATATTTTATAAATCTGTGTTTTGTTTAATTTACATGTCCTTTTGTGGCTAGGCCAAGTTCTTTAAGGGCGTTTATTCTGCTTCATATAAATAATTGATCAGCCAAGTTAATTTACTTCTGCCTGACTTGGTCAACCTTAATTAACTGCCCTGGAATAAAGACTGAACTTTTTGTTAGCTTAAAATCTTTCACAAATGTGACAAAGAAGGGATGTATTATGACAACAGTTTTGCTCTAGTACTGATCCCAGGGGACAGAAATGTTGCATATATATTTGTAAACACCTCCAAGCACTAATAGCCAAAAATAAAATTGTCAGCCTTGGAAGTAACTTTGAAATAGGTGGGCTACATTCTGAATCTGTAGCCCAAGTTGAGTCTGGAAGCGTATTAAAACAGAGATTTTAAGGCCCAGAAGACCCTGGGGATGATTTTTTAAAGGTGATGAGATGCTTAAAAATGTAGATTGGTGCTTATTCAGGAGTCTTAAAAATGTCTCGCCAGATGCCTCTGTGTATGGCGAGGCATCTAAATACATCTGAATATCAGTCCCTCAGTCTTTCAGAGTTGCAGTGGGTCCTTATTCTGACAGGTGCTTCAGTCAGTAAATCCTCCCTCATGCTGACATTAAACAATGCTGCTTAGTCTTTAGAAACTATACTAGTAAAAGAATTGCAGAAATTGCGCACTTCAGTGCCCACCTCCTGCCTACTAATCTCCATGCTTAACCTTGCTCGTCTAAATAGTCCAGTGGAGCTGAGAGACGTGTATCTGCAGCATCTGGTTTTTGTGATGTTACGGACTTTTTTTTTTTTTTAATGGTTTAACACAGAACATTTTCAAAACCGGGATTCCTTCAGAATCTATCTTTCTAGTTCAAAACACTGACACTGGAGTCCTCAGAAAGATCATTTTGATTCAGCCAAAGTTCACATCTGACCTATGTTTTTTTGAGTTTTGACCATGCCCTTAAGAAATTAGCTGTCCCCTACTTCTGTCCAAGTCGTCTGGAAGATGGTTAGCTGTTGCCCTCCTGTTGACGGAGTGCCTTGCTTTGATTCCACTCCACTGAAATTTTACTCCATTACCTTAAATGTAATGCCTTCACCAAGTAGATGAGCCAAGCTGTATGGCTTTGCCTTTGTATTTGACTGTGCATCAAAGCTAGAAAAGGTTTTATGCAGGTTAAGACAGGAAACTTGAGAAATTGATCACCATTGTGAGATTTTTAAACCAAGCTGACATTAAGTCATATAAGAACAGTTCTTTTATTATGTGCTCCTTGATTTCAGGATAAAATTTTACAAGTTCTTGTTCATACTGCAGCTTAGCTTTGGTCCCTTCATACAGGAAAAACATCTTGTGTCACCTTTAACAATTTTAAGAGTCATTCCGTATCCCTCCTAACATGAAATATCAGAATTCTTATACAAAAATGAAAGATACTTACACTGGTAAGAACTCACCTATTTTAAGCTGTAAAAATAAATTTTCCTTTGCAGAACTGATACGAGGGTCATTCTCCTTTGTAGAACGCGAGATGGACGTGCTCTTTTGCCATTAAATTTCTTAAGTCAGAGCATGGTCTCTTGCATGTCATGGAAGTTTTTGTGGAATACTGTATTTTGTATAAAAAATCATTATGCGTAACAGCTTCTTCAGCACTGTTTTGGTTACTTGGCGTTCTGTTCAGACCAGAATGACAGTTTGTGGTGCTAGACCTGAAGCTTCAGTTCAGTTCGCACAGACCCCAGTCGTGTTGCATAAAGTCAACCTTGCTTTGCTTTTTTCTTTCACAATTTTGAATGACAGACTTCACTAACAGGCTTCTGTAAGGCCCGCTCCTCTGTGCTGAGGAGAGACAATTATCTCAGCCATCCTCAGTGTACTATCACCTCAGCTCATTTAGGTGTGCTCAAGAAGACAAATAATAATCATTCTTGCAGAAAGCTCTCGCAAGTTGATTTTCATGACATGACACTTAATGATCAAACCAAACCGTGATTATTTATGTCAACTCACATTTGACTACAGTAAAGAAATGAACAGTTTTATCTTTTCTCCCTTGAAAATCCTGTTTTCTATTGGAGGTATTTTAGCAAAGTGGATTCATTTTGTATTGGTGTCCAGTTTAAGTTATATTGAAGTTGACTGCCTGTGAATGGGTGTTTATAAAGGAAAATTTGCTCAAAGATGTTCACTTCTGCTTTTCAAATAATTCTTTGAAAGTCCAAACATCACAGTTTTCTTTTTACTTGTCTGATGTTTCCAACTTGTTTCCGACTCCATTCCCTTGATAGCTGCTGCCAGTTCTGCTGGATACGATATGTAGGGTGAGCACAGCGAGTGGAGGGGCTGGGGCCAGCCCTGTGCAGCTCAGGTGCTAACTGGCTGGGGTACTCTGTAAGGTAAAATAGAGCATGAAATTTGTCATGGAAAAAGTTCTCAAGAGCTATGATCTTTTTGTGACCAAATACTATAAATAAATCATCTTTTTCTTGGTCCTATAGGTTGGAAAAATTGTAGCAATTTCTGCTGTTGTTTCTTTCCAGGAGCATTTTGCAATCCTGGAGACAATAAATAATATCTTGACCAGTTTGGCTGTGAATTATTTTCTGTGTCCTGGAGAGATTTCGCTTGGAAGGGCAAGCCAACAAATCGTGATCAGGCAGTGATAGATCTGCTCCTCAGTGGTGCATATTCCTCTTGCTGCTGTCAGAGGCATCTCGGAGCTTTGGTTGGTCCTTTCTCGTACCCTCCTTAGTAGTTTATCCAGGTTCTTGCTTCCAGTCAATTTGTTGCATCAGAAGTGTTGGAGAATGAAATGTACTTCTCTACTGTTTTGGCACATTGGTTTAAGCATCTCTTTCCGGTGTGGTGTCTGCTGGAGGCACCTTCCACCAGTTCTTCAGTATGTCTTTCCCCGTTTGGTGTGGTCTATGTGGTGGTGATGTGCCACCCACCATTTGCTATCATGCATCACAGCAGTCAAAGACGTGGGTCTCTGGATGTAACCTGCTAACCCCATCTTGCATGGTGGTCATCCTTGTCCAGATCTTCTGCTGAGGTAAATCAATGTAATGCTCCATTTTCTCCAGTTGAGGCTTGACCCCAAATTTGGATGGAAGCAGAAAACAGTTACATCAGTTCTTTCTTTTTGATTTATCTCTGTTTAAAAGAGGTGTGACCTTTTTAGTAGTGTGGCATATAAAAATTGCATGATATATCTTTGAGTAACTTGGGAGCTGTTTGAGGAATCTCACTCCCGTCTCTTATTCCGAAGCAACCTGTACCATGCAGTTGCTGCCCGTTGTGTAATCCAGCCTTGCTTGTTAGATCTAAACACTTATTTAGACCTTATCATGCTTGTGAGCTTTCCTTATAGTGCTGAAAGACACACCATGCTCAGACTGTGTCGGAGCAGGATCATGCTAAAACCCAAAAGCATTTACTAGTGGCATTGGGAAAGCTGTAGGTTTGTTTAGATCTCTGGAGCTTTTACAAGGGAGTTGACAGAAGCTTTATCAGGAGCCCCCAAGCCCTTTTGTCCCCTTGCATAATTCGAAGATTTCACAAAACAGATTGAAAGAAGTTTCCATAGACCAGCTGAAATTTATTTAAATGTAGTCAGAACGTTTGAATCTGTCCTAGCACCGTCCATGTGCTTGGGCGGCCATCAGCATGAATAGATCCCGTCATGATCGGAGCGGGGTCCGGCTAATGAGTGGTTCACTCACCTGGGACGTGAATCAGCGAGGAGTGCTAACGCCGGAGCGTGGTAGTGACAAAGCCCTCCTTAGTCAGCTGCTTCTCAGTTACGACATTTTGGTTATTGGCCGTATGGATCGTCATTGCGAACATCTGAAGCTACCAAGTGAATGAGAGGTCTGGTATTGGTGCGTTGGGCTGGAGCGTAGCTCTACGCACAGAGGCTGAAGCTGAATGTCGCCCAGGGCCCGGAGACACTGCGGAGCCAGTGCTGGAAGGAGGAATTTCTCTCTCCAGCCGGTACCGCACCTTTGGTGGCCGGGGGCTCTGAATTACACACACGGCATGTTCCCAGCGACAGGGTTTTCCCTTGGTACTTTTCCGCTGAAATGCATTGCTTTCTCACCCTTTCTGATTGATACTTTCCCATAGATGTTGGAAGGGAAAGGATTTTTCTTCTTCCTTTGATTTGGGGTAGTTACTGAATTCAAACAGGTTCTTCCTTAAATACGAAGTGTTTTACTTGCAAGGTGAACTACCCTGCACAGAGGTATTTGGCTCACGTGTGCATGTGGTGAGTAAGCGTGGAGTAGGCAGTGTGCTCGGAGCGTGCGGCTTGCCTTACCCTACTCCATCTGCCCTCGAGTAAGGGTGAGAGGAGGAGCACGAAGGGAGGGAGGGATGGGCAGGGGGAAGCCGAGCAGGTTAATAACGTCTCAATCCTGGAACTTGGGGCCTTGCAGGTGGAAATATCTATAAAACAGCTCATCAAAATATCTCAAAGGTAGCAGTTTGCAGCTGAAGACTGGCACATGTGCTTTGTTTTGGGGGGGGGGGTGGTGGGGGGGTGTCTTGTGCACGAATACTGACAGCTAGTTCCCAAAGACCTGTGAATCCCAGGAGCTCTGGGGTGAGCACGCGGGCACTCATCCTTATCCTCATCGTGGGGCCTGTGACCCCCTGATACAACCGATGAGCACAGTGTTGTAAAGCACGAGGGACAGACATCCACCAAGAGTCGAGAGGGCCGTCTGTGCACAGATCTGGCTACTAAGATGATGTTTGCAAAAAATGCAGGAGGCTCTTCACTATAATGCCGTAGTACATCCAAAGTCAGACCAAATCCATAGCCAAGAAATTTGCCAAAAAGACTAATTCTGTGAGCAGCTGAAGCAGTTAGCCCCGAACGAAAACTGATGGTGTCCAGCACATCCCAGACATGGCCTAAATTGCTTCAGAGTAATAAAAGGTGCTAATTTGGCAATATCATGGTGTGAATGGAAACCGAAATAGTGAATGCTCTGCTCCACCTACCTGCCCCTACATAGTGTATATCAAGTTTTTGATATCATCCATCATATGTTGCGAAGAATGACTTATGCATTTCAAAGGAAAGCATCCAGATGTAACTAGAGAAATTTAATTATGGATTCTGTGTGTTCATTCAAAAATATTTTTTTTCTCTTAAGGGAAAAAAGATGTTGAGCAAATAATACTATATTTAGAACAGAACTAACTTACTAAAATTATAGCTGTACCAACAGATAAATAAACATAAACTAGTAGCAGGAACCATTAATGAAAGATAAATCGTATGAAGGGAAATGACAAATGTTTACAGTTTTGGCAGGATTTAAAACAGGGCATGTCTCCTTATATACAGCAACTGTTTTAACAGCTGCTTGTTTTTTTTTTTTCCCCTCCCCTAAATTATTTCAGGTTTTTGAGTCATGATGCAAGAATCTGGGACTGAGACAAAAAGTAACGGTTCAGCCATTCAGAATGGAGCGAGCGGTGGCAACCATTTACTAGAGTGCAGCCTGCGGGAAGTGAGATCAAACGGCGAGACACCTTCAGTTGAAATTGGGGCTGCAGATTTAGCACATCTTCAGCAACAGCAGGTACTGTAAGATGTATTACAAGTTTCCTACTTACAGCAAAAGCATGAAGCATTTAACACCCCACCCC
>JANZLQ010000037.1:19302086-19363405 GCA_026212715.1 Elanus axillaris | reverse complement strand
CCCCCCCCCCCCCCCCCCCCCCCCCCCCCCCCCCCCCCCCCCCCCCCCCCCCCCCCCCCCCCCCCCAAAAGCGGGATTTTCCTTTTTGTCCCCTGAAGTCTCTGCAGAACATACTGCTCCGAAGCAATCAACCTGGCTGTTTACTTTCCCCGCCTTGCTTTATCGCCGGATAAAGCGATATTTTTCCCCATGCCGGCTTGCATCCTGCTCTTCTCTGAATGAAACACCTTCCTTGGCTGCATCTGCCTTGGGACGGGCAGCCTGCGCCCGGGCTGCGGGCGGCCGGACCTCCCCAGCGCCAAGGCAGCAGCAGTGCCAGCAGCGCAGCCCTCGCATCCGATGTCAGTCTTTAACCCCAAAGTTTGACAATTAATCGATGGTTAGCCTTTATGTGTTTTTAATGTTAAGCTGTTGTT
The DNA here is from genome assembly GCA_026212715.1 of Elanus axillaris. Classification (NCBI taxonomy): domain Eukaryota; kingdom Metazoa; phylum Chordata; class Aves; order Accipitriformes; family Accipitridae; genus Elanus; species Elanus axillaris. Next base: position 19,362,989 of record JANZLQ010000037.1, on the reverse strand, counting down.
TACCAGCTCTGCAGAAGCGGGTTTTATGGCTGGAGGTACAAACACTCACTTCGCTCTGGGTCTTTTCCCAGCTTTCTTTTCCTGTAAATTTTCTGTGTCTGGAATGCTTATGGGAAATGTTATTTTGTTTTTGTTTGCAACAGCTCTGTTGTTTTGATTTTGTCTGAGTGGTATGGAAAACAGTACGTCACTTGGAGTGGGTGTTTTGTCTATTGGCCATTTGGCTATTGCACATATATTTCTCATACTTATTACATGATGACAAGGGAACCCAAATGGCATAATTTTCCAGTTGAATTTTGCTTTCCAGTTTAATAATAGTGAAAGGAAAACAAAGTTAATAGATTTAGCAGTTTTGATACTGCTCACATGCTGATAGATGTCTTTGGATTTTTTTCCCTGTGGGTTTTTTTAAGGGTCTATTTAGACAAAGGCCAGATTAATGCATATATCAGTTTCTATAATAAACTGCATAAGGATTATGTTACACATTTTGCATACAGTTGTGAAAAACTGTAATTTAAGTACCCAAGCCCATAAAAGGGTAATAAACAACTTCAGTACCATCAGTATGATTAGTCTAGGGTACTTTTTACCCTGATATTTTAGGCAGCCCATAGCAGGAGAAGTAGCAGCAGATGCCTTTTAATTGAAAAATGAGCTGAAATAAATTTTGCACTTGAAAAGAGAACACGGCATTCTCCATATAACTGTTTAGCTGGAGAGATTTGAATGTAAGATACACGGATTCTTGCATAGTATTTACCATGTTGGGGAGGAATATCGAAAGACCACAGAATGCAGCTTTAAGACCAGATAATTTTTATGTATAGTACAGAAATATAAAATGGAAAGTATGATTAATTTTTCAATTTCTCTCTGCAGATATCTAATAATTGTGCCCATGGACTGCCAAAGGCTCCCATTAAAGATTTAAAATGCAAAGAAAGGTAGAATCAAAAAGATGGTATTTTGGATTAAATAATGTAAAAAAACTGTAGGGCAATAGCAAAGTGAAAAGCTATTGGCAAAATAAAAGCGTGGTGTCAACTCTCCTTGAGACAGACTTAAACATTTACACATTCCCGTGCATCTTTTTGTAGCTGGGATTTAAGAAAAAAAAAAATACTTAAAGGTTGCTTAAGCCAGCTGTGATTTTAAAATATATTTGGGGGCTTTCAGGTTTTGATATGCTTGTTCACAACAGAGTGATGAAAAATACAGTATGTGATCCCGTGTTATAAAAATCTCCATAAATGCAGTGGCAAGGGTTATAATCTGTTGTCCAACATCGAAGAATATGTTAGCAAACTCTGTGGCGTAATGTTTCTTTCATTAAGTACCAACAGATACAGGGTGGCCAGAAAGCATTTTGCAACAGCTAGGCGGGAATGCGCTATTTTTGTTAGCCTCGGAAAAAGGGATGCTGCAGCCGTAGCATATAGAGGCTGTCAGAAAGGTCCAGCTGGACTTTTCCTCCCTTTTCTGTACTGTCTTTATCACTTTGCTCAGTTCCACATAATAACATCTTCATCTGAGATTGCTGTGGCACAGGGGAACTGCATTTGTTGATCAAATTTGGCTGGATAACACTGTGATCTCGTATCCTGAAGTGCGGAGATGTGCCTGGAATACGTAAGCATAAAGCTGGCCCCTTGATTGATTGATTCTGCCTGTCACAGAACAAGATAACTGGATCAGTAAATACCCTGTGCACTTCAACTTCATCTATACAATCAAAAGTGAGGGCATCATGGGGCTGAAAAACACCGAGGCATGATGGGAATATCTACATTTCAGAATGATAGCCAGGAACTTGTGAAAAGCAAGGAAGAAAAGAAAAATTTTTTATTTTTTTTTCCCTGTGTGTTTGTACACGGACAGCAGTGAAAAGCACATTAATTTCTGTGTGTTTGCGGTGTGTCTGTCTCTCCGTGGATTTATTTCGGCTTCACGTCGGTGTAACACTGCTGCTGTTGCCGGTGGTGCTTAAGCCAGCGTAAGGCAGGAGTAAAACAGATGAATCAGACTCCAGATATTTCAGGGAAAGCGTTTTATTTGGGGTCTCTCCTACGAAGGTGGCATTTTATCAGATAAACCGTAATTAAGTTATGCAACTCGCTGAGGCGATTTGCTGCTTTGGCAACTCCTAGCACTGTTCTACTGAACATCCCGAATTTGTACTGCAGGATCCAGCTTCATTCTGGGAATTTAAATTGAATCTTAAATGAGAATTAAAGAGTGGAGGTGACAAAAAAAATAAAAAATAAAAGCTAAAGACAACAGGTAGCAACATTTAAATTAAAAGGCCAGACTTTTATCCAGAAAACGGAATATGAGCAAAGCAGGGAGGTTTCTCCGAGTTTTGCTGTGTTTTTCAAGCTTTTGGGCTAGAAAATAACTGCCAGAACACAGTTTTAAGAAATTCTGAGCATCAGTGCTCCCCTTCAGAAGCGTCTGTGTGCACGTGTGTGTGTGCCAAGTATTGCTGCTAACACTAGTCGGTCCATCTCTAGCCTTCCGTGTCATTGCTCCTTCCCTGCCGCTCCTGCGCTGCGCGGTGGTTTGTCTGAACCAGACGAGACGGCAGAGCGAGAAGGAGATACCTGCTCAGGCCACCTTCACCATGGCGTTGGTGACGGCGAGATGTGGTTACCTGCCCCGTCTCCTTCTCGGGGTGATACTTTGCAAGCAGAAGGTGTTAAAGCTGAAATGAGCATTTCCCGGGCAAAGCCTCTGTGCTTCTGTAGCTGAGCATCTCACCTCCACGAAAGGGAACCACTGTGTATCTGTCTGGGGAAGGCAACAGCAGCACTGAAGCAAATCCTTAGGCTCAGGGCTGCAGGACTAGGCAATCCTGGGAGCAATTTATTACAGGGTTTTTGCTTTTAGCTGTTTCCACAAGTTATGAGAATGATGCGTAGCATTTAATTTGGCACTTTTATCTAGGGCTTCATTTGCCTAAGACACAGATAAGCACAACTTTCTGTAAAGCACCTACAGGGTCCCTTCAGGCACCTCAGAAGCTATGGGGAGTTGGAGAGGTCAGGAGCCCTTTTGTGGTAACTGAAGACCTACCTGCTCGCTCAGAGGCGCGTGCTCAGGCCATGCCATGCCATGCTATTGCATAAACTAGAAATGCTGAAGCGGAAAATACCGTCTGTTTACTTGGAAAGTTTATGGATTCTTCTGCATCTAGGAATGTTTGTATCTGGCTATGGTTTCAGTGTATGTATCATTCCAACGTACCATATTGAAAGGATAAAGTGGTTGACTGTGCACTCGCTAAACTGTTAATCGTGTCTCTGGACTTTCTGACATCCTGTATATTGGAGAAGGTTGCAAACAGTATGACTTTGCATCTGCTTCCTTTCCTTATCTACATGGTGACAAAAGTTGACTGCTCGTTACTGAATAAATAGCACGTGGCATTTACAGTCCTCTGGTTGTAGCTTTCAGAGCTTCGTTGGAGTACTGTTACTTTAAGTTACTGGTGTGGTTTGCTGACTGTTTTGCATAAATGATTTAGGCAAAACTTGACAAATGGTCCGAGTGGCCTTTTCCGACATGGACTTGCACCTCATTTTCCAAGATTTCCTCGGGACAATCTTCATTGTTTCATCTAGCACCTACCTTATCACGGAGAGGGCACTCTTTCTTTTGGAGTCAGTATGCCTTGGTAGACAAGGAAAAGTAATGCTGCGGCTGTGCATCAAGACTGCTTTCCTGCCAGAGCCCGTGCACGGCAGGGTTCGTCTGGAGAGCGGGTTTGAGGTTGTCTCCTAAGGGGTACAGGGCTTGACTTTTCTTGTTCCAGTGGATTCCAGCTTCGAACAATTCCTTTCTAGGAATGAATTGGGCCACGGATGAGTTCCAGTAGTCGCGTATCTGTGAGGCTGCATATCTACAGTGCTTTCTGATGAGATGCCCAGAGACACGGGGCACGGTTTTGCAGGCTAATGGCCGTGGCTACCCGGGTGGGAGCTGGAGGGTGACAGTGGCAGCGGGTACCTGGTGTGCTTGGAGCAGTCGCGGTGCTCGCCGTCCATGCAGAAACAAGCCTCAGAGTAGGTATCAACGCTGTTTGGCCACCACCTCAGAGAGCCACATGTGGTGCTTATAACTTCGTATCTGCAGAGGAGCTGCTGGAGAGGCGGCCGGGGCTGGGTGATGGGCGCTCCCTGCGTGAGCCGACATTCAGCAGGGCAGCGAGTGCTCGCCAGATGAACCGAGGTGCCTGCACTCCCAGTGCAACAGTGAGCAGGAGCTGAAAGCTGGAAGGGAAGCTCTGCTTTTTACTGGCAATAAGAAATAGGAGAGATAAGAGTCATGTTCTTCTCGTCCAAGGAACTGCAATTGTAGTGAGATGCGAAGTGTAGATGGGAAGCGTCCTTCTCTGTGCTTTCCCTTGGGGAAACTGGAAGAGATACGGAAGGTCAAATGGATACCTGTAGGGCATGATGACCAGAAAATGGCGTAAGGACATTGCTTCAGGTTGTGTTGTACCAGACCAGGGAGATTCAGCGTCATGATACAGAGGACTGTGATACGCAGTCCTTGATGGCTCCTCACACTCTTCACGTTGCAGCCGCGTTCTCTGATTTATGGCATTGGTGGAACAGACTGATTTAAACTATTAAATTTGTTGGTGTGGAAATTAGCTTGAGCAAATAGACAGCTAGCTGTAGACTGTTGCCATGTTTCTCAAAAAATGCAGCAAAACTAAGGGGAGCTTTAAGTAAAGTCCAGCTGTTTAATAACCTATGTGTTAAGTAACCATTAAAAAATACAAAAATGGGTATCTGCAGAGCACTGGGATTTCAGACAGTTGGAGTTGTTTTGTGTAGAAATTATATGGCAAGTGTTTATTTTTAAGTGTTGACCACTGCTATTAGGTATTTATGACACTGAAAACACAACAGAAGGCTAAAAGCAACCTGTAATACACCACAACAGCCAAATATTGGCTCAAATTAGCCCGTAACCACAACTTAAAGAGGCTGTTTTGCTCAACGTTAAATGCTGGAAACATCTCGCATCGCTTCTCGGTGGTCAAAAGCTTTGCAAAAGTGGTCACCACTACACAGGTAGTGGTGAGGATGCAGGAGCAATGAACGTAGGAGTTACAGGTGGCCAGGATCCTTTTAAATAAAGGTAAGTCTCCTGGGGATCAAGGACCTTCCTTTTTGTTTTATGTACTTTTGTCCTCATTCTTTTCTTTTCCCTGGTCCTTCAGCTGGATGGGGTGAGAAGAATAATTTTTAGGCAGTGTTTGCAGGTTGTTTTTATGAAGCACCGATGTGAGAAAACTCCTGAATTTGACACAGCTATAGAAGGTGGGGCAGGTTCATGGCTCTGAGGGTAATTCTGAACCACTCCACCACGGGCCATGTTTTCTTTGGCTGGAGCGTTTGACAAGGCTGACATATTTATGTACAGAGCTAGTATTTAAGTTGGAATTTTACACATATGAATGATGAACTAAACAGAACTCATTTATTTTTTTCCTTCCCTCTGTAGCTTTTTTTTTTTCTCCAAATGTGAGGTTACATATTGCAGACAAGTCTCAGCATATCCAACCCGTGCTTGACCACCAGAATTAATAACTAGCCACATTCCTTGATGATTCTATAGGGATTGGAAGCTAGGCAGCCGAGTTTGCTATGCAAGAGAGTTAATAAAAATTTTCATTGCTGGAGGAAAGCTTATATACAGTAGTCTGTTTGTCCTGTATTTCAACCACCTGAGTCAGAGCCAAAAAAGCAATTGTCTACTACATATTTCAAACAGATGCTGAGGGGTAAAAGGAGTGACTAGAATTCACAGCAATAAAATGCTGGCTCTTTAAGTTCCCTTGAAGGAAGTGAACCCATAAAATTTTTGCTGCTGACTTGTTTGTCCAGTTCTTTGAAGTATTTAACATTAATTTAGTCTGCAAATCATTGCCACCTCAATTTTTCATTGAAGTATCGAAGCCTGCTAAACACATAACCTTGGAGTGCACAAAAAAAATGATTCCTTTAGCAGATACACTCATTTAGCAGTTATCCATTTGAAAACTTATTACTGACGCTGGTGGTAGGGTATGCTGTAGGTATTTGCGAAGGAAAACTTTTTGAACAAGTTATTTTTCCTGACTATTAATTTCACTTGCAGTAGGTGAGTGTATTTTAAGAGGTGGTCTTCCACCCGTTTCCTCCCCGCCGCTCCTTTCTGTTAATAACACCCATTGCAGCTCTGCGTCGGAAACCCAGGTGGGGGGCCGGGACGGTTGTGTTTGGTGGAGTAACGGACCGTGCAGAAATTGTGAGAGGTTGTTGTAGCTGTTCAGGAGTGGGTGCGCTTGTCCCACCCGGGAGTGGGTGTGCAGCAGCGGGGTGGGAAGCCGTGGTGCCGGGGGCTGGCGTGCTGGTGGACATCCTCGCTGCTGCAGGTCCGTCTGCGAGCGATCCGTGGCGTTTTGGGCTGTGCCCAAAATTTCTGAAAATCGGAAGGAATCGATGACAATCTGGCTTAATGCCAAATGAAGGTGAAGGGAGTGTTTCCCCTGTCTCAGATACTCTGTCTTCCAAGCAGTCTTCAGGCTTAGCCAGGCAAGATGTCCACAGGGGCTGTTCTTGTTGCCTTCTTTGCAAGAAAAAACTCAGATCAGTCAGCAAGTGGTGGATGCCCCGGCAAGTGAGTGAGGTTAGTTACTGCTATGGCATCCTGATTAACAGCATCATTTTTTTTCTTTCGGCTTCTTCCGTCTAGATTTAAGTTTCTCCCCTCTCCCGAACCTTGTGCCGTGGGTGATACAGAGGAGGAGACCCCTTGCCCCACCACTGTGGGCTCCAGCAGAGCCCTGCCCTGCCCTGGGCCTGCCCACGGCAGTGCTGCTGGGACCCAGCGGTGGCACGAGCGGAGGACATCAGCTGTGAGGGGAAGTTTAAAAAACGCCATCAGGCTTAAGCTGGAAAACAATATCAACACAGAGGGTGTCAATTGAAAACCAGCAGGGTGGGAAAGCTACTGTACTGTAGTGGGAATGCAGCAGCCTCAAGGCCCTTTAAATGATTGGTGACACACTAGAGATATTGTTAAATTACCTTTTTTATTGGTTCTTGAGTCTTATGTCTTAAAAGACTATTCTTTGGAAGAAGTCAAGAGAATCCTTCTATTTGGTTTAGATATAAACCTGAGATGCAAAACATGGATGTGGATCTGGACCTGAACTTCTCCAAAGCCTGGGGGGTGTTTCGGGCTGGGGTTCTGGTGTGAGACCTGTCTCTCTTTGGACGGGATGGTTTGGAAGACTTGTGTGCAGTGTCAACCTGCAGCACAGCCAGGCTGTAGCCGGTGGGATGTTGGTATTTTGGCATGCTTCCCTGCCCAACAGGGAAATACTGAAATGTTTCCGCAGAGGTGTCTAAAGGTTGTTTAAAGATTAAAAGGAACATTTTTTGTTTTGTTTTCAGCACCAAAAATTGAATACGAGGATTTACCAGTTTGTAAATCCACTGATTATATTGACGAGAGGACCGGAAAGTGTTTGAGATTAGTTATGCTTAGTAAGCAGCCAGAGAAAAGGTTTTTTGCATCTAATTCTACTTTTAAACGTTCAAAACTCCTTGTCTGTGTAGTTCATGAGTATTGTCTTCAGTGTTGAGCTCTCCTTATCTCTTCTGCTTCAGTTGCCCCATCTATAACATCCGGGTGGTGGAGAAGAGGCTTTTTGATTTCACTGAAGGACCTTAAGATCATTTCAAAGAGGGTGTGTATTGCTAGTAATTCGCAAGCCAACTTGGGGCACAAGCTTAATAAAGGATCAAGCCTCAGGTGAAACATTTACTTTAATTCAAACGCTTCTGGTTAAGACTTTCTTTCCAGCCTGCAGGTCCCATATTTTACATTCACTCCCAGCACGGGCTTCCTGTGCTCAAGGTCCCACAGGTAAGCTGCAAGAGCAAAATATACTACGGGGCCTCATACCAGAACTTGGAGTCGGAAATTTTAACCGTTCAGCTTAATTTTTCAGGACTGTAGAACAATAGCCAAGATTGTGTTCTGGGTACAGAGGTGGCCGCCAGGATGACCCCGTTAGCCACCGCCAGCTTTGCCCCCTCCATGGGCTGCAGTTTGGGCTGGGACTGAGTTGTGGCCCGCGGTGGGTGTTTGCATTTCTCCTGGGTTGGAGGGAGATTGTCTCGGTGACGAGTTCACGCGGAGAGACGAGGGCTGAGCACGGCTATTGCCCCTAGAGCCATGTTTTGCATCTGCCTGCTGGGGAGCAGCTGCAGGCAGATGAAACCAATAGGGATAATGGTGATGCTGAATGGGAAAAGAGGATTTTTGAACCTGAAAAGGGCTGTTTATGTATTGTAAACCCCTTTCAACACTGTAAACCCTTTGAAAGCAGCCCCTCTGCCTCTTCTTTGCTCTGTGCAGCACCAAGCATCCAAGTTGGCTCTCTGGTAACAGCAGAGCTCAATATGGTTTTTATAGCACTCGGGAGGAATGGGGAAAATTTTGAAAAAAATCTCAATTGGCTAACAAATTTCAGCATTTTTCAATTGTATGCTAACTCCTAAGCGGCAGGCTGGCATCTACTGAGTGTTGAAAAATGCTGTGAATTGGTAATTATGAATTACAGCAGGAGATCAGTTCAGCTTAGTGTTTCCAAAGCCTCAGAGATCAAAAGGTGCCAGTAAGAAAGATAAAGTATCGAGTGGCAGTGAATATGCCAGGCTGCCTGAAACTTAGTTTCACTGTCTAGTTTGAGGAAAAAAATGTTGTTGCTGCATTTTGCAGGGGGAAAAAAGAAAGAATGTAGATAATATTTCTGTTGAGGCATGGAGCATTTCCAGGAAAACTAATGAGGATGTAAAACGATTGCTGAGGTGCTTTTAGGTTTTTATGGTTTTGTCTGTTTTATCTATTAGTTTACCAGATAGAGCAGTAATTAAATGAAGAAAAGCAGTAAGAAGAAGCAAGAGACAGGATAAACGATGGCTTGTTCTTTCTTAATTCTCCACCAAGTGCAGAGCAATACCACCGTATTTCTTTTTAAGCTGGCAAAGTATGTATTTCCCTTTTTCATACTCTTTTCTTTTCAGCTGTCATTTCCAGGAAACGGCACTGTCAAACGATATATGTGTGTGTCACGTTTCAGCCCAGTCCGGGGAGGTGGTGTGCAGGGGTGGGGGGTCAGCTTCCCACCAGTTCTCCGCTGCCATGCCCCGAGCGAGACGGAGCCTGGGTCCCCCAGGCACCCGGGACCCCCCTGCATTTGTGCTTGGACTCAGGGGTGCTGTGCAATGGTGAGGAGCTGGAGTTGTCTCCCAGGTGGGAAGCTCCCAGGCTTTTAAGAACGTCAGCAGATAAGGATTGAGATTTTGAAGCAGTGGGTAGTAAGGGGAGCAAAGAATTGTTGAGCACACACCTCTAGCTGCTCAAAGGGTCCCAAGAAGAGTGAAGTTAATCACTAGCAGAAAAGGTCCGATTTTAAGATGGCAAAGACCTCCTTTGCTTTTGCCAAGCTGTTATCCAAGGAGGAGGGCAGCCTTTGCTGGTGGGCAGCCCGCCTGTCGAGGGTGTATCTAGTAAAACTTGAAAATGTTCTTCACCACTTTGAATATCCTTTCACCAGTTCCCCAGATTATTGGCAAAATAAGGGCAGTGGCAGATTCCTTATAACTCTCTTCCCCTTCTGCATCAATTATGTGTCTTTGCGAGGCAGAGCTTTGAGCCAGCTCTCCTTCGTTTCTCTCTTCTGGTTGCTCCCAAGGGAGAGAGTCTCTTGGTAATAGGAGCTACATCAGTTCAGAGAAGACTACAGTTTTGTTCCCTTCTCAAATGACATATGACTATCAGGCATCTCATGAGTTCTCTGAGTGGGCACATGAATTGAACCTTTTAGGAGTCTCGGTGATTAATGGCCTGATGGGTGGGAAGCAGACACTCGTTACAGGTCTCGGGGATCTGCCGGGTGGAATTAAATAGCTGCCATGTTAGCGATGCCCTTTTACCCTTCTGAGCTCTCCTGTGAACGTCACCAGCGCCGCACGAAAAAGGAAACAAAGTTCACCACAGGGTGGGTTAGGGGATTTTTTTACTTTTGTTTTTGTTGCCTGTGTGTTGTTGTGTGGGTTTTTTTACAGTGCAAGCACAAGAGATGTTTTAATTAGCCCTGGTAGGATTGCTTTTTGCCTTATGTGAAACTAATTATGCAGGGTCATGGGCCCATCGGCATGGCTGTGGTCCTTATGTCTCAACCTGGCTTCTGAGGAAACATCTGTAGTGCCGCTGGTGTCTGTGGATAGGGCTGGATCCCAGTGCCAATGTCAAGTGGGGATTTTTTCCTAATATGGACAGTAGTCCACAAGGAATTGGATGAAGTCCATCAAACTAACATCATCAACAGCTAGTAGAGAGTTTGGCTCTACTGTGCTTGGACCAAGCCTGAGTTAGAGACCAGAAGGTCTTTTTTGCTCTGTTACTCGACATCGTGTTGCCGAATGTGCTAAAAGCACAAACCCAGGGATGCTGACAGGAGGTGGTGCCTGTTCACCAGTTCCCTGTGCAAATAGCTGTACAGTAGTGGCTTTTGCAAGATGAAGCTTTATTGTTTTTCTTTGCTTTGCTTTGCTTTGCTTTGTTTTCCCCCAGAGAAAGCTCGGAGCGTGATGGGAGCAGGCACTGACACACTCCTCCAAACCCATCCCCTTTCTAATTTTTTGGGACATATGCCCCCCTTTACCTTCTGGCCTGATACCAATGAAGTGCAAGTGTTTCCACTCACAAAACTTCCACTTGTCCTAATTTTGACAATGTGAAACTTGTGTATGTAAGTTTTTGTCTGAGTACTCGCTAGGGGATTATACAACCAGTGCTTTAAACTGGCAGTGACAGCTAATTCCTGGTCAGCAGTAAGTGCTAGGTTTGTTTCTAAGGAAAACACTGTGAAGCAAGGGCAGGGGGGTTGTTGGTTTGTGTTCTTTTAAAAAGTCTTGATGTTCTGTATTAGACATAGACTGCTTTTAAACATCAGCATGTGTTCTTTTTCTTTGATGTTTTTCACGAAGAGGATTCTGCCTTCCACTTTAACAAAAGTCCCATGTTCCCCTTATGTTGTTTTATGCTGCTAATGATGTTGCTTACTCAAATAAATACGTATGTGCGTGTAGATTTAAAATGCAACAGTCCCCTTCAACACACCACTGAAGCATAACAGAACTGATCTTCTTTTGTGATCTCCTGTGCTGGAATTGCCATGTTTTGAAATTAAAATGGATTCTCCTTATCTTCTCATAGCCCCTTTGATCCATGGATCCTTTGCCTGTGGGTGTATGGCGGCACCACCGACAGAGGACGGGGAGGCTTTAACTTTCTGTGGCATCATTAGCTCCAGAGCATTAGCAGCATCCCCGTGAGGAGCAGCCGCGCTCCCCGCACGCCAGGAGAGCACCCTGGTTCCCCACGCGTCCCCCTCCGCTCGGTGCCAGGCGGGATGCTGCCCCTGGGAGTGCCCTGTGTGCACGTCTGGCGTTTCTGCAATGCTCTTTCTTTCTCCCAGGGACCCCTTCAGCCTCTTGGCAGTGGCAACTTGGTGCGAGTTTCCTGCAGCTATACCTGCTTTCCAGACATCCCCGATCTTTGCCTTCCTCCACATAGCACGTAGCTCCAAGGACTAAACTTGCAGATTAGACCTGGGATCATCTGTGCAACCAGCCTGTCCCCGTGCCAAGAGTTTGCGTGTTTTTGTTTTCCCCGACTATTCATTCAGGCCAAGGTGTGTTGTTTGTAGCTGGTTCTAAGTGGTGAGCCGAAGAGCTTGAACCTTTCTGCCAGGGCTCTGCATGCAAGTACTGTCAAAACTGTTCTCAGTGATGAGTCAGTTCCTTTTTTTTTTTTCCTCTTTTTTTTTTTTTATTTAATGACGAGTATGCAGCTAGTGTACCCATTAGAGTGTGCAGAGGGATGGCATAGAAATGAGGATACACATGTGTATGTATCAGACGCTGAAGAGCAGTGTTCTTGTTATAAATATAGCTCGGCTGTGTTCCTTCTTACATTTCAATTTTATAATCCGTTCCAGAAGATTTGGACAAAAATACTGTAGCGTAAGAGAGCATTAGTTTCTGGGTTCTTCAAATAATAACTCTTAGTGAGGAAACTAGTAAATAAACCTTCAAAGATGGGCAAGATGACATCTTCCCTAGTTCTAGGAATTGGACTTGGGGTATAGATTTATGGAAGGTAAAATAAAGGACAAGTAGAAGCAGGAGCAGAACTGTATGTTTTATTTTTTTAGTTTATTGCTAAAATGTATGAATTGTCCTTTTTTGTTTGTTTTATTGGTGTGATTATATATGATCTATCTTTACATGTATACTTTTTAGACCTGGTGGGCCCACTGTGATTAAATGTTTGCTTTGAATACGTGTCCAGCGTGTTAACTTTTCACAGTGGAAAGTTGTTAAATTCATTTTTATACAAGGGAGGCAAAAAAAAAGGGGGGGGAGGGGGGAAGACAAAAAAAAAAAGGAGATTGTTAAATGTATGGAAGCCCTTATTGGCTGAATTATATAACTGAATTCATTCAACATGCTCAGTGTATCTTGTTCTCCTTTCAGTATTGCCACTCTGTTCATCACCCCTTTTAGTGCTTTAGGCATATGGCATGCAGTACATCCAGGGAAGTGTCAACAATATGGCATATGTTATACATACTGATCTTGATACACCGTAGAAAATAATGGGCCTAACTTTAAAAGGCACGGTGCTAAGAATAGAGCGTGCTGCAACATGCAGACAGTGAATCCGCCATGAATGTCATGTTTGAAGACAAAAAGAGCTGTATTTTTCATTACTTTTGTGGCTTGGTTTGTATTTTGGCCTTACTGCAAATGAAAAATATTACGGTCAGATGAGTACAGGCTGGATCTTCGCCCGCCTGACGCTGGTACCACGGACCCTGCGGGGACGCGGGGGTCAGCTTGCGCAGAGAAGGCGGCAGGAGGGAGCAGGGAAGAAGGCAGGGAAGAAGGCAGGGAGCCGTGGGTCCTGCCCTCCGGCACCCCCGTGCCCGGGGCTGCCCGTGGGAGCCGCCGTGGGGACAGGCGGGACGTGTGCTAGCGAGACCCGTCTGCGGGAAGGGGGACGGGGTCCGAGGATGTCCGGATGCGCTTCCAGGAGTCATTAGAGGGTCGCATTAGCTCACCACTTAGCTCTGTCTCCGCGCCGTAAATGAGCCTGCACAAGCAGATTGCTACGTGTACGTTAAAACCACAGTGGTGGAAATGAGTCTTTCCAAAGGCTCCTCCAAAGATCTTCCCATTAGGATCTGAGTGGGAGATCAGGGCTCTCATCTGGACTCACAGCAGTAAAACGAAGATGAAACGCTCTGTTTCTCATTTCTGGATCCTGGACTTACTCAGCTCCCCGTTTCGCAGTGAATCTTCCGTCCCAGAACGCTCATTTTTAAATGAGAAAAAATTTAAACAGAGGGTCCTTTGAAACACTCGGCCTGAAAATTGTTCCAGGGAGTTTCACCTTTAAAATAAATGATTCATGCCGTCATAGAGGTGTATGTATATGTGTATGTCTGCGTGGCTGTTTATTGTGCTGCACCGGCCTAGCTCGGAAGCTGTAACATCTGAAGTGCGGAGAAGCAGTGACTGGAGAAAGAAATATCTTCTTTCCAACAAAGACCAAATATTTGTCTGTTATCTCTATGGACATTTTAGTGATTCTTGATATTCACGGAACCGCGCAGATCGCCACGCGGGTAAAATAGAACAACAAAATATTTATTTTTAATCTTTGTTGAATGCTGAACGTTTCGTGCATGTTTATGAGGGTTAAACATTAATAGCAGATGTTGTTAATGAATAGAAGGCTTGAGCCAGCTTCTGAGACCTTTTAGTTAGTACATGAATTTTCTGGTTGATGACAATACTTGTAACATGCCTAATTATGAAGTAGTGTTCTAATCAGGCCTTGAATAACTGAAGAATTTCCCCTCCTCTTTTGCGGTTATTTCAGTGGCACACACACAGATCGCTTCAGTGCCTGTGCTTATTCTTAGTGATTTTTCTTTTCTTAGAACATTCATTGAGGTTTTTCCCCCAAGAAGAACATTTATTTACGCTGAGTGTCAGCGCAGGAACGTGGACACACATGCAGAGACGGCTACGCGTGCGCGGCGCGCGCCTCTCCTCCATCCCGTCCCCACCAGCAGCTGAACTGGTGCCAGCCTCTGAAGTTGTTGTCCCAGTTTGTCACGCTTCCAGGTGAAGTACGTGAAAGTGATTATAGGTAATAAATATCTTTTTTTTTTTAACTTATTGCAGAGGCAGTTTTTCCCCTGTTAATGAGGGTAATTTGACTTGGTTGAAGGATTGCAGTTCTTAAGAATTAATGCAGCAATCCAATTCAAAGATTTAAAGAGATCTAAGATTTTTCACAGGTCGTGTGCTAGTGAATGTGCTCCTATCACATAGCAGCTAATGGACTTGAACAACAGTCTGTCATTTACTGTTACCTCAGTGTATAGCAGCTTTGCCCTTGATAGCAAGTATACTTTCCCAGCAGTGCAGGTTATTTAGTAGTGCGGTATATTTGTAACACTTTTAAGAGACAGTATCCTATTTCTAACAGCCCTAATTACTGGATAAAGCGAGGTTACCTTTCTGACTTTCTTAATTACGTGTTTGGATCCTAATCTGCAAGAGCCGAAAGTGTTATATGCTCTATTAGCCGACTTCGCGGTTTTTTCAGATTTGTCTCTTCGTATACACATACATAAAATAATTTCTGTATTGCATTTTCTCTGTATCAATGCTCAAAGGTTAATTACATAAATATGGAAGTGTTAGGCTCTGGTCTCCATAAGGTCCCGTTATTTTTAGGGATGCATTACTACCTTTAGCAGTGTTTGCTAATGACTTATTTGTAAATGCTGTTGGAAATGCTCTAATTTCTTGATCCTATTGTGTTCCTGGATATTAAAAATCCTATTTTAAGGTAATTAGAAGGATTCTCTTGTATTTAAATGTGTGTTCTCTAGACAGTGTTACTCTACACTCCACACACGAGAACCTTTGTTCCTTAATTAGAAAAAGGACTAGAGCTCATTAATTGTGGGTACAAAGTGATGTCTGCTCAGATGGAGAAGCAGTAATACAGTTTAAATAATGGTTGATCCTACATTTTAAGTCTTACACTATTTCATACTGATAGTGATAAATAAGCAACATGTAATGCAGGTTCCAAAGCACTGTGTTCACATTTTTGTTGAAAGATCTCTTTTTGCAAGGCTAAACCTGTCGGGCACAGTAAATAAAGGGTGGATGGTACATACACAGCATCTGCCATTTAGAAAAGTCAGCATTTGTCAACAGTCGCACCATAGTGATAGCTGAGATACTGGAGTTAACTCCACCCCATACTTTAGAAAATAATTGTGGTAGCTGTGCAGTCAAAAGCAGTTTGGATCTTGGCCTTACAGAGCTGTTATTGTGACGAAAAGAGTATTTTAATTCCTGCTCACAAACAGGATGGTTGTAAAAGTTAAGAGTATTTTTCAGGGCGTTATTTTGGAGGATGGAGCCAAGTGTACTTTGTTCTCTGAATTTCTGTTCTCTGCCAGGGCGGGATGCAGGGACGGTGTCTGTGGGCTTGGAGTTCAGGTCTTTTGTCATCTGAAGCTTTCCGAAAGTCGGGGCTGGGGAGGGCAGGTTGTTGGCACGTGCATCGTTCGAGGGCGATGCCCCTCGGGCTCCCCAGCCCGCGTCTCCATCTCCACAAACCCAGCGGTGCCTGCTCCTCTCCTTGCCCCACCTTGCCTCAAAGGCTGGAGAAAGAGAAAATCAGTCTGATTTTTCCAACCCTAATGAAAACCCACGTTAACGAGGCAAAGCATTTCCTAGGTGAAGAATGGGAAAGTTGGAAGATGGAGTCATGAGGCTTGTTTTTCCTGCTAATGGTTTCACGAATCAAAATGGCGCACAGTGGAACAGGGTATGTATTTCACTCAAAGCATATTGGCACTGCAAGAACCTCAGAAAATAGGGGTTTTCTCGATATCCGTCTCGGCCGTATTCCTCTTGGTAGGAAAGAAAAATAGTTTTTAAAAGATAAAAAACCTGTTCTTCAATTGACTATGCAAAAATCTTATTGCAGTATTTATTCCAAACCTGCACACATAATGTTCAGTCAAGGAGAAAACAGCAAAAAACAGTTGTTGATGGACTTAGCAGAGAACTGGATTAAATAAGCATTAGTCTACTGAAGCTGATTACAGGAATATGAAAATGCAGTATCTTAATGGTACATATTTTCATGTGGCAGCTCAGTTGCCTTTCATTTTGCAGCTAATATGTCTATTCTTATGAGTCATTTACTTCTTTAATTACCTTTTGCAGGCAAGGCACCATGGTATATTAATGTGAATGATTTTTACTGCCAGTTTATCATACAATGCCCCAGAAGTTGAAAGGCGTAATTGACTTGGAAGAGCAGCTCATGAAGGAAACAATATTTAGTTGACAGTTTTCCTTGTACTCTCTGTTGACGTTTATGAGTTTACACTATGCTAAAGGAGTAATAAACACAATTTTCTTTCAATAACAGGAAAGAGTCGCTTTTAAAATACATTTGTGGAAAACAGATTTGTTCATTTCTTGAATAATATAAAATAATGCGTTTCCAGTGATGAGATGTATATAAGATTGTCAATTGAATTAAACCTTGGAAGGTGCATTTACAACCTGCCTTAGAGCGTTAAAAGATATTAGGGTGCATATGAATCGAATCAATTTAATGAATATTTAAATTACACACAGATTTGGATAAATCATATTCAGATCTGTGTGTTAGATCATTTGGCGGCCTTCTCTTGCCGTCAAGTGGGAAAGTTTGGAGCGGGAACTCGAGGGACGGAGGCTCTGCTTCTGGAGATGGAAGAACACTCGTCAGAAAGCTCTCGGTAAGCCCCGACTGGGCTTATTATTGCCAAAACTTTCTATAACTTCCCTGAAGCCACGGGCTCGAGGAAGGTTTAAAATCAGCTTTGCAATCCGTCAAAGTCCATTTTCTTCTGGAATGCTCCTCTTACTGAAATGACCTTGTCAAATCGCAGATTCTTTCTTTCAAGCATCCCCAGGACCATGCGCAGGTATGATTAATCATCCCATCCCGCTTTAATTAATTTAAAGGCGCACATGCCCAGGGCGGGAGCGGGAAGCCGGCTGGCGAGGCGAACGCTCCCTCGCTCGGCTTGCAGAGAGTTAAACTTTTCACAGTTTTCCCCGATTGTTTGCAGTTCAGCTCTCTGCAACATAATGAAAGTTTTCTAGCCATCTGTTGTTAAGCTGGCGGTGAGCAAGGCCAGTATATCCAAACAAAGTGCTGGCCTGCTGTAAACTGAACCTGTCAGTTTAGCATAGCTGGGCTGACCTCCCCGAGGCGCGGGGCAGCCGGCGGTACCAGGCACTGGCTGCGGGCTCGGCTTCCAGGGGAACTACTTGGGGGGACCGTGTTTACTTTTTCCACTTAGTGTTCCTCCCACAGGCTTGAACTAGTTTATACTAAATCTTTAAATTGACGCTGGGGGTGGTTTTTTCCTATTCTGAACTTTTGGGGTTTTTTTTGTTGTTCTTCTTCTTCTTCTTTCGGGGGGTTGCCGAAAAAAAATCTATTAAAATCCCACGGTTGCTGGAATTTGAGCTTTTTGGAGGTGACGTGGGGGGACACGGGACACCGACTCGGTGCGTGCATGTGTGCTGGCGAGATTGCCTGTCAACAGAAAAGAGGCATGTTCCCAAGTATCCCGGCTTGCTTCCCAGCTTCTATTGTTCCCTTTGTTCTGTATTATTTAAGATCAGTTACTCATTTGCTTTTGAGAATTGGGAATAACAGGCAAGGTAGAGCACAGCAACCAGCGTCTATTGTCTTCCTGCGAACCACGGTTGCATCTAGAAGTGGCCGGAGCAGCCTTCTGCCTGCTTCTGTTTGCTTCTGCCCAGGGGGGTGGTAGTTTCGGCCTAAGGTACGAGAGAATTGGAAACTTTCTGAGCAGAGCTGCAAAGATGAGGCTGTAAATGCCCTTTCCTTGCAGGGCTCTGGGGTTAGGGGCTGTCTTTCTGTTCTCGTTGGTACTAAATACACGCTGGTTCGGCCTCCCTTCCTCTGCCTCTGCACACTTGTGCTTTTCCCAGTCTTGTTCCTCAGATTGCCTTCCCTTTTTCCTTCCTACATAAATGCTAGTTTATTTATTCCTAGCTGTCTGGGAGGCAGGGCATGTCATTTCCCTGCTAATATTCACCCAGTACAAGCAGCTTTAACCATTTTTAAGATTGGCGACAAAAGTCAAAGCACCTGTGCCAGCAAAGCGAGTATTGGGTATTGCCTGTTCCCAGTGTTCGTTTTTTGGACTAGACTTAGAGCAGATACCTTTATGCTACCGGTACTGCCAAAATCACTCTTTCTGCTTTGTTTGCTACACTTGCGCTATACCTGCTCACCGGTCTTTGGCTGGTTTCAAGTGTGTTTTACCTACCTCATGATTCTTGGAAAGCAAGCCTGATTCTCGGTGACCCCAAATGCTGCAATTCTCAGTCAGGAGGAGTTTTGCCTGAGGAAGAGCTGCCGAATTTGGGCCGTGCGTGAAAGCGAGCCGTGCCTTTGAAAAAGCGCATCGCAGCCGGTCTGTATCCTCACAGGGTGTAGCAAATGTACTGGAAGCTCTGGAAAAGCAGTAGAAGTTGTTAAAAGTCATACTTGGCCTTTTCAGAAGACCCCCACCAAGGGCTTGTGCTGGTCCCCCCCAGGAGGGTGGTAGTGCCCGGGTGAGAGGATGAGGGATGCGGTGCTTCAGGTTACCTCCCCTGCCATCTGTTTTTGGGGCAAAAGGAGTGCGACAGTGGTGAAACCCACTCAATTTTAAATTAAAATGACTGCACTTTACTAGGAAACCCCATCCAGCTCTAATCTGTTTGTAAGGTGACTGACACATAAAGTGCTTTTTGTTTTAAGGTAGAGGGAGCTGCATTCAGGATAGAGTTTCTGGTATAAATGTCAGGTGCAACGCAGTGCATGCTCACTCAAAAAGTCAAGCAGATAACCTTGGCATTTAGGGACATTGCCTTGTATAAAATGAAATTGTATTTTGTTTTTAAAAAGGAGGACTACATTAAGAGGTCACCTATTAGCTGTGTTTTTGCTAGCTGTCTGAAACTCAGCTCTACTGTCTATTAAACTCAAACCACTATGTAAACATTCCTGTGTTGTTCCTGGTCTCTACAATGGCCAAGGGGATCGGGTTTCACCTGCCTGCACATCTTCAAGCAATTAAAGCAATTAGCTTGAAGCCATTTCACATTCAAGGTCTACTGTGACATTCAAGTCCAGAAGAAGTCTAGGGGAAAAGAAAAAAGACGAGTATAGAAGGGCCGCTGTGCAGCACACTCACACAAATAACCTGCGATGGGGTTTTTGGACTTAGAGCGACTTCCGAATGCGGTCGTGAGGCTTTGCAGCGGGCATGCCAAGTTGCTGCTGCGAAAGGGAAGAGAGAAAGAAAAAGCACCTAATGATCCTTCAAATTATACCCAAGTTTTGCCTGGTTTGCACTGGGAAGGGAGGGGTGGGGAGAGAGAATTAGCAACACGGTTTGGAATGATGTTTGTGTGAAATAATAACGGTGTTGGTCTTATTTACTGACATTTCTCCTGGCACGGAGATCGTATTTTTCTTCTCATTTAGGTGGGGATTTATGTTTGGTGTTTACATTGTAAAACTGCACTCATTCTGGCTAATGTATCCGTTACAATGACATTCAGCGTTGAGTTTCGTGATTCCAGCAGTAAGTCTTGAAAGCTGCTATTTTTTAAAAGGTTGGAGCAGATTAGTGGTGACCTTAAAAGATTAAACTAGTACAGTTTAAAGATAAATAATCAGCCTTTAGCACATTAGATAGCTACATAAGCATGACAGAAGGTGACTTTCTTACAACAGTTTCAGAATCCAGGAAGCATTTTTACATTTGTAACTTGACTAAGGCAGGGAAGGGTGTTTTGCAGAAAGCGAGACATAAACTGATTGCACCACTTCAAATTGGTTAATACAGTTTTAAATCCACAGTTTTTCAGTTGGTTTTATTATGCAGAAGAGGCTAATTTTAAAAGCTATGCCTGCTGCAAAAGAAGATCTTGCTTTGCTGTCCCGGAGGGTGTTCTTAATCAGAAATAACCGCAGGCTAAATTATAATGTGGAATCCTGCTGCCCTTTAACCTAACACTGCTGCTCGTTCAGTGTTTGTTAACAAACAGCTCTAAGTACAAAATTGTTTGAGAATTACTTTTTCATTATATTTGCTGACTTCAATTAGAATAAGAAGCTTATTTGGGGAAGAAAAATTAAAAATGTATGGGTTTCTAGAGAAAGTTTCAGCAATTGTTTCCCAGCAAGTGCCGTCTTTGGTACGTATCTGCCGACTCCGTGGCACACGTAATTCAATTTAAATAAAATTATATTCTGAACTAGTATTTCTGCACCGGTGGGAGAGGCAGAGCTGGAGAGCATCCCAAGACTCAGCCCTTTGAAAGTCGCACAAACTAAAATGGTGGCAGGGGCTGAGGCCAGGGCCCCTCTTGCGCCTTGGGGGGATGCGATTCCCCTGCTCCCTAAGGAAGAGGCACAGGTTCCCCATCCCTGTGGGGTTTTGGAGGGCTGGGCTAGACACAAGTGGCAGGGTGTCCTATTCTTATTTCGCTTTGACTACCACGCAATTGAAGCGTACACTCGGCACATTAATTGGTGAGTTGAAGGTAAGAACTGCTGAGTTAGTAGAAGACGGCACAAGCCCTCCTCTTTTTTTTTTCCCCCTGAAGTTTACATGCTGGAGCGGAAACGCTGTGGTGCTCAGAAAGGAGGTGATGCCTCTGTAAAGCAGATCTTTCCAATTTATTTTTTTTTTTCTAGCTTAGTCTTCTGTTTCTATGATCTGCCTTTTGAACTGTTTTTGTGGCTGATCAGTTCCACCTAATATGTCTCTTGATTTCTGCTATTGTAATACTCAGACGACATGCTGTTCTCTTCATTTTTATAAGCTTTAGATGCTCCTGCCTGTCATACTCTGGCGGTTTATCTTCAGCGTCTGGATTTGCTTTCAGACTTGCATGTCTATCAAGCTGCTGTTGCTTTGAATGTGAGATCAAAAGAAGATGAATTCCAGTAAAAAATTTCCTTGTATGAAGAAAAGATTGGGGGCCTATGTAAACATCCCACTGACAGCTCCCAATGAGTTATTTTAGCAGAGCATTAGCACCCAGAATGACAGACAGTCCAAGACTACATGCTAAATAACAAATCAGTCCCTTCAGCAGCAGCAGCACGTTGCCACAACAGCAATACATTTTCTAAAGGAATCCTCTTCCTCTTTTTTTATTGAATATGGCTGTTCGACTGCTCATCTCTTCACGAGCTGCCTTCAAGTGCCAGCCCCAGTTTACTTTTTCTTGACAATATCTGTGTCATGTCACCAATATGACAGAAGACAGGGCTTTGATAATTGGGTGGGGAGACGGTTAGTTAGTCATCTCGAGTTAAATAGGTAGTTTGTTTAGGGAGGGGAAGGAGATGACGAAGAAGGGAAAGCATCTGCCTGAATGCTAAACGCACACTTTCGGAGATGCTGGATGCAAGTCCTGCGCCCCAGACAAGTTGCGTTTTTGGGGCGGTTGTTTATGTTTCGATTCACGCAGTTAGCGAGAACGGCTCGGAAGCCCGGCCAGCCTCACAAGCCGGTTTTAAGAGCAAGTTGCAGCACTGTAGAGGGGAGGAAAGTCAGCTTGGCTGAACTTACGTGCAAAGAGGGGTTTGTCTAGATGCAGAAGCGAGGTGTGCTTTTCGCCGCTGCTTGGTCTAGTTGGGGACGTAATTAGTTCTGCATGTTTCTGCTTACAGACGGGGAATTTAATAACGCTGAACGGCTAGATTTTTGCGCCTGGTGTAGCGCTAAACCCAACTTTGAGATTACCTGCGAGCTCCAGCCGATCTTGCCACATCGCGAGGGAAGAATTAGGGAAGGAAGGCTTTGCGGTTTCTTTGTCATTTAGTAAAAGCAGAGGTTGCTACTGTGGAGGCAGAGACCCGGTGGCTGCCGGCAAAGGGCAGTGCTCCAGCGCCGTCTCCCTCCAGCCTGCGCTCCGGCTGTACGGCACTTCCTGTTTATTCAAACATCTTTTTACCATTCTTCAGCCCCCGCTTCACAGAAACAGCCAGAAACACATCTCCAGCGCGAAGACGGAAATCTAAAGGCAGACAGTAAGAGCTTACTCTGTTAAACTCTTCATTTTCTCTGCGAGCGCTCAGAGGGCAGGAGCGTGCAGGCAGGGCTGAACTTTTAACTTGCTGCCTCGCACGGGCAGCTTGGCAGCACAGGAGAGGGGAATCGCTTGGGTTTAAAGCAAAAGAAGCTGGTTCAGGTTGTTCCCTGTGGTGTTGACAAGGAGGGTGGGTTTTCTGGCATGGCTCCGGAGAACAGTGGCGAGGACCAAGTCCTCTTTCGGGGCGCCCGTCGCCTTGCGATGTCCCCCCCGGAGCGGGAGCAGCTGTGCGTCGCCGTCCCCGCTGCTCGCCGGGTGCTGTGGGTTCTCCTCGCGCTTCCAAAAGTGGCAAAAAAAAAAAAAAAAAAACGAAAAACAACCCAGAACAACCCAACAAACCTTCCAGAAAAAGGAAACGTGGCTGCTGTTCTGGGCAGCAAAAGAGAGAGGTGCGAGCCCGCCGAGTCGCTTTTTGTTTTCTGCAAATTGTTTGCATCGTGGCTCTGGCACCGCTTGCGAGCCAGCTTTGCTAATATTTGTACCAATTTCATGCTAATAAAAATCAGGCTGCTGAGACAAGCATGGCTATTATCTCATTCATATTACTATTGTTTAGACCTGTGGTACTACAAAAGGAAAGGGAAAGCGTGCTCACGCCGGGTAATGGTTGTTAACTTCTCACGTGAGGGATTTTCTCTGCAGTTTTTCAGTATTAATGATTGTTGTATGAATGGTCTTCAGGGGTTGTTGGAAGATAGCGTAGATCCTCTGGGTAATCCGTGTTGCAACATGTATGCTGGGTTTTTCCGTCTCTGTTCGAGTGACTTGAAAAACTACTTGATATTTCTCGGTTGTTTCTCCCCCCTCAAAAGTCCACTGAAATAGTAGGTAACTTTTTTGGGGGTAAGCATTCGTGGTGCTCATATGCTGTGAAACATAAGAGAAAATGGAA
This sequence comes from Elanus axillaris, assembly GCA_026212715.1. Taxonomy (NCBI): domain Eukaryota; kingdom Metazoa; phylum Chordata; class Aves; order Accipitriformes; family Accipitridae; genus Elanus; species Elanus axillaris. The sequence goes on along the minus strand of JANZLQ010000037.1, from coordinate 19,339,727 downwards.
AATATGCTGCCTGCCCTATGGAGAAAACCCATCCTCCTCGAGGCTTTTCCTGCTTCTCCAAGATCCAAATACACTTTAAAATTTCAAACCGTAAACCCCCATCTTCCTAGAAAAGAGAGCGAGCAAGAGAGAGAAATCAAGCTGTGTGTTCAGCCAAACCGCAAGTACAACAAACATATTTTTAAAGTATATTGCTAGTCTGGCTTTTTAATGTTCAGAAGTTGTTCTACTTTGCAGAAAAAAAAAAAAAATGGTGTTTGCAACTGCCTTAAGGACAATTTGTTTAACAGTAGGAGTAATTGCATGGGGAAAATGGAAAGAGTGACTGAAGTTATTTACTCAGATGTTAGTGTAGGTGTGGGGCAGAAAACTCACTGTGGGAACAGTGGGCTGCTTTTCTTGGTATCTTAGTCTATTTGATGACCATCAAATTTCCCAGCTCACTGGTTTTGTTTTTTCTGGATGGCATGTTTGATTATTTATCAGAAGGGAAAGGGAGTAGCTGAAGCAAATAAACATGTGACCGAACTGTGTTTTGTTTTCCACTCAGAAGGCCGTGCCCTTTAACAGATACACAGAAAATAATAAACGTATTGTTTTATGATAAAGGGAAATTATGTGTATCATTTTCTTTGGCAAGGCCATTAACCCCTTGTGTTCAGTGGTCTCCGCCTTCTGGCAGCGTATTGGGTTTGCAGCTGGGAATTAAAGGCACTTAAAACCCCCTCTTGTGTGGAACGTTTCCATGGATTACTGCTTCACCCCTTTGGATTTGCTGGATTTATTACATAGTCATTTCTGCCTCAGCACATCCCCGGTTCTCTCCCCAGTCCTACTTGGGGTACGATTGGCTAAACGAGAGGCACTTGGAATTTGTAGAAGAGTGCTGACTTCTGGAGAAAACCTTGGAGAGTGCTGCTGGGATCTTCTTGCCGACGATATTGGTATCAGTGCAGCACGAGGGGTTGCAGCTGTATTTAGTCCGTTACAGACAGTGTCAATTTATGTGATTCTTTTTTAAATGCCAGGTGTCTAGCATGTAGCGTGTAGTATTTCCTTTGTAATACCAGCTTAGGACAATGCTCATTATCTTCCCTGGAAAAAAAAAAGCCAACCCTATAAACTAAATCACTGTCAGGAAGTAAAATACAGGTTTGCCTCATCTCTGGGAAGCATGTTGCATGCTTTAGCTGCTTTTATGGGATTAAAAGAAACAAGTTAAGACTGTCATGCACATGAAAGGAAACCGAGATGTGGTTTGTTTCACATTGTGCAGGTAGGTATAAATTTAATAGACTGACTTGCTTTCAAAATCTCTCTTTGTCTCCCTGAATCGCATGTCAGTTCCAGCGCGTTGATGAGCTCTGCGGTCCGTAATAGTGCCTGACTGCCGCTGCCCCGCAGGTGCCGTATCGGCAGGAGGGTCGTCCTCCTCCTCGGGGACGTAGGTTCCCTCTACGGAACGGCTTCAGATCAGAAAAAGAAAAAATTTGCCTGACATCTTGAAGTTGCATTCAAGTATGCGCATCGCTGATGGGTCCGGGGAGGAGGAGGTGGATGCTTCGCCTGCTGGCTCCGGGGGGTCCGGGGGGTCAGCGCTCGGTGGGGAACTCGAACGGGTGGCAGGGCCTGAAGCTGTGGGTTTAATTCCGAGGGAGGACAAAAAGGCAGTCGAAATACCGGGGAGAGGAAGGGCTGGCAAAATAAGGACCTGAAACTTCAATGTGATGCGAAGAAGAAAGAGGAAACGAGCGGCTTGGGGCCAGGTGATGTGGGCAGGGGCTGGGCTGGGGGACGTGGCCAGCCACCCTGTGCCCGGCAGCTCCCCGAGGGTCGAGGGGGCTCGGGATGGGCTGGGGAAGGGGGTTTTGGGTCAGCGGGGTGGAGGTACCCGAGAAGGCAGAGGGGCGGGAGCAGTTGCATCCCGTCAGCCGCGGGGTCTCTCCAGCCCTGGCTGTAGTCGTTGGGCAGAAGCCTGTGAAGGACAGTTAGAAGACCTGTCTACGGGGGGGAAGTTTCCTCCTAGCCTGCAGCGATTGAAGGTTGGCTCGTGCCCTGAAGCATAAACATTTGTACCCTGATTTATATTTTTATCTTTCCAAAGGTAGCTGTAAATGCTCTCATTACTATCTGTGCAAGTGTCTCATCCTTTCTTTGCATCCTTCCCATGCTCTTGGCACTGGTGATATCTTGTGACAGTGAGTTCCAGAGAGTAATTACGAGTTGCGTATTAAGAAAGAAAGAAAGAAAATCCCTTTATCTGCTTTAATTTTTTTTTGGTTATTGTTGCTTCCTGACTTCATTCAGTGTCCCCTTTCTGTTGCGTTACGAGAAACGGCAAATAGCGCCAGATGTACCTTCTCAGGCCGAGTCACAATTTGTGTACTTTTATCATCTCCCCTCTTACTCATCTCTCGCTAAACTAAACACTCCCACCCTTATCAATCTTGCCTCGTATCTGTTGAGGCTTCTAATCATTTTTGTCGCCTCCATCTGAACCTCGCCTATTTTTGCTTTACCAGAATCGTTTAAAATTAAGGTTTTCAGAAGCTGTTCTAAATTAGGTTGTGCCATAGGCTTGAAGTGCAGAGATGTGATTTGCAGCATTCGTTTCCCATGTTTTGGGCCATCCCAGCATTTTGCTTCCTTTGTCCACCCAACAGGAGCGAGCGTCTGATGGTGCATGGTGAGATGTCCACAGTCAGGGGCTTTATTTCATGGGCCTCTGAGTACAAGTTTGTCATACAGTGTTTTGGAAAACAAGCTTAAAATATGTTCCCTCTTTTGTTGACCACACAGGGAAGCGTGCAAGCAGCTGTATGCAATATACTATTTATGTTGTAGCAACAAAAAGGCACTCTTCCTTCTCCCCCCCACCTTACTCCTCTTCTCTTCTCCATTAAAAAATATGAGAACTTCCCGTGCTTTTGACATCCAAGAAAAACGCGGCTCAGCAGTGAATAGTCCTCCAAATGTTCAAAGGTCTGGTTCACTTTTGGATAAACACAGTAGTTCAGGATCTGATCTCGAGCCTACAGAAACGAGCTGGAAATCCCATAAGATTGTTTTCGTCACTCAGACATAGTTCAGTTCTGGTTCAGTTTGCGCGGGGAGCCAAGATTTGTATCGTTTCTCATTTTACCAGGATGTGTTGGCCCATCCCTCCTTTCTTGCTGGTACAGACCGCTACATGCTGTGAACCTTGACATGCCAAAATAAAGAGAGCCATTTTTAATGTTTGGGAACTTTTTGCCAGATGCTTTTTAAATGGCTTTGATGAGTCTTGACTGTGACTCTTTAAAAGAGGGGACAGAAGGTGTTTTGTACAGTGTAACCGCCTGAGGATTTCATTTGTGCCTCGAGAACGGGATTTTTGTAGCCGTTGTCACTGATGTGGCTGGTTCGGGCTTCGCAGGTTTCTGGTGTTCGCCGAGTGTGACCTCTTTCCCTGCTGCCTCTTCCTGCCTGCCCCTTCCAGCCCGCTTGTGTCTCTGGGTATTTGAAGAAAACACCTTCACCGCCTTTCCTCCCAAGTTGGTGGAATTCATGAATAAATGACAAGATTAAATTCAGGTGTTTTGGAGGCAAGTCCCTGTTGTCCCCCTGCGTGGGGCTGGGTCCCCACTGCTGCAGAGCTGGGGTAGCAGGCAGGGACCTTGCCAGCCATGGGATGGGCTGCGGGGCGGCAGGGCAGGAGCATTGAACCTGCTGGTCCTCATCCCAGCAGAAGTAACCTCAGCACCCACGAGGACAAAGCGTAGCAGCGCTGGGGCACAGGCAACTCCACCCTGTGGGTTTGGAAGAAAGGGTTTCTGTTTCCAGTGCCTTTTTCTGGAGGGGATCTCCTCAACTGGTAGCCAGGATCTATTCCAGAGGAAAGAAGCTAAGCCTGCTGGAAGAAAAATAAAGACTCATCTCCTTTCCTTATGACTGAACTATTCTAGGAGATGCTTCAGTGTGAGGCACGTTGCCAGCTCCCTTGCTCCAAGCCTGCCCTCGTCACATCGGGGACAGGATGTGAGCTGGGGTTTGTACATGTGGACCTCCAGGTCCCTTCTCTTTTTCCAGCATGGGAATCACCCGTTAGTCACTTGGCTAGATCAGTCTGCTGCATCTTAGCAAAGCCTCCAGGGCCAGCTGATCATTTTATTCGAGTAAAGGATTGTTGTTGAAGCTCTGCTCTTTGATGAGCTGGCTGGTAGCCCCTTGGATGGAGCCAGCCTTGCAGAGGAGCTGCAGCTGAGTGAGGCGCTGGGTACCGGCAACCGGCAGCATCTCCCCTGGCTCACAGCATCCTTCTGCTGCACCTGTGGAGTGGAGATAGGTACAGGGTAGGTAGAGGGGGATTGTTTAGTGAAACGGGAACATAGAGGATGAGGTAGGGATAGGGATGATTTGAATCCAAGGCTGGCGAGGAAGCTGGACAGCAGGGCTGCTTCACCAGGTTATTATGCTGGGTCATAGCTGTGTCCCATAGCAGAGCCCTGTGTCCTGCCTCTGTTATCCCCAGGCTTCCCCGCTGTGGTGCTGGGAGCAGTGGTGCGGCTCTTGGCCTTGGCTCGTTTTGAAGTGCGGTGCATAGGGTCAGGATGGTGGGAATGGGGAAGGAGCACGTAGCAGCTCATTTCCCAGTTCTGGAGGAAGATGTACGAGCTGAGTTCGAATGACAGAGGGAGTAAGTGGTGCAAGAACATCTGCTTCTTTTTTGCATCTTCTACATTTTATTCCTCCTCTTCATTTTGGTTCCTTTCCTATTCTCTCTAGTTGGTTCTTCTCACCTCCCCCTGTTCTGTTCCTCCCAGAGGAACAGCACTACCCACTGCTGTCGCTTTGCACTACTTTTTATTTTTTTTTCCTTTTTGCATACTGCTCCGCTCCTCGCCGGTTTCCACACGTTGTACGGCTCCTCAGCCTGTCAGAGGAGAGCTGCAGCAGGGCTCCCCTCCAATGTGTCTGCCTCCTACCACCGCTCCTCTACATCTGCTGCTCCAGGAGAAGAGGGTGTCGCAGGAGAGGAGATAGAGGAGGCAGGAGTGGGAGAGACATGAAGCAGCTCTGAAGCTCGGGAGCATCCGGGCTTCCGAGCCTGTGAGCTGCGTCTTGCCGCTTTGCTGGGAGCAGCTGTGGAGTGGAGTGGGGTGTGAGGACAGATGGGAGCTCAGAAAGAAGAGAGATTGCTGGCTGAGTATAAATCCCCCCTCGTCCCACCCAGGAGAAACAAAGGTACTTGCCTTGCGAGACTAAAGAGAAGCAAGAAGCCCTTCTGAGAGGTGGGCCATGCCTTTGCAGAGAGAGGCCCCTTTAGCTGCCGACCGGGCGGTCCCTCAGTGCCTAAAGCCACTGTGAAACTCGGGGAAAAATAGGTGCTGGGAGCGCTGCATGGCTGATGCTGCAAAGCCATGCTTCGCCTAAAACACAGTGGGGAAAGCTTAGCAGCAGTCTTAGCTGCGTAAGGATCCGTCTATCTGTTACTGCTCGGAGGTCAACACAGAAGGTCTCGCTTCTGGAGGCTGGGACTGGGGTAGCGTTGTTTTTTCCAAGGGTAGATTTTGCCCTTAAAATATCTTCTGTCTCATCTCTCCCTGCTTGTTGTGTTGTGTTTTGCTTTTTAATGACCATAACTGAAATAACGGACAGATGATGATGTTGGCTGGCAAATAACTTTCCAGATTTACTGCTTGGACACTTCAGATGGCTGCGGGACCATCTCTGATTTCTGGGAACACTTCCTTTCTCCTTTCTCAAGTTGCTTTCCTGATGGGCAGCTTGGTCCACCTGGAAAGGCCCCAAATCCTTAGGAATCTGTAAAAACATAGGAGATTTTGGTTTGTGCCCTTCTTGCAACTTCTGTGTGCATGCTTCTCCATTCCAGAGACAGCCAATCAGTGCACAACTGCCTTGGGAATCGGCGGTCAGACAGGACACCGGTTTCTTTTGCATCCTCACGTCTCTTGCTCATCTCCCCGCCCTCCTACGTACATACCTTTCCATATGTCCTGCGGTTCCCTGGATCAGTCTCTCCATGCCTGATAAACCTCAGGTGTAGAAACAAACTTGTGGCATTAGAGTCAGGCCCATTATAGCTGTAGGTCTTCATATTTCATTAATAGCTGATTGATATTAATATCAGTTGGAGCAGATGGGAAGGGAGGAGCTTGAGCTCTTTTTCTTCAATAGAAATAGGCTGATGGAAAAACAGTTGGAGAGTCGCTGCCTTGTCGTACTGGCTGCAGCGGTGGAACAAGTTAGCAAGAGGCTCCATAGGACTGGATCCTGTTACTGTTTTCCTTATGTACTAACACTGTAAGCAAGTATATGGCATTTAAGCAGCAGTTCTATTTTTAAAGTTCTACCCTCTTTTTCCAGTGTATTTCCCTTCCCCAGCCCCCTTCCTGAATTGGGAGTTTCTAGCCACATGAAGTCAGAGACGGGGCTGCGTTTTTACCCTTTGAGCAGAACTTGCCCAAAGAGGATGGTGAAACCGAAAGATTGAGCCACTTGTGTGAAAATGTCGAATTACAACAGTAACTCGGGTGATAACAGTGCCGGATGTTCTGGGCAAACAACAGCTGGGCAAACAAGTCACGTTCTGTCTATCTTGCAATAAAATTGTCTTGGTCATCTCAAATGCGTAATTTCTCTGCCCCCCCCACCCCCGCCGCCCCTGCTGCCTGACGAGTTGGGAAACATGAAGTGGTTGCCATTTCCCTAAGCAGAGGGAGAGGGATTTTCAGTGGGGCTTCCCACTTGCTCTGTGGCATCTTTGAATAAAACACGTTTGATTCATCTCACAGTGAATGTGCTGTTAAAATTTTTCCTGGGTTAGGTGTCACCCAGTGTTGGCTCCCAAATATCATCCCGTTTGTGCAGTGAGTCTGAAGTGCGGCGTTTCAGTTGCCTTTTTTACTGGTCTCTGTTTTACACCAGAAAATCTCCTCATCTCTGGGTGATTTCCTAACGGATAAGAAAATAGCTTGGGAGTTCATTTACTGTATCTTGCGTTTATGCGTAGCACCGAGCAGAATCAAGATGACTCGGTTGGTAGTGAGCCTTTTACTGATGTCATCCTTTCAAATCCCTGTTGATAGTGACCAAAACCGGTGGCACACCAAAGATGCGCTTGCTAGGGGATGTTTTTTTCTCGCCCTTCAGTACGTGGGAAGATTTGCCATTTGTGTTTCGGTGCAGAGAGGAGGGCAGTTCCCCACGCTGTGTGATCAGCTGCTGGAGGCCAGATTGGCGTCTGGGTCCGGTTGTCCCAAGCAGCCGTGTCCAGGCTTGCCGGCTCTTTGAGCAGCGCGGATAGGTGGCACCGAACACGGCTGCTGGTCATCACAGGTCCAGATATCTGAATCAACTCCGTGGTTTCAGGGGCTCTTGGTGTCTCCACCTGCCAGAGCAGTTGCCTGGATGCACAAACATGAGCTGGTTTACGGCAGCCCCCGGTAATTGTTCACTTGCAGAAGTGCAAGCACGTGGTGGAGGTTTAGGATGTAACTGTGGCACCGGGGAGGAATGTGTGAAAAGAGCTTGGAGATGTCAGAGCACCTGCTCGTGAGGAGAGGGCCACGTTAGCAGAGCTGTTGGCTAGCAGTAAACAGTCCTGGCACCCTTGTTTCAGGACTTGGCAGCAGCAGGAGTTGAACCGAGTCCAGCTTTACTCTCTACTGCCTGTTCAGTAAGTTGAGGACAAGGCAGATGATTAAGGAAATGTGGGGAAACTGCTACAGAAGCTTTTGGAAAGATAAGAGACTTTGGTCTCCATGTCTGACAGTCTGGCACTTCTCACTAGCATTGAATTCACATGCAAATCAAAGGCAACATCTACTCCCACAGGAAGCTTTATTAATGTACAGGCCTGCTTGTGAATCTCCGCGCTGATGAAGGTTGTGGGACTGACTTCACTCTCAAATTAATTTCCCTGTCTATCCTCGCTTGAGCACGGTGCAGCATCGGCAGCCTCAGCAGGGCTCCCACGCTGGCATCCAGCGATGGGCTCCATGCGGGAACGGTTGCTGCGTGGAACCAGAGAAGAGGGTAGAGGCGTGGTGCTTGTCGGCTTGGATTAAATGGGATGTGCCGGCATAATGAGGGCAGATGTCCACTGAGCTTGAACCGACATCAGCAAATTGATTTCATGAAGGCACGCCAAATGGGCTTGAAATACTTGGCGTGTAAGAGGAAAGAGGGCTGGTGCTTTCCAAGCTGAGCTAGCCATCTTTCTTCTACACATCTCGTCACATGTAAGGAGCGCGGATGAGATTTTGAAATGGCAGGGATAGTGCTTGGTCCGAGGTGGGAGGGAGGAAGGGCTGAGCAGGGAAATGTAGAAAGGCGGAGGGGCTTGGGGTCCCTGGGTTTGCCGTACCATCAAGGATGCAGTAGCTACTTGATGCACACGTTCAGTAAGAACCAGGTCTGAGCTATAAACAACCTTCCACATCTTAAACCCAAGCTCATCTGATGCTTAGCTTTTATTGCTGTCAGTTATTTATAAGCGGAAGAGTGAAATCTTGAGAGAAGAGAGATGGGAAATGCCATTTCGAGCTGCAATCCCCTGAGCTGTCAGCTTGCCAACATCTCACCCGCACGTGCCCCTCCATGTTTCTCCCTTTGCTGTCCATCCCGGCTCCTTGCATCCGTGATGCTCTTTCCAGCCAACTCATTTGTTACTCTCATTCTTTTGACTCCTTTCCTTCCCTCCCCCTTCCACCCTCCATGCTGGTCCCTCCCTGTCGCCATCGCTGGTCCCACCAGGTCTCAGCACCGGGACGGATGCCAGCGGGACGTGGAGCAGGGTGGTGTAGATGTCACCTGGAGCGGAGAGCCTGCGCAAGGGTGGGTGTGCGGGGACGTGGGCGCTGTGCCGGCGGGACCGGAGCAGGGACAGAGCTCTGGCTTTGCTCCATCAGAGCCTTGCCGCTGCCGGTCCCCAGGGCAGAGCTCTTCGTCGGGCTGGGGTCAACCGTGGTAAGGGCTCGTGGTGGCAGCGGCCGCCCTGCCGAGCTGCGCAGGGCTTTGTGGCCAGCTCGAGTAGAAAGCAAGCATTTCTTGCACGGCTACTTGTTCTGGGAATCTTCAAAAATTTCTGGCAGCCAATTTTAGTTGTGCAACCTCTCAGCTGCCAGAACGGATAGAATATGATCATATCACATGAAATGCATGCAGGGTCTGCTATAGCAACTGTATTTCAAAGAGACAACACATATGGTGACTGGTGCTTTTTGGAATAATATCTATAAGTTGATGATGTTTTATTCAAAAAGGCTGTAGCTTGAAAGGTTAGGGATGTTCTGATTGTTTAGTGTATGATTAAAGAAAGGCTTCTGTGTTTTTTTTGGCCTATTGAATCTAATTACTGGGAACTAAAATGATCATTTGATTGCACATTTACCTGGAATTATTCTTCTGCAGAGCCAGTCTTAATAATATATAATAATATGTTGCGCTTGTACTGTATAGCGCTTCTTGTCTGAGCAACTCAGAGTGCTTTACAAGTATTCATTAATTAAATAAGCCATACAACACCCCTGTTAAGTAGGTATTTTTTGCCCATCCCCTTAAGTCTTGTGGGTTTTATTTCTGCTGCCTCTGCCCACCCTTGAAGATGCTTTAACAGCTAAATAAGCTAATTCAATAAAAATAACGGTTTTTTTAACCATACTTAGCACTTTATGCATAAAGGTGTCCTTAGTTGCATTGTATTAATTGGTAGGCTGGAGGGTCTTCTGGTTCTTGACGCTGAACCGACGGCGGGGGTGGTTGTGTGTGTGGGAGCACAGATGCGTGCCGGTCCCGGCGTGTGCCTGTGCCCAGCAGCTCCTCGCACCCCTCCCGGGGACACGGACCATTTTAGAGATGCTACGGGTGCACTGAGCTCCGACCAGCTTGAAATGTAAAATCTGATTTTACCTTCATCGCACCAAGCTCTCTTGGAAATGCATCCACCCTTAAAGAGTTTTTCTGATCCAGTGGAGACTTGTTATTGCATTTGAAAGGAGGGCTTGTTGCCAGAGCACAGTAAGGTCTCTCCTCCCCGCTTGCCCCAGTGTGCTGGCCAGCAGCGGTGGTTCTTCAGTCCCCCGGGCTGCTCAGTGTCCCTTCGAAAGCAGAAGGATGGGTCTAGGCCACAAAATAACAAGGTTTTACTGGGGGGTGGCGGATCCGCGTTTGCAGTCCTTGGTGTCAAACCTTTTCTGGCAGCTCTGCGCCGAGATGAAACACTTTGCAACTCAGAGAAGCAAGTGAAACCCGAAGCGTATCTGACTCCTTAATTAAATAGGTATTAATTAAATCACTCAGAGAGCATACACAGTAGGAGTGGGGAAGGCTTTTTCCCTCCTTCCATGTAGGCATCTTGCAAAGGGACTATTTTTCTTGTTTTACATTAATGAAGTCTTCAGCCTTCCCACTTTTCCACCTACACATGTACTGAACGTCTCCAAGGAGACCAAGAAGGCCCGAGTCCGGTGCTGGTGAATCCTCTGGGAGCAGCGGAGTCTCCGCTGTGCCACAGCCTGACTTGCAGGGGTCATCCTTGCGGTCCCCTGGCTGGGGAGCCAGGAGGGAGCCAGGGCAGGGACTTGCTCCTTGGCCTTCTTTCCCCCATGTTTCGTCTCCTCTTGCTTTCTTTTCCCCACCTGATGGAGAAATCAGGCCTCGCAGAGCGGCTGGCTCCAGTGTCCAGGGATGCTTTTCCCTCGCTTTGCACAAAATTTCGCAATAACCCCCCGCCACGTGGTGCTCTGCTTGTGTATTGGGATCATGTCCCTTGCCCCTCCGTCCTGCAAGGCCGCACTGTCCCCACACTTCACTGCTCTGCCCGCTCCCGTCCGAGTCCCCACTGCTGGTCCGTCACGAGCTCTTAGCGATTTTGGCAGGGTGAGATGCTCTCCCTGCTTTTCATTGCATTCACTCCAGCTCCTCGCAGCTTCCTCAGCCTTCAGCACCGTACCTCTGGGACTCGGCTCGCCTCTGCCTGCCGCTGGCTCTCCTCCTCCCCCTGCCATAGCCTTCCAGAAACTTCCCTGACTTTCTCTGGTGCTCAGCAGAGCAGACAGTGCCCTCTTCTGTAAACCTGACCTAGCCCACTGGAGAAGAGGGGCATGAAAGCTGTTTTTACATGAACCTGCCCAGTAGCAAGGAGGGCTATGAGCTGCTCCAGGCAGGGGCTAAAAGTGGTGCTCGTCACCAGGATTCCTGCAGTTACTCAAGGTTCCCACCCAGGAGCTGAACATCAGCTGCTGCTGTTTTTCTCTAGTCAAAGTGGGAAATCCAGCAGTGTGATATTACCCCATTGCATGCAAGTGCAGAGTTGGGTTTTTTGTGGAAGCCACTGCTTTCCTCAGTGGAGATGCTTCGGGAGTGGAGCAGTACCCCATGACCAAGGGGTGCCTTGACCCTACGCCGTGCGTGTAGTTCCCGATAAACTCAATGTAGTTGCCGTAAACTCAATTTTCAAACCTCTTTCCTCGCAGGCTCTCCAGGTGGCACGGCAGCTTCTACTGCAACAGCAGCAGCAGCAGCAGCAACAGCAGCAGCAGCAGCAGCAGCAACAAGTTAGTGGATTAAAGTCTCCGAAGAGGAATGACAAACAGCCAGCCCTTCAGGTAAGGGGAGCCTGTGTGCCTCCGTGAGGGGCTGGGGCTTGTAAAAGCTGAATAAAATAATAGCGTCTTACTTGTGAACGTTGGGATGGGACTTTCAGGAGCTTTCCTCCCGGTAAAGTCCCCAGAGCGGCTGTGGCTGATGTAAGTGGCGTGAGGACTGGCGCTAGGTGCTCTTGAAAATCCCACCCGCGGTGTATTTACAAATCGTGAGCGTGTACTTTTATTAGCATCTGGTAGGGTGGGATCATGACAAAATGGAATAGCTTTTGTTACTGTGTCAGTGTGCATAGGAGATTTGCATTAACATTTCTGTTTGATTGCTGTTCCGTTTGTAGTCTGTGTTCACTCAAACCGCTGATTTGCTATGTCAAGGATATTGGGAAATACTAGGATATCATATCATTGGTGTGTTTTTTCCCCTTTTATTGTCTGCTGATTTATGGACATCTTCAGAAATAAAATTAAATATTATGGGGCTTTGTGCTGTTATGAATTCAGAAAGCTAAAACCAATACAGCATTCCCAAACAGAAGATGTATGCACACATATGTGGCTTCGGAGTGCATTCTGCTAGTCTTGCGGGATAAATCACCGGAGTTAAAGACAAGAAAGACCTATTAGGTCATGTAACACATTTTCCATTTTTTTTTTTTTTTTTTTTTTGCTATTCTAGTGTTAGAAATCCCAAGTGGTGGTGGGACCGCTATTATTTTCCTTCGGATGGTTTTCCATAACAAAGCACACGCTCAGGAACTTTCCACTTCAGTTCCATCCTCTTGCTCCAAGTAATACTGCTTGTATAAATACTGAGTCAGTCCCTTGCCTTGCCTCGTGTTCACACTCCTCAAATGTCTGAGATACTAACATGTACTTGCCAGTTTTGGCAAATTATATGTATCTAGTTCTTTATGTATTTCGTAAACTGGCACTTCTAGACCCTTGACCACTTTGCTGGTTTGCAGCTGGTTATTGCTTTTATTATTGCTCTCTTTGCAATTGCAGCGTGTCACTGTATTTTTGATAATAAGTTACTGAATACAGCAGTTCAGCTGCAGTCGCACAAAGCCCTGTAGCTGGGACATTTATCTTATCTCGTTCTTCTATATCTGATGCTTCAGCCTCTGTAGCCCCAAATTCTTTCCGGGGTTTTTTTTTTTTTTTTCCTGCTTGTTGTCATAGCACATTGTCAAACTCATGTCTGTTTTGCTCTTTCTAATTTTTTTTTTTTAGTTTGATATACTATCACCATGAGTTCCCTGACAGCATTGCTGCTTCTCTTGCCTTTTATATGTGCTTCAGATTATTTTCCTCCAAAAATACGGATCCTAGACTCTTTAAATATGTAGTAGAATATGGAAGGTAAAGCCAACATCACTAAAGGCCTTGACAGTAAAGTGAGAGGACCCTATCCTGCGGTTCTTACCCAAATAAAGCTGACGGGGACTTCAAGGGGAGTTTTGCCTGAGCGAGGAATAGCTATTAACTGGAGCCCTTGGCCCAGCATGGACAACTTCTAGCTTTCCTGTAGTGATTTCATCTTCAAAGCATTTTGCAAATACTAATCTCCAAAACATCCCCAGAAGGAAAGTCTGATAAGTAAGTAGCATTATCCCAGTTCTGGACTGGGAAACTGAGGGAAGCAGGTTAAGTGACTTGCTTAGGATCACAGAGGGAATTGGGTTTAGAGGTAGGATTAAGATTCATGAGTTCCTGGCTCCCACCCCCGTGCTCAGGCTGCTGGACAACACCTCGCACTTTATAGCTGAGCTATTATTCTTTTGGAAAGTATGAAGCATTTTGTCATTGGGCAAATATACGTTTTATTGGCAGTGTAGAGTGCCATAATCCAAAGCGTTACATTAATGCTTTCAAAAATATTTTATTTGGTAAATCCATAGCTGATCCATATGCCTTTTAATAGACTCTTCCACTGGGGACATTTTTAATGAGAGATTGTGCTGGCTAGGTCCAGTGTCAGGTACTAAAAGAAGTGCTTTGTTGTGCAGATGTCTTAAGAATAGCTCCAGAGGATGAAATATGACTGTGTTGACCTTTCAGCTGTGAGCTTATTTGTCAGGATTCAAATAAGTTGAAAGGATCAAACCAAACAGTTTCCGTAGTCAGACTGGGAATTGTGTTGCAGAGGTCAACAGTGAAGGCCACATCGCGGATTCCATAACATAGCCAATTGTTGGTACGTATTAAAGTACTGGAGCAGCTCCTGCAGTCAGAGACACAATTAAAATTCTAATTTATTAATGTATACAGAGAGCTGGCCCAGCCTGTCACTCACTGATTCAAATGACTGCCCAGTCTTCCCCCCCCCCCCCTCCTCACTCCTGGTGCTTTTGCGGTCTTAAACATACTGGAAGTCCTCTTGAATGTAACAGACCTTGAGTGCATCCCTGCGATGAAAATCTGTTGCTGAAAGGAACTGGTGGTGCATGGGGTAGAATTTTTGAGTAAAACTGCACCCACACAAGCACCCGCCCCCCCCAAAGTCGGGTGGTGCCGCACTGACAAGGCAGTACCCATTGCTGACAGTACGTAGAATAGGTGTCAAGGGTGTGGAAATGCACCCGTCTTTCAAAAAAGTTTGCTTAAATAATGAACCGAGTCATCTTTGCACTTAGTTTATAAATATAGATGTCTCATTCGATAGCCACAGTGGTTAGCAGTTACCTTTTTTTTTTTTACCCCCCTGACAAGCAGACTTGGTGTATAACAAGAACACCATAGGCGTTGCTTATCTCTGCTAGGCTTGGCGAAAAGCTCCCTAACACGAGTGCTGGGGAGCTGCCTTTGCCTGAAACGCGTGGAGGGGGAGGGATGCCGTTTGACCCAGGGTGCTGGTTCTCCTAAGAAGATGCTCCGTGGCCCTGCGCGCCCCGGGAGGGGAGGCTGGTGGGGTCCCACGGTGGGCTGGAAGAGCTCCCTCCGTCGTCTCGGGCTCAGCGCCTTAATGCTGGCTGGCAGGTTTTGTCACCCACCGCCACAAACAGATGCGGAAAATTAATCTAGTGTACGCTGTGTAGCTAATCTGTTATCGCCTCGTGGATAATTTCCTATATTCCTTCTTTATTCACTGATCAAATAGCCACGGTACTTAAATACACGCCAGCCTCCCGTGGCCGCGCTGGGGCAGGGTGCCTTCAATAGCGTTTACATGACAATGGGCTCCAGAGAAGTCTTTGGGGTCTCTTGACCTTGATAACTCTACCTGAAGACCTTTTAGCAAATTTCGAGATATTTAGTTTGTAAGAACTTGGACACAGGAATGGAGATGTGCTCTGCTGATAGTTGAAAAAAAAAAATAAATCTCCAAATACACGATGACTCACATTTTGAGCCTATCTCACACTGCTGTGCTTTATATTTGGCAGTGACCTCCGGTTTCACAGCCTGGTGACACAAACAAAAGAAAATTGAAAGTTAAGGAATGGATTTAGTAACCAGCAGTGGGGAAAAGAATATAAAAAATACCAGCCCCACAAAAATTACTGGAAGTGAAAAAAGACCAAAGCTTGTTTGATAATATATTTGCCATAGACACTGGATTTCCTTGAGTCTGTGAAACAAATAATTTAACAGGCCAGGTATGCTTAGGATTTTGAAAATGTGCACATTTTTCCTAGCCAAGATACATATATCTTTGTATTAATAGATGTATTGATTAAAATTTGCAGCTTTAATTGCTGATGCTCTTAACAATTATTCATTTTGGTTCTTAAAGCATTTTAGTTGCTGGCAAGAGCACACAGATTGGAAACAAATCAAGAGACACATTTTTCTCCCAAGAAAGTAAAAGTGCATGTGTGTTTTGGCAATACTAAAAATACTCTTTTTTTTTTTTTTTTTAAAGACATAAATGTTGTGTGTTGCATTGAGCTGAAAGTTGGATACCGGACTGAAAACAGATTTAGGACGTCCAAGTCAGTATCTCGCAATTGAAACCCATCACTTGACTGTTTTCTGTGATTAAATGAGATTTGTTGTATGCTAGTTAACCTGCATGTGTTTGGAGAGAAGAAATAATGAAATTACTAGGATGGAAACTTTTGTTTTCGGTTGACAAAACAGAAAGTAAATCTTCCCTTAAGTCATGGCCAAGAAAAGAATTTGGGTTTGGTTTAGATTTTCAGGGTGAGACTGCGGGAGGCTGAGAGGACAGAGCTGTCCTCGCCTTTGCATACCGCTGCTTTTTAAAGCAGCCTTTTGGCCGGGCTTTTGTAGAATTTAATTTGCATGCTATATTATCTTATTATTTCTTTCCAGTATCTTGAGAAATGGAAGAGGGCAAGAGGAAAAAATCACTGTAGCTTGATGTTAGGGGCAATTATTATTATTTTTTATGAAATCAGAAGTCGTTAGCTCGACAATGTAATCAACACTGAAAGGTGAAGGGAAGGGTATTCTCTGTTTCACTTGGAGCACAGGAGTACCAGGCTATGTAGCCTCAGGTTTTAAACGCAGCGTACCTGTTTTACATAGTGGTAAATTCAACAACTGGTAGAGAAATTACGGCGCAGCAGACAATTTGGGAGAGGAAATAAATTTGCCAGCGTATTTATTCTATTTGTATGAGTATCTCTCTGTTTCACTCTTAAAACATGGGAGTTGATCTGAATTTGGCCTCAGTCAGGCCAAGGGGAATTTTGCCACCAACTCTAGTTGGGCCAAGATCTATCTCACTTCTGCAGGGTTTAAATAGTTTACCTATGGAAATTTCACTTGAATCCTTCATTGTTTATTTTTGACTTTGGGAATAAAGCAAAGTTGGGTTTTGCTAGTTTCTACCAAAGGACCCATAGGTCTTTTATTTTTCATCCCTAAGCCCAGTCATAGGTGTTAGTCAGTTCTTGGAATATGCCTGTGAAGTGCAAATATCATCTACCCCACAAACAACAAAATCTGAGTCAGGTCCTCAAAATTACATGATCAGCTTGAAAATTTTGATACTAAGGGGTTTTTTCAGTGGAACCTGTGGGCCTTTTTTTGCTGCCCTTTTATATTTTTTTTAAAGCCTTTAGTGTTCAGTTTCTCCAGCTTTTCAGACAGAGCAGAAAGGTGACAAATGCAGTTGTTTTTCTTGAAAGAAGTCTCTGATTGTCCTATAATTACACGATTCCAAAAAAGCGTAGCTTCTAGGAAAAATACCAGCGCATTGGGAGAGCTGGCAGCGTGAGGTGCTGTCAGCAAATACGATTATTCTCTTTTTCTAGCCGTGTAAACCCCGGCAGAGAGATACTAAGTGACTCGCCCAAGGTCAGGGAGCCGCAGACCTTCGGTGGCGTTGAGGTGCGCGGCTCCCGCCGGGAAATTTGGGAGTTTGGCACCTGCGTGTCCTGAAGAAGTCGGTCCCGAGGGGCAAAACTGAAAGCAGAAGCCAGGGTGTCTCCTTTCCAGCCCTGTGTCTTGTCAGAGCACCCCGAGTAGAATGCGCTAGCAGGTTTTCTGCTTTGACACGAAGCATTTTAGAGAATAGGGTTTTTTATAAACATGATTTCTGACCAGGCTGGGAGTGGGGCCGTGGGGCTGGCTGTGCCCGAGTCGGCCGTATGTTACCCACCTTGGGGAAGGGGAAAACAAATGAAACCTTCCTGACTGGTCAGAAATGTGTAAATTGCTGACAAAATGACACATGTAATTAAGAGTGCTCCTGCCATTTTACCTTGTGGTTTACACCTACAGTGTTGAAAAAAGAGAGTGACTCCCACCTCGCTAATTACCATTATCACTGAAATGGTAGGGTTTGAGTCATTAGTTCCATGTGCATTTAATTAGAGGAAGGCTGAAATTGGATTTAACTTATTACTTTTTCATGGATCACTTTCTTGTCATCACTTCAAATTGGATTGCAGCCCCAGGTAACTAATTATGAGCGCCACAGGATCAAGAGTGAAAAAAAGGTAATTAGGAATAACACTGTTGGACCCTTGCTGGTAGTCCACTTGTGCTTGGGAAGAAATGAGAGCGGTATTTTGTAGTATTACAGATTAGGGAGTTAAAGGTATGCGCTGCTGCTAGGAATCATGGGAGCGTGCCCCCTCCTATAGCGGTTTATATGATGTACAGCTGGGTTGAAGATGTTAGAGCGACATGGTTCCACAATCAGCTCCTTAATACCGAGATTAAACTTGTAAAAGCAACAGACTGGTTGTAGGTATGAGGCATCTCAACAACCGGGTAGTCAGGGGTCCTCACGGACATGATTACACCAGCGCTGTCGAGGCACTCTTGAGCCATGGTACGGAGCGGTTTAAGTACAGCGAGCTAGAATTGATAACAAATTAATGAACATATTAATGATCCGAAAAGATCGTTCATATCCGACAGGGAGATATATCAATCAGGAGAACAACGGTGAGGTTGATGATGTGTATGTCAGGAATTTAGCTGCTGTAGATAAAATCAGGACGTCGCTCCTCTTTTGTTTGCTGGAGAGGTTTCTTTTTGTTTTGCTTTTTGTGGGGAAGGCTTGCTTGGTTGGCTTGTCCCTTGTTTTTCTTTTTTTTTTTTTTTTTTTGGATCTCGTAGATATGATTGCCAACTTCTGCTTTCTTCAGAAAATACTTTCAAACAAATTGTTTTATTTCCATGTGCAGAACAGAGTTCAGAACTGCAAGTAATCAATTTTATTGACACAGTCTGGAAAAAAATGTTGATGAGAGTTCAAGGATGTGAAAAGATTGAAATTTCAAAGTACCCAACACTGAGTGCAGGAAAATTTCAGAAGTAGTTTCATTAAGCAGAGAAATCTATTGTGTAGGGATCTGTAAGAGGAGAGTCTGCTCTAGGGCCTAATGATATTACAAGGAGGTTGCGGCAGCTGATTTTTGCCTTTAGAAGACAAAAAGTTTCTTAATTTCTCATAGTAGTGAATCACACTTCAAAGGCTAGCACAATTTCCTTAAGTTGTTTAAAATGGCTTTTAATGCTCTGTTAATGTAGGCAAATATTTGTGACTCAGTGTTGGGTAAGTGATGCTTGCTCATTATTTCCTGATGCAAGCAAAGTGTAGGAAATTATGTGAACACCATGCAGAGATGCTAAATAGACTGAAGAGTAACAAAACTCAGTTGTGGAAATTGAGTCTTTCTCTTGTACTTGGTATTACAGAATAAATCTAGATATTAAAAGGTATTACCTTTAATACAGAAAAAAGAGAGTCTCCTTTAATACATCTCAAATTGATTTACAATTTTTATACATAATATTCATCCGTGGTTGAAACGGGGGCAACCTGAGGTCGAGTGATGTAGTGTTTCCATTTTTCCATATGAGTCTTACTGTGTGTGATAAAAGCAACCTCCTTTATTTTGTCAGTCTGCAGGAATTTCTGATGAAGTGCAGGGGTCACTTTTCTGTCAATTTGAGTAGGCAGCATTTTTGAACTACTGTTTCCCCCCCCCTCCAGCCCGTGGCCCTGGTCTGACACACGCGTGCACACACACACACACACACACACGGAGTGCTGCAATCTGCAACTTATTAGTGCGCAGCGCTGGAGCCTGTCCAGTGGTTAGAAAATTTCCTGAAGCCTGGAATAACAGCAGTGGGTGCAAGTGCCATCGAACAGAAGTGACAATGAGGGGCAGTCCGGCCCGCCTGGCGAAACGCCCGGGCTGGAAAACCAGCTGAGATAGTCAAACGCGGGAAGATTGACGCGGTGCATCTGGGAAATGCTCAGAAAGTTGGGTTCTTGAAAAAATTACCTTCTGTGATCGTAAGACATCATCTGTTTTCCTACAGAGATTGTTTATAACAGGGTTTTCAAGCACTTGTCAAATAACCAGGAGTGAAGGAAACAGGCTAAAAATCTCTTACCGTTCGGATGAGTCCTGGCGTAGTTGGAAAAAAACAAACTCTCGTCATAGAGATCCGCAGCTTCCCGAGTCAAAGGGTGCCTGGGAGAAGGAGAAAAGGAAACTATTAGTCAAAAGCGACACGGCGAGTACTTGCCGAGCGCGGGGTGTAGGTTGGGGACGGAGGTACGCCGGGGCGATGTGCGCAGCGATGTCATTACGGGAGTCGCGAGGTGAAGTCATACCTAGTAACTGTTTTCTGCGTTGCTTAGCTTTTGTTACTTAGCTGTGATATCATGGGCAAAATATTATAAACATATCATGGCTATAGCTTGCTTGTGTAACAAAAGATCAGGAACTTTTATTAAGTTTGTTTTCCTTGTCATATTGTAAAAATTTATTATGTGTACTGTGTATATTAGAAACAGATTTGGGTAATTCTGTCTAAATGAAGTCATCCCAGCTATTTCCAGACTGTCTGTTTTTGGTTGTGAATAATTTTCATACATCAGATGGTTGTCATATTTAGTAGCTCTCTACATTTTAAATAGGACATAGCCCATTTTGAACTTTGACGGACTTTAGCTGCCTCCGACGTCTGAGGCTATTTTGTTGCAGGAGTATTTTCAAGTACTGCCCCTGGCAGGGCAGGGCAGAGCTGGACCCGTGCTGGAGGAGTTCCTCACCTCTCTCTGCATCGAAATAACAGATTCTTAACAACTGCAGTAGTACTTGTGGCTTTCAGCAGCACGCGCTGGGGAAGAGCCTGCCAGATACCTATTTCAGCTTGTCCCTTTGTGTTCACACTTTGCAACAAATATGTTAAAAAACACTAAAAAAAAGCACTATGTATCAAAAATCTCCTCCCATAAAAGAAATCTCTTCCCTCAAAGAATGCATGCTGCTTTTTTTTTTTTTTTAACGGAAGTGTGAAAGAAGTTAATGTTTAAATGTTTAATGTTTAAATTTAAATCATGTACACATCTACATAGCAGCTAAGTTACTGTGACTTTCTTTTTTTCTTTTAAATCCTCAAGGCAAAGTTTCTTTAGTCAGTGTGGGGAAGCTCTGGTGTTCCTCGTGCACCAGCCGAGAGCAGTATGCACTGGAGGAATCTGCAGTGATGATCACAGAGCAGAATTTTGCCCTAAACCCGTCAACTTTGCCAGAAATACTTGAGTTACAGCAATTTGTTTAAAAAGAAAGAAAGAAAGAAAAAAGAAAAAAGCAGGAGAGAAAGAGAGGAGGCATTTTGATCTAGCTTGCTTGAGCAGAAGAGAGCAGCTGTTTGCCTCATGTTTAAATCTCTAGAGCTAATATTGAAGTTTCAGGGCAACAAGTGCAACATAACAGAGTAAGTAGAAACTAAACCCAGGGAAACAATTGGAAATGCTGCTTGGATGTGGCTTTGGAGCTTGACAGTTTTACAGCTGTGTTGTCAGGTTGGCAAAATATTTTGTGGGGTGTGCAAAGAAAAGGCTCTTGCATTGATGAAATGTTTTTATTTTCATGATAAGTGTAATCTGCCTTTTATAAATTACTAATCTATTTAAGGTATAACATTAATGGCGCATAATCTCAAGTCACTGAAAGCCCAGAAGATTAAAGTAGGCTGAAGGCACAAGAAAGAAATGTACTTTGTGTCAGGATGAAGTTCGATGAAGCATGGAGAAGATGGAATAGATTATTAAATAAACTTTGAGACGAGATGGAAAAGGCACCAAAATCTCTCATTTTGAAAGGAATTAGTTTACTTGATTATATGCAACTGTATCACACTCAGGAAAGTACAAGACAAATGAAAGCAAAACAAAATTTAATTGAGCTATTATTTTGCAGACTTTGGCTCCGTTTCAGACAGCCTAATCAAATTGCGCTTTGCTCAAATAACTAATGTTAAATGCGGTCTACCAACAGATGTTTAAACAGAGACTAATTGGAAAATCTACATCCTGGGTTTAGCGTGTCTAGCTGAAAAAGTTTTGAAATAGCATTTTGAAGCGAGGTGGGCAGATGACGGGAGGAGCTCAGGTAGCGATGGGTGTCAGAGAGCGGTGCGAGGAGGCAGCGGCGCCTGTGCCGGAGCTGCCGAGGTCACCGATGCTGTAGCTGGGTACCACTTGCCCCGCAGAAAGTTGTCCCCCATCGCATTACGTCATGGGAGTCGTGTTGCAGCTCTGTAGCTCGCGCCATGTGCCAGCGTGCATCGAGTACGTAATGTGGTAGAGCACACGGATTGAGGGTGTTCAAAGCGGTACACGTGATTATCAAAGCTCAACGCTTTCTTGGCAGTTCTGTCACTTCGGCATTTTTTAAGGGGTTCGGATTCAAATAGTATGTTGCCATGTTTTAAGTTACCGACCTGTGTGGCGTATCTCAGTGTTGAGCCTTTTACGACACATCTGTGCAGCCACATGGGCCTCTTGGATGGGTTGCAGCTTGGGGTTAAATGGCTCGGGCCAGATTTGGCCTGGGTGTAAGCGACAACCATCACGGGGAGTACACTGGAGTCGAGGGATCCCACTGAGATGGGTATAGTTTCCTGCCTCTCCTTTTTTTTTTCAGATCAGTTTTACACCAAAGTCACGCCAGTAGTAGCGAGGTGATCAGTTCTGGTCTGCCCAACGGTAGCGATCACACCCACTAGGATTTCTTGTCGGGTGTTTGGTTTTCTGCTTTCTGGTGCTCATCAAGACATCGGGCCAAAGAGTTGCTCACGGTTTGTGTCCCAGGCTTTGAGCAGGGTCAGTTTGTCTTGTGCAGGTGTGCGGCACATTTCCGTGTTTGCTGTGGAAAACTTCTATCCCAAGGACTTTGCTGTCCTAGGGAATGGTGTTTTGTGCATTCAGGCAGCTTTTGGAAGAAACTGGGCTTTTATCTATACAGTCATGAAACAAAAGGCAAAAATCAGAAACACTTGTGAAAAATTTCCCATCCTTTGGGAGGGGGGGCGTGGGGGGAAAGTCAGTAGAATTGCTTTGGCTAACTCTTAATAGCTGGGGTAAACATCTGAAGCAAACCTGTTGGGAGATGCCAACCGTCAGTCTAGCCTGTTGGTTCCTAGCCACAGTACAAACCTGGTAATTTTAATCATGTTGGTTTTGCTCGCAAGAATAGATGCATAAAGACCTGTTCATTGATGATAGGTCACCGTTGTCATTGGCCACATTGTTAATCGATGAACCTCCTGTGTCCGTCCCAACATGAGCTCTGTTCAGGCCAAGGCAGCAACCTGTTGCCCTAAGCTGGGCTGTAACCCAAGCCTCCGTTTCACGTGCTCCTCTTCTTCGTGGGATGGTGACTCTGGGGTGAGAGTGAGGTGCAACTTGAGTGATCTGTAAAGTGTATTGGAGAGGCCCACCTGGCTCTCGCAAAGGTCTGTCCACTGTTGTCTCAGGGCAGTGGCTCACTCAAGTTAGTTGTACCGGCTTAATAGCCAGTATGTAATGGGGAGTAGCCGATCCGAGTGTAAAAAATATACATGTATTTTTTTCTAAATTTACCAATTGGAATCCTACAAAAGACAGATTATGTTTTATGGCTTGTAAACACCAGGGCAGATATTTCAGGAGAACTGCAGACAGCTGTAATTTTGTGAATGTGCACAAATTACTTGGAAAACAAATATTCCTCTGCCTACACAGCTGTATGCACAACCATGGACGAGAATGCCTTTTGCATGATGCTCACACCTTGTTCTATGGAATATAATAATGCTCAAATGAAGAAAATATGATTTAAAAGTGAAGTCAGAATTAATACTTGCTGTGAAAACCTGTATGACAGGCTGAGGTGTTGGCACGGGAACGGGTAAACCACTTCAGAAAAAATGAGAACTAACCAAGGCGTTTATTTGTACTCGTATCAAGAGCTGAATGCTCAAACTTTTTGGAGTAGAGACAAACGTGCCTGTATCTTCCAGAGATGCCAAATGCTGTCTGCGCCATCCTACAAGGTAAACATTATATTGGATTTGGTGGTTGAAGAGGTCTGCGGGGCTGCGTCTGGTCGCCCGTGGGGAGAGGGGGGTGTGGGAAGGAGGTGGGGGCTCCCCCGGCTCCACGGGGCTGTGGGTCAGCGTCTTGCCCGGCCCTTTGCTCCCCCGTTATCTGCACCCAGGTAGATTGGTTGGCAGAACGCAGCCGAGCTGTCGTTCACCTTGGGTAATTGTGCGCTGGTGGCTCCTTCTGCTTGTCCTTTTGCCGTGTGATTAGGGCTCTATACAGGAAAGTATGAATAACAAAGAGAGGAGGCAAAGAAAATCTCCAAAAGTAAAACCAAGGCCAAGTTTGAAGGAGTAAAGCACAAGTTGGCAAGAGCCAAAGGCCTGGCACTGATTTTACTTTTAATTTTTGTGTTTATTCAAAGGCTGTGGCTACAGGTTAACTTCCTTTGCTCGATATTTATTGCTGTGTTACTTCTCTTAAACTGGAACAATGAGCACTTTGTTGATTGGGTTAAGAGATTGTCCCGTTTTATTTGGTCTCCTGCATCTCTCTCTCTATCTGCCGGTTTTAAGCAGTTTATTTTAATTTCAGATTTTTAACCCTCCGTCGTGAATTGCTGCTGTGCCACCAGCAGCAACACTTGAGGGACTATTGTTCCTCTTTTCAAAGTGGTGGGAGCACACAGCGGAGCCATTAGCTTCTGTGAAACTTGACCTTCCTTGATGATATTACGCCTTGCGGATTCAGAGGAGGATAAACATTTTAAAGGAGAGGGGAAATATCAGATAGGTTATTTTTCATCAGAAAAGGTTGTAGAAATATTCTGCTCAAGAATTAAAAGTAGGGGGAAGAAAAAGCCATAATGGCAATAGTTACCTTTTTGTTTGACAGCCATCAGAGTCTCTGCCCATATCAGTTAATAGGAGAGTGAGTATCTCCTCGCCGTTAACCACGCTAACGCTTGAGCAGACAGTTGAGCAGAAAATCAGTGAAGTCACAGTGTAGCGAATGATGACTCTACTGATTTCACCCTGATTTGGCAATGGCAATGATTCCGGCGCTATTAGGAATGGTCCCATCCTGGACAGTCTCCCAGGCTGCAGTGTTTGCAAAGTGCCCCCAAATCTCGAGGATTTCTCTCTGGAACAGGAGCGTTAATAGAATGCAGAACATAGTTAAGATATTTTTAAATCATGTTGTCCACAACTGGCACTATAAGGGAAGGTATGTTTATGACTTCCATCACTGTTATTTTTTACTTGGGCTTGTTGCTTGGAAAGTGTGCTCATTTTGAGTCCTTCACTCAGCTGTGTCTACCCAGAAGAAAAACAAACCCATTTCTTCTGGGAGAGCCTGGCAGTGGACACAACAGAGCAGCAGGGCCAGCTGCAAAATTGCAGTGGTGTTTTGTTGCTAATTCTGCAGGAGTGAGCAGAGGGGACCACCCTGTCTTAAAAAAAAAAATAAAAGGGAAAGAAAAACAAAAATAAAAAACCACTTTCAGTTTGTAACTTTGATTTTGCTGAAAAAAGGCAAACTAAAGAAAAAAAAAAGCGGCAAACACCCTTATTCCTTGCACAGGATGCCATAATAATTTCCAGGGCAGTTTTTCCATTCCTGGTTGCTTTTGCCTCGCACCTGTAGGAGGCCCGTTCTTTTGCTTCTGTGCTTTGCCCCCAAAATACTTTTATTTGAAAACATGAGGAAATTCCATTTCCTAACACGCCTCTTAGAAGAGTTGCAAACGGCTGGTGTGTGAACAGTTGAGGATGGAGCTGTTCGTACGGGGCCATGCTGAGGTGCGGGAGAGGGAAGATAATTGTAAATATTCTTGCGGGGATCAGATTGACAGCTTATTGTCTGCAGGCAGTTGAGTAAAGAATAGGAAATGAGTTAAGCGGAGGGGATCCGGCAGGCTGCAGGCTCTCCTGACGGCAGCTGCTACGCCAAGCAAAGCACCCGGAGCTCCCAAACCAGCCCGGGGCAGGGGTGCTCCCCCCAAAGGGACACCCCTCCGGCGGCTCAGAACCTGTGTGAGGTGAGGCTGTGTCTCGTTCGCCGCCGCTTGGTCATCTCGGGTGCCGAGAGTGGTCTTGCCCCCGCGGTCGACGGGTTGGGGTGACCCCTGTTTGTGCGTTACTGCCGTGTGTTTCCGACCCATTCGTGGGGGGGGACAGCAGGGACGTCCCACGGTGCTGGTGGATGCCCGTGGTCCATAAGCAGAGCAAGAGAGGGAAACGTCTTCTCCCCAGCTCGATAGGTTTGTTAACACGAGATCTCTTTGGTACCTTTACAATATCATGAGATCTGGGGCCAGCTATGTGTGTTTTAAAGTTTTCATTACCTCACCTTTTTTTCCTGGAGCGATGCATGCCCCGGGGTCCAAGTGCCCACGAGAAGCCCCCAAAGAGCCATTAAGTGTTCCAGAACTGCACGTGCTAAAGATAGAAATATTAAAAACAAATACTCCTCCCCCAGCATCTCACTGTCTGTGGTTTTTTTACCTCCTTGCCTATGTGCATTTAAAAAAAAAGAAACCAAACCAAAACAAAAAAACAGCTTTGCGTTGTTAGCGTAGGCTTCTGAGCCAGATTGTACTACAGAGCACACTGATGTGTCTTCCCCTGAGGTATGGAAAGATCTATGTGTGCTAAGCAGGTGTTTTCGTTTGTTTAATTGGAGCTGAGTTTAGCACAATATTACAGATAAATGAATTACACATGTTCAGTAATTCATAGAAAGTGATCGTTGTTTTGCTTAGGCACTTGTCTTCGCATCCAGGTTCGCAGAGATAGGGTGCTGGCAAACGCGGACAGAGGTCTTTTAAAAACAAAAAAACCCAATATGTACGTGAGGAGAGCCTGATGTCTGGTTGCTAAACCGGCAATAGCTAGTTCATCTTTGTTTAAATCGTAACATTTTAAATTTAAATAGTATCCTGTTTTGACAAACTGCAAAACCACAGGTCTGAAAAAGAAACGCGTGAGGCCTGTGTCAATAGTCGGTGGCATCTCTGGGCAGGAAGCTTTGGGGTGACACACGCTGGCGGTGACGGCACCGGGGATGGAGGGACCCGGGAACCACCCGGAGGGCTCCGGGGCTTCTCCGGCATGCCGCTCCCAGAGCAGCCGGTTGAATGCACATTGCTTGGCAAGAAGATGACCGGTTTGCTTCTACCAGTGTTTTTTATTTATTATTAGTCACTTTTTCCGCCTCATTCTTTTCTTTTTTTTTTTTTTTTTTTTTTTTTACTGGGCTTCCCGGGCTCAAGCTGCCAGCCCTTTGCAGATGAGCTGTGGAGCACGAGTACCTCCAGCCTCCCGTCACCGCTGACGGGTCTCGCAGCGGCAGGACGGGACCCTCGGATCCCAGCACAGCCTGCCCGGCGGGAGCAGCGCGGGTGATGCGGTTGGCCCCGCTGTCCTCGCCGAGCAGCACCGAGGGAGAGCCCACGGGGCAGCTCTGAGGTGCTGCCTTTCAAAGGACAAGCAAAACCGGTCGCTTCTTACGGCTTCCCTCCCGGTTTTGAGTAGTCCCAGCCCTTGGCCAGCTTCCAAATGGATAATTACATTCAACTTTCCCAAATTTCCTCTGCAGATTCAATTGTAAACTATTTTCTCGCTCTCTCCTGCCAGCGTTGTATATAACTGTGCTGCGCAGCATTAAACAACTGTCGCGCAGCTCCAGAGCCTGTTGAGTTTTAGGCACAGAAAGTAAAAGGTTGTATCAGAACTCACGCTGAACTTTAGAGAAAGTCTTGTTTGTGCCTTTTCAGCTGGTGGAGTACTTCAGAGCAAGCTTTTGGATTAAAGGTGTGGTTGGTGCGTAAGTCACTGTTGTTAGTGGACGGTGCCAGCACTGGAGGCTGATTGTGAAAAGTGACTTACTCAGAGTTGTCCTCTCTCATGGATGTCCTTGCCTTCAAGCCTCCTGATAATTGAAATTCAGGCTCTTCAGTTGCATTCCTCATTCATCTGGGAATTTGTTCATGCCATCACCTGTAGAGCCACTGTGTATATTCCTTCCCACCCACCGGGGACGGCTTCTCACCAACCTCCTGCTAGATCACTCCCCTCCATGGGCTACAACAGAAGGGTCTTCCACGGCAAGAGCTACGCTGATAGAAAAAAACAGCAGCCCTTAACCCACACGGGTACCCGCACAAAGCTGTACCTAGCAAAGCCTGCATCCTAGGACACGATGCAGGCAGCGGGTCTCGGTGCGGCAGCGTGGCTTTCTAAAGGAAGCCAAAGGCACGTGGGGAAGTGGTGTGTGATCTGGGAAGTGCTCCTGCATCCTCCAGGTTAAATGGAGCCACCACAGTAAATCACAGTTGAAAGCGAGTTGGAAGCTTTTAAAACTGTTACTTGTTTGAGGCTTTTCCTGCTGCACGCGTCGGTATGGGATTGTTCTGCAGGAGGCTCTTGGGAATTAATGTGTGTCCAAACCCAGCAGCAATCTCCGAAGGTTTGCGGCGGTGTAATCTATAAACTTTTAATTATATATATAGCTGAGTAAATAGCTTGAAATCTCTTTAAACTCTTTGTTCACGAATGTATATTAAAAAGTGCCCATCCCACTTGCACACACACACACAAACACACCCTTTTCCTTCCTTCCTTCCTCGTTTTACACCCACTTCCAGCAAGGCTTTGGCTCGTGGCATCTTTCCTTGTGCTGCGAGCGGTGGCCAGAACCCCCCGCGGGGCTGGCCCGGCCGGGGGCTCGGTGGTCCCACTGAACCCCTCCGCTCTGCCCTCCTCCCGGCATGTGTCCTGTGTCAGAGGACGGTGCAGAAGCTGTTGACTGTGTCTGGGTTTCCCACTTGACGTGCAGCCCATTTGGGAGGCTGATTTTGCAGCTTCAAACACTTTAATGAGATGCAAATTGTTTGCGATGCTGCCTTATTAAATGTATTGTAATTTTAAAATCATTTGCTTGTTAATTGTATTTAAATAGCTGCCACTTAGACAAGCAGAAAGTTTCCGGAGAGATAAATTGTTTTTTTCTTTTTACTGTGTTTGAAAGCAGCCCTGATGACTTCTCTCGGCTGCTTTGATGGGGCACTTTCCAAATGGAAGTGTGGCCACGCTCACCTCCTGGTCCTCACCCCTTCCCCCAAAGAAGAAATACTCACTCTTCCTTCTCTCCTATGAAATGCAGTCCCTGAAGAAGGCAATACAGCGGAGTGACTTGGGAGGTTTAGAGCGGAGATAG
The DNA here is from genome assembly GCA_026212715.1 of Elanus axillaris. NCBI lineage: Eukaryota > Metazoa > Chordata > Aves > Accipitriformes > Accipitridae > Elanus > Elanus axillaris. The sequence goes on along the minus strand of JANZLQ010000037.1, from coordinate 19,311,149 downwards.
TTTACTTTCCCCTCTGTTCAGCCAAGCCGGAGCAGCCTAGGTCAGATTTTGGGGCGTGTGGGATGCAGATGCTGCCGCCCCTGCGCAGATGGGATTTGAAAGGATCCCGAAGACTTGAGGGATGCTTCCATCTCTTGGGCCCTTTGAAAGTCCCAGCCCATTTTTATGTCGATGCATGTCTGCCGGGCTGCTGAGGCAAGGTTGCCCATCCTCAGCACCTTCAAGGCTCTGTCTTCTGCATGTTGAAATAAACGGCAAAGTTTCTCTTGGCTCCAGCTGAGCAATACGAGGTCCCTATCGACCTCACTTCAGCTTGGTTTAGAGCTGATTTTGATCCTACATCGTTGCTAGCTTTGGCGTCGAGCAAGCTACACAGTATCATTCATATTTTATTTGTATTTGAAATACCGTCCTGGAAAATGAAAAAGAATATTTCCATATTCAGTTAATTTGTTCTTCTTGCATTGGCTGGAGGGCCCCACCCTGCCCGCGCTCCTGACTCTTGTTTTCCAGCTCCTTCATGTTCAGCGTTGGACCCTCGTTTCGATTCTGTCTCATTTTTCCAGTGACGTTTCATATTCCCTTTGTTTTCTCTTTGCATCTTTGTTGTGCGGCAGGATCAGTGATAATAGTTAATAATTAGCAGCTCGATAGCACTCTTCACCTTCAAAGCAATTTTAGGCATTAAATCACTGCAGCTCTGCTGGCAATATTACAATATTGACTTGTTACTTCACCAGTGTCACAGAGGCAGCAAAACCTGCATTTTTTATGGAGGCCAAAATGGGGTCAATTTTTTTAGAGTGCAAAATTGGCAAAAAATAAAATTTTCTCCTAGGCTGACACTTCGTTTGCCAAATTTCAGCATAGAGCCAATTTTTAAAGCTGAGTAATAAACACCTGAAAAGTTCTGGTTTATAATGGCAGTGCTGAAAAGCCATTAAATGAATGGCTCCGCTATAACACAAGAAAACCCTCTTAAACTGTCGAAAAAAACCTGTAAAAGCTGGACGGAGGCTTAGCGAATGCCAGCTTTGCCTTTGAGCCTGGAGCTGAGAGATGTAAAGCGAACCTGCGGGGACTTGTAGGGTAGATCATTAGGGGTGTCCCTTCTCTGTGATGGGGAAACGGTCCTTTCCCAGGTACGTGGCGGAGCTCGGTGAGCATCATCTCTCCAGGTCTCTCCAGCCATAGGGAGAGGGAAGGAGAGGAGAAGCAACCGGGATGTTGCTCCGGGGGGGGTGGGCAGAGGGCAGAATTTGGGACAACAGGGAAAGCCTGGAGCAAAGGAGGAACGGAGGGATACAAGGCGGCAGAGGGGAAGCGCCGTGGGGGCGGTGGGAGGGAGCCTGCGCAGCACCGAGTGCGGCTCTGCGGAGCGCACGCATGGTCCACCGCGACCTGGAGGAAGATGTGCCCAGCAAGGTGGCCAGAAGCCCTGAAGAAGCCTCGCTTGACTTGTTTTCTCCTGGGCCCAAAGGGCATTATTCTGCACCGATTACCGAGGCAGTGAGGGCAGTTCTGCTTCCTTCTGCTTGCGACCTGTGGTTCGCTGGCACACGCGGATGCACATGCCGCATCCCAGATGAGCATCCTGCGTGCAGATGGCTGAGAGCAAGGTCTCAAAACCCACCTCCCTTGAGGGATCACGTAGCCCGTGGCCAGCTCGGACCCTCTCCCCTTCCCAGCACGGGGTCTGCTGGCAGAGGGTGCCGCTGGGAAGCCGAGCTGTAAGAGCAGTGTAGTAAAATAGCAAATTGACCAGTAAAAGAAATCAGTAAATGAAGGGAACAGCTATTAATGTGCCAAGCCAAGATGTGTAATTATACCCTAGGACTTTTCCAAACTAATACATGTTAAAGGTGTAAAGCTATTAAAGGAGAGATTTTTCTGTACAGGGAACTTACGTAGATAGAAGGATTTACACTGTATTTTATTCTTGTATTATAAGGTATAAGGAACGTTTGAGCAAATCCAGTCATTCCTATTATTCCAGTATCATACGTTTTTCATACCGTTTTATGCGGTTCTTCAGAAACTTTGGCACTAATTCTCTTTATATTGTTAGGAATTTTCTTTTAAAAACAGAATTCTTTTTCTCAAATAGTTAATTAGATTTTGAACTTCAAATACAGTACTTTTTTTTTTTTTTTCCTCCCAAGAATAGGGGTGTTAGATCCATTGTGCTGGCCAAATTACAGTTTGGATAGTTACATTCTCTCTGCTTAATCACCCTGCAATTTCATTCGAGTGAAGGATTTGGTGCCTCAGGTGTCCTGAATTCCTCCAGAGCTCTGTATGGCGGAGTTGCTGCTGCCATCCACCCCAGAAGTGGCTGCATTTAACAGCAGAGAATTGTCGTCCCTTTCCAGAGCATAAATAACAGTTTCACTTGCAGAGATGGATTTCTGTAGCGTGTTGTTGTGCTTTGCAGCGAGTTTGTGCTTTTCCAGCCCCAGCAGCCCTGCCCCAAGTCTTGAGGCACATCTGAGGGATTTCTCTTGCTCACAGGAAGGCAAATCTGTTCTAAGGGGCCCCAGACAAATTCCTTTATTTGCTTGTTCACCCTTTGCCATGACGGGTGCGGCGAAGGAGTGGGTCCCAGCTGCCCCGTCCCATCGCCTCCTGGCTCGGAGACCTGCTACCTCTCAGCATCATTTTTTTTCTTGCGGCTCAGGGAGGGGAGAAAAGGATTGGGCTAAGCGGCAGCTGGATGCGGATAGGAAACGTCCATGGGTCATAACCCTTGCTTGCAGACAGGAGCCCCCTTTGCCTGGGGAGGGGAAGCGGGAGGGGAGGACCCTGTCCTTGAGTTCTGTTTGGGCCCCGTTCATTTGGGAAGAAGTGATGGATCGTGGCGTTGCGCTGTCAAGGGCCGGAGTGGAAGTACAAAAGAAAACCCCAAAGCACACAGCGAGCCCCCGCTTAGTGCCGCACAAAGGACTGTGAGCCCGTCGGATGCCCCCAAGGGATCCGAGAGCAAAGTCCTGTAGTCGGGGTGTTTGCTTAGCCTGTACGGCTGGCTGTTTCTCGTCCATGTGAAACCAGACGTGCACCATCGAAAAATGACCGACGTGGCCAAAGGCCAGCGGGTGGCTGTGCCGAAGCTGGGTCTCCTCCTGCCCGGCAGCGTGCCACCGGCTTCTCCTCCCTTCCCACCCCCCCCGTCTGCCGGGCTGAGCAAGGGGATGCTCCTGACCCAGAGACGGCGAGGAGGAGGAGAAGCACCCTACGTCCCTGGCAGGGAGGTGGTCGCGAGGAGGCCTCCCTCGCCGTGCCCTGCTTCCGAGAAAGCTTTTTATCTGTATGCGTGAGAACCCGGGATGGTAACCTTTAGTAGCTCCTCCTGGTAGTTCAGCGCTGCCTTGCAGCAAGCACACCTTGTGAGTCCGGTGTGGCAACCAGAGGTCGTCTTGGAGGGCTGCTCTGTGTCCTCCTGCCTGCAGTAAGTCTTTTTGGCTTTAGCGTTGTTTGCCAGCTTTGCAAATTGCACTCTTCTGCTGCTTTTTTGCCGTTTTGGAGGTGCATTTGATTCCTGGAGCCATCGTGCCACCCGTTCGCTCTAGCAGGAGCAGAGATCCCGGTGCCGCTTTCCAACTCCTTCCCCGTGTAACATCAGCCGTGCTGCAGCTTCTCTGTGCACTCCTGTCTAACCACGAGGTCTGTTGCCTAAACACCTCTTTAAGAAATAATTCAAATCGTTCTGTTGCATGTACAAAGTTAACTGTTTTCCTCTTGAAAGAAAAGATGAGCAAAAGCTCTTCCCATGGCTGCCTTCTTTAAAAAAATTAAAAGTAGCTTTTGAGTGTTGGAGGAAAACTCGGAACTATGAGCCAGCTAAATATACTGTATCATGAAACCTTGGGGACCATTGAAATAAGAACAGTGGCCCATTACTGCTAAGAAGGTGTTTTATTGAAAATACACCGACATGCGTTCCCAACAGAGTGAGTAAAAAACGGCGAGATGCCCAGCGGTAATACAGGTTATTCTCACACATGAACCAGAATATATAGTTTGGCACTCCTAGGCTGCGCACGAGTAAGCAGCGTAGTGGACTGATAGGCGTTTTTACATAAAAGGGCCCATGTTTAATCCGATTTATTTTAATTCAAGTCCACGGTGAGATAGATATATATATATGTGTGTGTGTGTACGTGTAGGGGTGTGTGTATGTAAGTTGTTGTGGAAGTCGATGTGGTTTTTTAGCAGGGGATTCTTTGCGGTGAGGTGAAGCATGAAGTCTCCTGATGACAGAAGCAGATTGCCAGGAGAGGGCAGTGCTTCTAACACTGAATTTCACACCGGCTGTACCTGCACCAGCCCCAGACCGGGGTGATCCACCTCAAAATGCAAAGCTGGGGGCACTGGGGCTGCCCCAGCCCGCAGCGCCCGCCTGCCTGCAGAGGGGCAGTGAGCAGAAGTCTGGGGTGGCCGGGAGTTCACTGGTTAATACTTAACGGGCAAAAATGTGCTTGATTAGACGTTTGTTTTGTTGATGTTTCATTCTGTGGGTTTTTTTTTTTCCTTACCATGGTAACGTTAACATCATGACAAAACACCTACTTTTGCCCTGGGAGCCATCGCTGTTGTCATGCCCAGTAGGTTATTTTGGTAGACAGGGGTTGTTCTTTTCAAGTGGAGGTGTTGGCATCTCCTACCAGATACCACCTCCAGTCTTGCCTGTCCTAAGAAGGTTTTTCTCTGTGTGAACACCATGTTTCAACCCATGGCAAAAAAATGGGAGTTTTAATGGAAACGGCAGCATTTCCTCTACTGTACGTGACATAAATGCTATCTCACGTAATTAAGGAAAGTAACCAAGAACAGTTAGTGGTGATTACCTTTCAATATATTGCGTACTTTGGGGCAGAAAAATAAATTATGAATAATGCCCAAGCATACTTGGAACAATTTGCACACTGTGCTGTGAGTGATGCAGACCTGCTGGTAGAAGAGTGTGCTAATAAATTTTACTTTGTGGCGGAAACAAGAGATTACAGTTTATTAGGAAAGGAGATGGCAATTTATTAGGATCAATCAAATATGAATGCAGAGCAAAAACGTTGCCATTTTTATTTATTTATTTATCTGGATGCATGGAGGGGGGGCAATTATATAAAATTTGTTGTTTACCTGTGATGTTTGATTCATTATTAATATTTTTATGTTTAGAGGGAACCATAATTTTGCTGAAATGTCTTCCATAACTCCTGCACAATCATATTCATAACTCACCTGAATGTTGACACATCCTGCTGTGTATATATAAATTAACTAGTAACACTGGCATTATAAAATGATGCATTAAATGAAGATGTGAATGGTAATTTAAAGCATGCCATGAAGTGAAATTTAAACCATTGTACAACACTGAGGGGATTTAAAGAGCCTTCTTCCTGCAGAATTTGCAGGGGCAATAAGGAAAGTGACAGTTTCACATCAAAAAAAAAAAGAGGAGCAACAGGGACACGAGCGTTACTGAAATGTTAATTGCTTTGGTGTTCTGTTTTGTTAGACACCATCAGCCGAAAAATCACTTTCCTGCCTGAAGATGTTTTACCATGAGGGCATTAGCTGAGATTATTAAAAATGACCGAAAAAAATGTTTACTTTGTCCTTTTCTCAGCACTTTGTGGGTAATAAGTTTCACTGTTTCCTGTTTAGTCAGTTGTTTTCCCCATTTGTTTTCGTAGGTCTTTCAAACAGCAGCAAGGGAAAATGAAGCATTCTCAAAACAGGAAAATGTGATTTAACCCCACAAAAATGGGCCTGGGGATCCAGGAGTGGGAATAGTATCCCAGACGGCTTTTTCCCTCGGAACTGCAAACAGCAGCTTGCTTTTAACCTGGGCCACGGCTCTAGCCTGTGTGCGGAGCAGCGTCATTTGGCACTTGCCTTTGCCAGGTTTGGCGTTGGCTCCAGCGGGCGGGCAGGCTCCTCCGTGCCGCAGCAGCGCCGGCACCGAAGTTCACCTGAATTACTCCCAAATTTGAACTCGGGGAGCGAGGCGCAGGATTTGGCCCTGCCTGCCCAGGGGAACACCCCGAGGACGAGAGCAGATGAATGAATGGCTGTCTTCGGTAGAAATTGCCTCATATTGGGACTAGGCATACAGTTTCCCAGTTCGGGGCAGGTTAACTCTGGTTGGAGGAGGTTGCGCTGTGCGGACGTCTTGTCTTTTCGTTCTTTCTCCCCTGCCCCGCAGGCAGCCGAGGCTTTTCGATAGGCAAGTCCATGGCCTCTGCATGGATAAGTACCAGCAGAAGCCTGTGAGTAAAGCGTACATGCAAAATAATGGCATAACAAACCCCTTTATTCCCCTGTATTCATCTTCATCGTCATTCATAACCTGTTCTTCTTCCTTAGACCTGAGAGCCTACTACCCAGTGATCGTTTTCTTTCACCTGGGTGTTGACACCACCACTTAATATGGATCAGCTCTTGTGGGCACACGGTACCAAATAGCCACCAAGCCTGCCACGCTTTTTTAATTTCTTACTTTATGTGTTCTGTTTTGAACATCCCTGTCTGATTGTCTCTGTCTGTGATGACTCTCTGTAATTGAATGGAATTAAAGTGGTAGTTTATGGTTCTTCTTGGTCTTTTAAAATATTTTGCTGGCTTCGAAATGCATTATATTTCATGGTGACCTTACTTAAGCGCTACCATCTCCGTTACTAAGGGAATGGACTGAAGTTTTTAGCCCACAGCAGATGTTGGCTGAGCTTGCAGGTATGAAGCTTTTATATGAAAGGATATAAAATGCTTTAAAAATACAGCTTGCAGGTTCTGTGGCCAGCACTCAGTGCTTAGATAGCACCTTTCCATTTTCAAAGTGTTTTGAAAATACTGGTCTACAGAAAATCCTGAAATGAGTAGTATGAGCCCGTGTTGCAGACGAGGAGACAGCGGTGTTGAGGCCGTTGGCTGCTGTTGAAGTTGCATGCAGGCAGCTCCAGAGCCAGGCCAGAAATGTTGCAAACTGAGCTCTGAGAGAGAGGCATCCTCAATGTGATAGCCATTAAAAAACAAACAACCAACCAAGAAAAACCCACCAAAAAAAGCCCAGAAATTTCTAGGTGACTTGCCCAAGGCTGGGGAGAACTGTTGGTGCCAGAGCCAGCACGCTGCTTTTGCTTTGCATGTAGCTCACAGCCTTGTGCTTGCGTTGCCACATTGCGCTTTTCCTTTGCCCCTGGAAAGAAGGGCCCTGAACAAAGTGGTGGGCTTGATAGACTCCCCTTTTTTTTTTTTTTATACATAGAGTTAAGTCAGAGGTTAGTCCAAAGGCGTGTGGTCAGCCAGCAGATCGGGGCAGAAGGCGGGCGCTGGTCTTTCCTTGAGCTGCGTGTGCCTGGACAGGGCAGTGTTGGAAAGTAAGAATTGAAGATGTGACTCGTAATAGCACTGAGGGTTATGTGTGGGTGAGAAGTTTGTGCTGAGGAGGACAAGGCGGATCAGAAGAATCCCAAACTGGGTCCGTGGGGCATCCTATGGCTGGTCTGCAGAGACCGCCCGGGCACGCAGCCCCCTCCGCGTTTCGGCTGCAAAGTTAATCAGGGTGTGTTAAATGCACGGAGCGGTTTCCTGCCGATGCTCCTTCGCCATCAGTGCAGCTGGGAATGCTGCCACGGTGACGCTCTTACCAAATGCAGGGCGGAGGAGGAGGTGGTCCGCAAGAGAAACTGTTGAAAAGTTTAAGTTTGTGTATTCTGTAATATGCTCCCCAAAGCAATCCGAGTTCCTCCAGATTACTCTGAAGTCCCGGAGAGGAAGGATTCCCTTAAGCGCGGGCGATAATTATTACTAGCTCATTGCATGCGTTACCGGTTTATATTATTACTGAGCGTCCAACGTGCTGGAGTGTGTGCGTATTTATTTGCTTGACTTTGCATGCATATAATACTTCAAATACCGGCTGTTCCCATGCCCTCTACGTGCTGACCTGCTCGGTGCGTGTGTGCTCCTTTAAGAGGCAGGCGCTTTCTGATTCATGTAGGCTGTTTCTGGCAGATTTAGGGTCTTGCAAAAGATGCCCTTAGTCCCTTATTAAATATTCATAAGAGGGTGGGGTCACATTTTTGTGACCTGAAAAAAATCCCATTAATAAATTTGTTATCTGACACGAAAACACTTTAGGGTGGAAAGCAATCCGTATCGCATCCCATTTAACATCAGATCACAAGTTGTCAGTAAATTGGGTCCTTTGTCTTTGCTTCTTGTGAGGTTCTTTAGCAGCATAACTAATGGGGCTATTGTCTAACGGCCCTCGACTCCTGCAAATAAAGTGCAGTTCTGCCTGGGAACGGTGTCAGGGCGGCTTCTGTCTTCTCAGTTACTTGGCACGTAAAGGGACTGTCTGCATCGGTTACATGTGAAAATGTAAAAAAAAAAAACCCAAAACCCAAAATTGAAATAGAGGGAGAGATTTTACCAGATATTACTGCCCGCGATGAAGCGGATAGTAGCTTTTTGGGCCAGAGAAGAAGGTTGCCAGGACCCTGGCAGTCCCTGGGTGAGAGGCAGCACGCTGACGGGGTTTGGTTTGGTATCAAAGTCTGGGGGGGACGGACGGAGGGACGAGAAAAGTGTTTCTCTGAGCGTGAGAGTTTGAGGAAGCTTGTTCCGAGCGACGTGAAACCGCCAACCCCGCTGTCACAAAGCTGCCGCAGACCCAGACACCACGTTTCGCTTCCTCCGAAGTGGAGGCCTCGGCTGCCTTCCAGAACCGGGAGCCGTGGGTGCCGCCGCTCGGCTGCCGGCGTGGGCCCGGCATTTGGGGGGTCCCACCGCCGCGGGGTGACCGATCCGATCCCGAGGGGCGATGTTCCCGTTCACAGCTTTGGTGCACACTCCCGATGGAGGCTTCTGGCGGTTGGGCGTTTTGGGGTTGGGTATTATTATTATTATTATTATTATTATTATTATTATTATTATTATTATTATTATTATTATTTCTGGAGTTGAGATCCTTGGCGTTTTGGGGTTGGGTATTATTATTATTATTATTATTTATTTCTGGAGTTGAGATCCTGGGCGTTTTGGGGTTGGGTATTATTA